>JADWQK010000341.1:0-506408 GCA_017933935.1 Sesamia nonagrioides
AACGCTGTATGACAGGAGAATTTTATATATTGGATTATTTTAAAAATACAATGGTATATCTTTATATATATAATTCTGCTGTACGTGTGTATGTCATTGAACTCCTCCTAAACGGCTTGACCGATTTAAATGATTTTTTCTGTATGCGTTTGAGTGGCGCCCTGGATGGTTTAGATTTACAAATCAGCCCGGCAGATGGCGCTGATTGCTTGAAAAAGCATGTGATCTCGGAAACGGCCCTAACGATTTCGCTAAAATTTGATATGTGGGGGTTTTAGGGGACGAGAAATCGATCTAGCTCAGTCTTATGTCTGCGGAAGCGCATGTTTTCGAGTTTTCTCTTTCGCAATATTTCACGCATAATATGGGCGCTAATTTCGCGCGGCTTGACATAGCGGCTGTGGCGTAGGCGATAGTGGTATGGTCTACTCGCGATGGCTGGTGTTCCTCGGTTCAAACCCGGGCAATCACAAGTTTTTTTTTTCGTTTTTAGACAAGTTTATAGTTTTTTTAAATTTTTGTAGTTACTTAAAAAGAAAATTGTACATAAGAACTAAAAGAGAAAAAAATAAATAGAAATAAATAAATATTTAAGATTTTTTATTTAACTTTAAGAGACTGAAACAAGAGCTCTCGGGGTAGAGAGAGATATGATATCTTTGTTACAAATGTAGATGACAATGCTTTCCATAGGTATGTTCCTAAATCTGCTGTACCTGTGTACGTCACTGAATTCCTCCTAAAGGGCTGGTCCGATTTGAATGAAGTCTATGTATACATATAAATGAAAGTCGTGTTAGTTACTCTATTTATAACTCAAGAACCGCTTAACCAGTATGGCTCAAAATTGGTAGGGAGATAGATAAGAACTGGGAGAAGGACATATCACATAGGATACTTTTTATCCCGTTCCCGTTGTTCCCGTCGTTCCCGTGTGACGTGACATGGAATAACAAAACAACTCAGTCAAAATATAAGTTAGCGGTTCATTTGTTCAAAATGGTACAAACACACTGCTGCACTAATCAGCATATTAAAAAAAAATCTTGCCGATAGAATGTTGATGCATTCATTTAAAGCAAGGAATATAAATACTCTCTGCCGGTTTAATTTTTTTAATAAAAGCCTCAAAGCAAACTTCAACTTCAAAATTTCTAATATTGTATTGCTGAGCCATTTACCACTACACTACATACTATAAAACAAAGTTACTTTCTCTTTCCGTATGTCCCTTTGTATGATAGAATAGAATAGAATAGAATACTCTTTATTATGTACACCATATAGATAACAGAACATAAATAAAAAACTAAAAAATAAAAATCTTTAAAACTACGAAACAGATTTTGATGAGGTTTCTTTTAATAGATTGAGTAATTAAAAAGAAACGTTTATATGTATAATAACATCCATTAAATTGTGTCCATATCCAATCCATAAAATCGCAGTACAGTGGACAGAGCTCCGGCGGGATCTCATGGCGACATGGAAAGTGTGATTGTCGCAATCCAGCACAGAGCACGCCACAATAGCGGCGGTAAGTCCTCTCTTTGAGGAGTAGCTAGAGAGGCGCCACGGCGTCCTCACCTTCTGACTGACGTAGGTCCTCACCGGACACGGCTGTTTCGGGAGGTTCCTGTTCCGTATAAGGCGGGAGGAAACGCCAGGGTGACCACTGTGTGCATCGCCCTGAGGACACGGTGGAGCATATGGTGGAGGTCTGCCTGGCTTGGGTAGAGCACAGCCGTGTCCTCGTGGCGGCGATCGGCGGCGATCTCTCGCGTCCGACCCTGGTCCGGGCCATAGTCCGGAGCAAGAGTGCATGATGGCAAGCTTTCACCTCCTTCTGTGGAGCAGTGATGCTGGCAAAGGAGGAGGCGTAGCGCGTGAGGGAGCGGAAATCCCACTACTCTCACGCCTCAAACCGCCGCAGGAAGCGCCCTGGTCGGGTGGCAACATCGGACTCCCGACCACCGTAGGCGCGGGCTTGCGGGCGGCGAGCGATAGGCAGCTCGCCTCCTGGTAAGAACCAGGCCAGAGTTGACGGCGCGTTGTGTTTCACACGCGCCTCAAAGAGATGTCAGCACACCTTGACGGGGTCCACGAGGACTGGTCCACAGGGTTGCGGGTTGGTTAAAAAGAAACCATGGCACTGGCCGTTGCACA
The DNA here is from genome assembly GCA_017933935.1 of Sesamia nonagrioides. Taxonomy (NCBI): domain Eukaryota; kingdom Metazoa; phylum Arthropoda; class Insecta; order Lepidoptera; family Noctuidae; genus Sesamia; species Sesamia nonagrioides. The sequence continues at coordinate 2,167 of JADWQK010000341.1, forward strand.
GGCAAGTGAAGGAACACGGGTGGGTTTTAGTCTAGGTAAAAGTCTGACACGCCCTTCCGCTGCGCCCAGAGCGGGAGAGGTAATTTGATGATTTCCCATCCAAAACAAAAAAAAAAGAACTGAAGAAGAGTAAGAAATTGCACTTGAAGAGCGCAGCCTTAGTATGGCTCGACTTCGTGCTTCTCACTCACCAGAGCAAAGGGAGGCAGCCCATGAAACGGCTCAGTTGGCAATGCGAAATCGTCGAGCAAACCTCAGAGATCAAGCGCTAGATAATAATTTACGAAGCACAAGAAGAAATTCATCAAATACTGATTTGAATCAGGCAACGTTTCTATACGCATATAATATAGCGCAATGACGTTCGCATTGGGCCAATGGATGTTGTTTCCGAGTATTGTAGCACATTAAAGATTTCCGGAGAGCCGCCAGGATTGTGCTCCCAAATAATGAATCATTGAATAATAATATTTATTTATTTAAAATTATCCTAATTTAAAAAGTAGTCATGTGATATTGCCTTTAAGGCGGAACGAAGTTCGCCGGGTCAGCTAGTAATTATATAAATATTTTTTTTATTTTTTTTTATAAATTATATACCAGCGCTTGACCGCAATCCTGCCTGATGGTAAGCAGTGACGCAATCGTTGATGGTAAAGCGCACTAGTTTATTAAGAGCCTATTCACTCTAGCCTTGAAGACACTCAAATTGTAGTCCGACGGAAACACCGCCGCGGGCAAATTGTTCCAGTCCCTCGATGTACGCGGTATAAAAGAGGAGGCGAAGCGCTTCGTCCGGATCGTAATGGTGTTAACAACGTAAGGGTGGAAACCAGCCGTACGACTGGTCGTCCGCTGGTGGAACGGAGATGGGGGAATTAAATCATGCAATTCCATCGTACACTCCCTGAAATGCATCCTATAGAACACCGAAAGGCTGGCTACTGTACGCCTGTGCTCTAGGCTTTGGAGACCAACTCGAGTTAGATCAGGGTCACCAATCAGCCTCTTTGCACGTCTCTCCAGTGAATCCAAAGTGGCCAGGTGACACTTGGCAGCACCAGCCCAAATGTGGCTGCAGTACTCCACACACGAACGGACCTGTGCTTTGTATAACATTAGAAGCTGCCCAGGTGTGAAGTAATGCCGGACCTTTGCGATAACGCCAAGTTTGTACGACGGGTCGTCCGCTGGTGGAACGGAGATGGGGGAATTAAATCATGCAATTCCCTCGCACACTCCCCGAAATGCATCCTATAGAACACCGAAAGGCTGGCTACTCTACGCCTGTGCTCTAGGCTTTGGAGACCAACTCGAGCTAGATCAGGGTCACCAATCAGCCTCTTTGCACGTCTCTCCACTGAATCCAAGGTGGCCAGGTGACACTTGGCAGCACCAGCCCAAATGTGGCTGCAGTACTCCACACACGAACGGACCTGTGCTTTGTATAACATTAGAAGCTGCCCAGGTGTGAAGTAATGCCGGACCTTTGCGATAACGCCAAGTTTCCTGGCAGCCACCCTGGCCTTGGACTCAATGAACCGCCCAAAGTTAAGGTTCGAGGAAATCTCAACTCCCAAGAGCTGAAGGCGGTCGGAACACCCCAAGGACACATTCCGAAAAGTAGGGGCCAAGGTGAACGGGCTCCTTTTGGCGGTGAAAAGACACGCCTGTGTTTTGGCGGCATTGAATGCTACAAGATTGGCATTGCCCTATTCGGAGACTGCCTGCAGTGCAACACTCGTTCGTTTAACCATGGCCTCTCTTTCGGACCGGATTGATTCCCTACTAGCCCGAGTATCCGGCAGGTATATCCGGCAGGTATCTCTCTACAACTGTGCTGTCATCTGCATACCCATAGATACCGGGCATCAGCAGATCGTTAATATGCAGCAGGAACAGAGTTGCAGAGAGAACAGACCTCTGAGGAACACCGGCATTAGTTGACATGGGCTCAGAAGAGCATCCGTCGACAACAACTCGGAGGGACCGTTCAGTCAGGAAGTCCTTTACCCAGCCAGTCAGGCTAGGGGAAATGCCGTACGCTGGAAGCTTACTCAAAAGGCCAGCGTGCCAAACCCGGTCGAAGGCCTTCGAGACATCAAGGGAGACAGCAATCGCTTCCCCATTCTTCTCGAGGGCCTCGCCCCACAAGTGAGTGCATACACTAGTAGGTCCCCAGTTGACCGATTGCGGTGAAACCCGTACTGTCGGTCACTGAGGAGATCGTTACCTTCCAGGTATGCCAAGAGGCGCGAGTTCAATACACGCTCCATAATTTTGCAAAGTATGGAGGTGATCGAAATCGGCCGATAGTTGGCGGGATCGGCACGACTACCCTTCTTGGGCACAGGCCGCACGTTAGCAAGCTTCCAGGACTTGGGCACTATACCAGTCCTAAATGAGAGGCGATACAAGCGCCTCAATACAGGAGACAACTCGGGCGCACATGCTTTAAGAACAATCGCTGGTATACCATCCGGACCACTAGCCTTACTCACGTCCAGACGACACAGTACCCTCAGAACCTCCTTGTTTCTAATGCGAACCTCAGGCATTGAAGCTCCGCAATGAGGTAAATTAGGTGGAGTAGCACTGCCAGTATCAAGACGCGAATTATGGGCAAAGAGAGAAGCAAAGAGACCTGCTTTCTCTCTCGCCGTATGAGCCAGTGCTCCATCAGGCCTAACCAGCGGAGGCAGTGAGGGCCGACAGAAGTTCGCCTCAACCGATTTGGCAAGGGACCAAAAGATCTGCTACCGGATGGCTGCGCAGATAACTTGTTGCCAATATGGGTAATGCGGTCGAAGCGAGCCTTCTTGAGCGCCTTCTTGTAGGACTTGGCAGCACGGTTAAAGGCTCTCTTCTTTGAGCTTAGATCCGGAGCTCCGCGGTCACGAGCGTCAACCCAGGCAAATAATACAAATAATAGAAACAAACACAATAGGGATGTTTCCTGGGTAAAAAAAAAAATGACTCCCGTCCCGTCCGTCATTCAGAGTAGAGAAAAATATTGGATACGTAGATTTTGTTTTATCAAATCAATAAAAATTGGAGTCGTGGTGGCCTAGTGGGCGAAACATCAGCCTCTCAAGTATGAGTGTGCGGGTTCGATTCCAGGTCAGGCAAGTACCAATGTAACTTTTCTAAAGTTATATGTACTTTCTAAGTATAAGATATACTTGACTGAAGGTGGACACCAATGACTGAAGGTGAAGGAAAACATCTTGAGGAAACCTGGACTTTAAGTCTGAAATCGTCAACCCGCATTGAGCAAGCGTGGTGATTACGCTCAATCCTTCTCTGTATGAGAGGAGACCTGTACCTAGCAGTGGGACGATAAAAAAGGTTGATGTTGATGATGCATAAAAATTGACAAATATAAAAGACATCAAAGATCAGGAGTGGTGGCTGGTGACGTCACTGTGACGTCACACGAGTTTTCAACGCGCTGTGTCGTCTTAATTTTTTGTTTATATGAAAAAATAAAAAAATATGGTGTCTAGTATTTTTTGGAAATCTGACCGACGGACTAATTAGTTTGTTTTAGTCCAATACCCTATTTTGTTTTACTTATAACAAATCTCAAGAAAATAAATAGGTGGCTTATTCAGATGCCAATCTATACAATAAACTTTCTGACGTAGTTTATTATCTCTAAGCCTAAAGAAATTCAAACCAATCATTAAACGTAAGTTGTGCCAGAAAACCATTTATACCGTTAAAGATTATATCGAGGACAAAAATTCCTTCCTTCCCGGAAAGCGGCTTTCAATTTTGGAGTCTTAAGCGCTCTACACACGAAAGCCCGGCGGCATATGTCGGCAACATTTTGCCGGCGGGTTGGGCTTCAGTCATTAAAAGTCGTAAAACTTTGCTGGCAACATGTCGACGGCTCGACATCAGAAACTTATATTCACTACAGGTCAAATGTCGCCGGACAACTGAGCGCTTGCGTAGGCGAGATTGTTGTGTTATGTTATGTTATACACATAACAACACAACAATAACATAACACCGCATAATCAGCTTATAATGTTCCCAATCCTGAGGCCTAATTATATAAAGCTGAAGAGTTTATTTGTTTGTTTGTTTGTTTGTGCGCGCTAATCTCAGGAACTACTGATCCGATTTGAAAAAATCGTTTTGCGTTGGATAGCCCATTAATCCACGAAGACTTTAGGCTATATAACATCACGCTGCGACCAATAGGAGCGGAGCATAATTAATCCCACGCGAGCGAAGTCGTTGGCGGCTGCTAGTAGTCTATAAACTAGTTCTAGACCGCAATCCCGCCTGATGGTATGCAGTGATGCAACCGTAAATGGTAAAACGCGCTAGTTTATTAAGAGACTATTCACTCTAGCCTTGAAGACACTCAAATTTTCAGTCCGACGGAAACACTGCCGCTGACAAATTGTTCCAGTCCCTCGATGAACGCGGTATAAAAGTCGAGGCGAAAAGCTTCGTAACAACGTAAGGGTAGAAATTCGCCCTACGACGGGTCGTCCGATGATGGAAAGAAAGGGGAATTAAATCATGCAATTCCCTCGCACACTCTCCAAAATGCATCCTATAGAACACCGATATCTGATCTGCATTGTTCTAACATGGCTGATTTCAACATGAATGATATAATCAAATATTCTGTAAAAAATATATTATTTAAAAAAGTGTTTCTAAAGTTTCTTGTCCGTTGTTCTCCGTAGAAATAAATAATTCATCTTCTTCTTCTTCAGCCTCCCCCAAGGCTTTCCACGTTGACCCGTCTTGTGCTGCCCGCATCCATCGGCTTCCCTCGACCTTCAGCAGGTCATCGGTCCATCTTGTTGGGGTCTCCCTACGCTGCGTCTTCCAGTACGTGGCCGCAACTCCAGAACCTTACTGCCCCATTGGCCATTGGTTCTACGAGCAATGTGCCCTGCCCACTGCCACTTATGTTTAGCGACTCGCAGAACTATGTCGGTAACTTTGGTTCTTCTGCGGATCTCCTCATTTCTGATTCGATCACGCAGAGAAACTCCGAGCATAGCTCTTTCCATTGCCCTTTGTGTGACTAATAAATAATTATATACGGACAATTCACACAGATTTAGCTAGCCTCAAAGTGAGTTCCAGACTTGTGTTATGGGATACTAACTCAACGATACTATATTTATAATAGATAGATCCAAGACCCAGGCCAATCAGGAAAAATCATTTTCTATCATGACCTGGCCGGGGATCGAACCCGGGGCCTCCACGTTGCAGGTAGGTGTGTTGACCGCTGCGTCACGGAGGTCGCTTTTTTTCTTATTTATTGGATTATAGGAGCTTTTACACATAGCGTGGTTATTAATTTACTTTCTGGTAATCCTTGGCGTTTCGCTTCCTCTTTTATACCGCGTACATCGAGGGACTGGAACAATTTGCCAGCGACGGTGTTTCCGTCACATTATAATTTGAGTGTCTTCAAGGCTAGAGTGAATAGGCTCTTAATAAACTAGAGCGCTTTACCATCAATGATCGCATCACTGCTTACCATCAGGCGGGATTGCGGTCAAGCGCTAGTTTATAACTTATATAAAACTATTACTGCTTCTTGCTGATATTTGGTGTGACGTGATTGTGCCCACAGACCATATCTGGACGAGGCATGGTATCTTGAATTGGTTTGTGTGATTTTTAGGGTTTAGTTTTAGTTTATCATTCGTTACTTTCTCTCTATCCCTTCTGTATACGTTCGTTTCCTTATGTCTTGAACAATGAATATGATTCCGTGGACATTGGTGTGGGTTATATGTTTGTTTACTATGTATTAAAATAAAATAATAAAAATTAAAAAACTAAAACCCAACTACGACAAAAAACGACGCTGAAAAAGTATAAAACAGGATTTTCAGAAACCTGAACTGAACAAAGTTGCTAATGTAGTTGCAAGTAAAAAAAAAAATGGACACAGTAGACTCTACCAAGATGCCTCTGTTGTAAATTGACAATAATGTCATACAATACTGTTCTGAAGTATGCAATATTCACTATGAAGAGATAAATTTTCATGTTTTGAAAAGCGTAGTCACACGTTGTCAAGGTGCTACGGTAGGTAGGTATATGTAACGTGTGACTACGTCTTTCAAAACATGAAAATTGAAAAATATATAATAAACTAGCTGACCCGGCGAACTTCGTTCCGCCTTAAAGGCAATATCACATGACTACTTTTTAAATTAGGATAATTTTAAATAAATAAATATTATTATTCAATGATTCATTATTTGGGAGCACAATCCTGGCGGCTCTCCGGAAATCTTTAATGTGCTACAATACTCGGAAACAACATCCATTGGCCCAATGCGAACGTCATTGCGCTATATTATATGCGTATAGAAACGTTGCCCGATTCAAATCAGTATTTGATGAATTTCTTCTTGTGCTTCGTAAATTATTATCTAGCGCTTGATCTCTGAGGTTTGCTCGACGATTTCGCATTGCCAACTGAGCCGTTTCATGGGCTGCCTCCCTTTGCTCTGGTGAGTGAGAAGCACGAAGTCGAGCCATACTAAGGCTGCGCCTTCAAGTGCAATTTCTTGCTCTTCTTCAGTTTTTTTTTTTTGTTGTGGATGGAAATCATCAAGTGACCTCTCCCGCTCTGGGCGGAGCGGAAGGGCATGTCAGACTTTTATTGACTAAAACCCACCTGTGTTCCTTCACTTGCCTGTGCAACGGCCAGTGCCATGGTTTCTTTTTTAATCAACCCGTAACCCTGTGGACCAGTCCTCGTGGACACCGTCAAGGTGTGCTGACATCTCTTTGAGGCACGTGTGAAACACAATGGGCCGTCAACCCGGGCCTGGTTCTTACAAGAAGGCGAGCTGCCTATCCCTCGCCGCCTGCAAGCCCGCGCCTACGACGATTGGGAGTCCGATGTTGCCTCCCGACCAGGGCGCTTCCTGCGGCGATTTGAGCCGTGAGTGTAGTGGGATTTCCGCTCCCTCACCCGCTCCGCCTCCTCCTTTGCCAGCATCACTGCTTCACAGAAGGAGGTGAAAGCTTGCCATGCACTCTTGCTTCGGACTATGGCCCGGACCAGGGTCGGACGCGAGAGATCGCCGCCGATCGCCGCCACGAGGACACGGCTGTGCTCTACCCAAGCCGGGTAGACCTCCACCATATGCTCCACCGTGTCCTCAGGGGGATGCACACAGTGGTCACCCTGGCGTTTCCTCCCGCCTTATACGGAACAGGAACCTCCCGAAACAGCCGTGTTCGGTGAGGACCTACGTCAGTCGGAAGGTGAGGACGCCGTGGCGCCTCTCTAGCTACTCCTCAAAGAGAGGACTTACCGCCGCTATTGTGGCGTGCTCTGTGCTGGATTGCGACAATCACACTTTCCATGTCGCCATGAGATCCCGCCGGAGCTCTGTCCACTGTACTGCGATTTTATGGATTGGATATGGACACAATTTAATGGATGTTATTATACATATAAACGTTTCTTTTTAATTACTCAATCTATTAAAAGAAACCTCATCAAAATCTGTTTCGTAGTTTTAAAGATTTAATCATACAAAGGGACATACGGAAAGAGAAAGTAACTTTGTTTTATAGTATGTAGTGTAGTGGTAAATGGCTCAGCAATACAATATTAGAAATTTTGAAGTTGAAGTTTGCTTTGAGGCTTTTATTAAAAAAATTAAACCGGCAGAGAGTATTTATATTCCTTGTTTTAAATGAATGCATCAACATTCAATCGGCAAGATTTTTTTTTAATATGCTGATTAGTGCAGCAGTGTGTTTGTACCATTTTGAACAAATGAACCGCTAACTTATATTTTGACTGAGTTGTTTTGTTATTCCATGTCACGTCACACGGGAACGACGGGAACAACGGGAACGGGATAAAAAGTATCCTATGTGATAAATGTCCTTCTCCCAGTTCTTATACAACTTGAGACAATAGAGTCAACCTCTAGCACTATTTTAAATACCAAGTTAGACTTGTACCCATTATCAAGGGACATTGAGACAACAGAGTTAAACTCTAGCATAACCGTAAACCAAGATATAATAATATCACACCCATCAAATAATTTTCAAAATAAAATGAATAATAATAACCTTAAAATTGTTCATCAAAATATAAAGGGTGTGATAAATAAACAATTAGAATTGGAGTTGTTCATGAACTGTAATTACATTGATATTGTTTGTCTTACTGAACATTGGTTAAAAGCCCATCAGTTCATGTTCAGCTTTAATAACCATCAGATTGCTAGCCCGTTCAGCAGAGTGAATATGATAAGGGGTGGCTCCCTAATAATTGTTCGTAACAATTTCAAATTTAAAGAAAGGACTGATATTGTAAGCCTCTCAGTTGAGCGGGTTATTGAAATTGCTTGCATCGAGCTTGAGCGGTTCATTGTAATAAGTGTCTACAGGCCCCCATGTGCTTCCTATGATATTTTTGAGAAATATATGGAGGAAGTTTTATTAAAGACTTGTCGCAGTAACAAAACAGTTGTTGTTTGTGGAGACTTCATTAATGTTCACATTAATGTTCTAGAGAAATCAGCTACAGTTAATAAATTTATGTCATTATTTAAGTCTTATAACTTGTACGCAAGATTCTTTGAGCCGACTAGAATAACTGCCACGAGTGCCACCTGTTTAGACAACATCTTTACTAATTCAAGACCTTCTGACCATTTAATTATAAACGAGTTAGACTCTGATCACTGTGGCCAGTTAGTTACTTTTACTCAGAAAAGTGAAGTCAGAGCTCAAAGAAAACTTGTGAGTTTTATTCCTATAAATGAAAATCGTTTAGGACAATTTAAAAATAATTTAATTGAAAAGCTACCGGACTTGCCTTATCACGCCAATCCGGATCATGCGTATAGTGTACTATTTAACCTCATTAATTGTGAATTTATGAAAGTTTTCACAAAAAAAAACATTGCCTGTTAGCGACCGTATTATATTTAGTAACTGGGCAACCCCAGGTATTTATAAAAGCAGGGAAAAAATGTATGAATTATATCAGGAAAAAACATTTAACCATGATGAAGCTTTTCAAGATTTTGTTAAAAATTATTCAAAAACTTTCAAAAGAGCCTGTTCCTCAGCAAAAGCCATACACATTAAAAATAAAATAAAATCTTCTGGCAATAAAATCAAAACAACTTGGGGAATTATAAATTCTGAAACTTGAAGAACCAAAGTACAGAACCGCGATTTCCATCTTAAAATTAACGATGAAGATATAAAGGCGGACTTGGAGGTAGCAACTGAGTTTGAGAATTTTTTTACTAATATTCCAATAATGACAACAAAAACTTTGTCTTCTTCCTCCACCTCTGCATATGCCATACTAAAAGAATGTGTTCCAGAATGTGACAATCACTTTGAATTTACATTTGTGACTGCTAAAGACATTATAGAATCTTTTAAGGATCTTGATGTAAAAAAACTGCCGATCATTGGGGTTTGTCAGTATACACTGTAGCTTCAATAATAGATGTTATCGCACCTTTCTTAGCAATTGTTTTTAATTCTTGTGTCACATCTGGTGTATTTCCTGATTTGATGAAACTAAGCAAAGTAATTCCACTGTTCAAATCTGGTAGTACAACTGATCCCACGAATTTTCGGCCAATATCGATATTACCAACTTTGAGCAAAATTTTTGAAAAAATAATTTTGAAACAGTTGTTGAGGCACTTTAACTTACACAATTTATTGCACGTGAAACAATTTGGTTTTACAAAGGGTCGTTCAACTACGGATGTGGGCGTGGCGTTGCTAAAGAACATATTTGGGGCCTGGGAGGAATCGCAAGATGCTCTTGGTATTTTTTGTGATTTGTCCAAGGCCCTTGATTGCGTACATCATGATACTCTTATCAGGAAATTGTACCATTATGGTTTGAGGGACAGAGCTCTCGACCTTCTGACTTCTTATCTGAATAATCGAATTCAGAGGGTTGATGTTACTGGCAAGAGATCTGCAGGATCTGTGGTCACCATGGGCGTTCCGCAGGGCTCAATTCTAGGTCCATTCTTGTTTTTAATTTATATTAATGACTTACCTCATCACGTGAGGGATAATCACAACATAGTATTGTTCGAGGATGACACTTCTCTTATTTTTAAAGTCAAGCGTCAGCTAACAAACTTTGACGAAGTTAACAATGCACTCTCTAAAGTTGTCCATTGGTTTAATGTAAATAACCTCCTTTAAAATGAAAAAAAAACTAAAGTCATTAAATTTTCTACGCCAAATGTCAGGCAGCTAAGTACCAATGTTCAACTGAATGGAGTAGAGTTGATCCCTGTCGAGTCGACAGTTTTTCTTGGATTAACTATTGACGCCAAGTTACAATGGGGTCCTCACATTGAGAAGCTGTCGGGTAGACTCAGTTCTGCCGCTTTTGCTGTTAAGAAAATTAGACAGATAACTGATGTGGATACAGCCAGAATTGTTTATTTTAGTTATTTTCATAGTCTTATGACTTATGGGATTCTTCTCTGGGGAACTTGTGCGGACATCAATATCATCTTTGTTTTACAGAAGAGGGCTGTTCGAGCCATTTATAACCTTGGTCCTAGAGAATCTCTTAGAGAAAAGTTCAAAGAGGTGAACATTCTGACTGTAGCTTAACAATATATATTTGAAAATCTTATGTATGTTCATAAAAATATCTCGAATTTTAAGAAGATAAGCGATATTCATAATGTAAATACCAGGAACAAACACAACATTGCTTTACATCACACTCGTCTCCACAGAGTAGGCAACTCGTTCATGGGTCAATGTATACACTTTTACAACAAGCTTCCCATGGACGTTCGAAACTTACCCATTAAACGATTTAAGAACCATATAAAGGCCAAACTTTGAAAAAAGGGGTATTATAAAATCACAGATTATTTAGAAGACAAAAAAGCTTGGGATTGAGCTGCTCGCTCTGTTAAGCATTGTTAATTTTTATTAAGCAATATGCGTAATTATAAGGTAAATTATTGTAAACATTTTCATTTTTAATGTCTGGACTTGAAAAAAGACGATGATCCCTGAGTTTGTTTCGGCCATTTCTTCTCAGAGGTAGTCAGTTAGAAATGCCGGCTTCATCTAGTTAAAAAAATAAAATAAAAAATAAACATGACGTGTAAAAGTGATCAGTGATCCTACTTGCTTAATAAACGATTTCATTTCATTTCATTTCATTATCTATCTCCCTACCAATTTTGAGCCATACTGGTTAAGCGGTTCTTGAGTTATAAATAGAGTAACTAACACGACTTTCATTTATATGTATAGGTACATAGACTTCATTCAAATCGGACCAGCCCTTTAGGAGGAATTCAGAGACGTACTCAGGTACAGCAGATTTAGGAACATACCTATGGAAAGCATTGTCATCTACATTTGTAACAAAGATATCATACCTCTCTCTACCCCGAGAGCTCTTGTTTCAGTCTCTTAAAGTTAAATAAAAAATCTTAAATATTTATTTATTTCTATTTATTTTTTTCTCTTTTAGTTCATAAGTACAATTTTAGTTAAATAAAAAAAAAATGAAAATGTTTTTTTTTTATATTTTCCCCTTTTAGTTCTTATGTACAATTTTCTTTTTAAGTAACTACAAAAATTAAAAAAAAAAAAACTATAAACTTGTCTAAAAACAATAAAATAAATACTTGAGTCTGCCTGGGTTTGAACCGAGGAACACCAGCCACCGCGAGTAGAACCATACCACTATATTGACTACGCCACAGCCGCAATGTCAAGCCGCGCGAAATTAGCGCCCATATTATGCGTGAAATATGGAAAGAGAAAACTCGAAAACATGCGCTTCCGCAGACATAATACTGAGCTAGATCGATTTCTCGTCCCCTAAAACCCCCACATATCAAATTTTAGCGAAATCGTTAGGGCCGTTTCCGAGATCACATGCTTTTTCAAGCAATCAGCGCCATCTGCCGGGCTGATTTGTGAATCTAAACTATCCAGGGCGCCACTCAAACGCATACAGAAAAAATCATTTAAATCGGTCAAGCCGTTTAGGAGGAGTTCAATGACATACACACGTACAGCAGAATTATATATATAAAGATTACCTCAATCCATAAAAGCTTCAAAAGACTTAAATACCTTCAAAACAACACTCCATAGGTTTTTAATACAGAAAGCGTATTATACGATAAACGAACACCTAACTGAAATATAGAATCTACATCATCTTTCTCAGATCTGTTTATTACATTATTTTTTACTTTAGTTCTTATGATTGTTTTATAAAACCTGTTTAAACATTTCCTATAATACATATACATTTTTTTGTTACATATTTGTATAATTAGGTATATCTCCATTAATGTACACCCACTACCAAATGGGTAAATATAAATACAATATGTAAAGGAAACCAGTCCGATCCGTAAAGGTATTGTTAGCTATCGATAACTGATTCTAATAATGCCTACAAAACCGGGCTAATCTTAAAAAAAAATCCCCTAAAAATGAATATTATTTCGCAAAAAGAGGTAACTTAAAACATGTGCGATAGGTCATACAGACGCGGGCGAAGAGGGGCAGGGCACGCGGCACGCGGTCGCATTGCTATTCGCTCAGAATTATACCGTCAAAAATAATGTTGCCACTTTTTAAAAATTACCAAATTTTGGGGAAGTTGGAATTAATTCGCGGGAAAAAGAGATTATTTCAAAATTCACTAGTATTGTTACTATGATGATTATGTAAAATTTCATATGTTATTTGGTCATGTGTTTACCTAACCTTTATTATCCTAACGGGTCGGACAGGGTTTTCTTGACATATTGTATAGTGTAACTTATTTTTGTTTTTTTAAATACCATCTTATAACACCTATGTGTACAAATAAATCAAATAAATAAATTTGAATTTGAATTTACTACATTATTCCTAGAGGACTCATATTGGACACATTTCATCAATAAATGTTGTAGGTCCTCGATAACTCCAAAAGACCTACGCTTTGGAATTAGCAGCTGACGGCCAACCTTCAGGATTGAAGAGGCACAGGAAGAAGAAGAAGAAGCTAGGTTAATATTTCTCGGTGGTAGGCCATAACATCGGCTGCCGGTAGAAGTTACTACCCACCAGACAAAGTCTTGCTGCCAAGCGGTTAGTCGAAGACGTACGGAGGATAGGTCTGAGCAGTTGTGGTACGATGCGCCAAATGTTGTTGTGCCGGGAGTTTGGTCGTGGAGCGTCTCCAGATCAATCTCCCTCTGGTGCCGCATCATTGGTCGTGTTGTTGGTTTTAACATTGCATCACCTCGCTCAAATGCCCTCTTATTTCCTATTTACTAAGTTAATAGGCTCTTTATAAACTAGCGCGCTTTACCATCAACGATTGCATCAATGCTTACCATCTGGCGGAGTTGCGGTCCAGCGCTAGTTTATAAAAATATCTATATAAAAAGACATACTGACTGATCCTTTGACAATTTAAAAGTGATTGTAATTGGTTTAATTAAAAGAAAAGCTTTTACTTTTATGCGCGTTTACTTGTGGTTACCAAGCGTACAATGACGTGAATGTGTTTTTAATGCAGAACCTTTCGGTATCGTTTAAAACAATGCATGTTTGTCGACTTCGTTACCACAAGTAAAGCCAGCATCGCATCTATATATATAAAAATGAATTGCTGTTCGTTAGTCTCGCTAAAACTCGAGAACGGCTGGGCCGATTGAGCTGATTTTGGTTTTAAAATGTTTGTCGTAGTCCAGGGTAGGTCTAAACGGTGAGAAAGTAAGGAAAAAATGATTTAATAATAATGATGTATGAGCTTCATTATTTTTACTTCTTCTCTACACTTTAGTGCTACCCTGGTACCCTGCACCTCCAAAAAGGAGACAAAATAAAACTCACTTACAAGAGCAATGGGAGAATGGCAATGATAAATGTCACAACAATACAATATTAGTTTGAAGTTGAAGTTGGCTTTGTGGCTTTTTATTAGAAACTTTAAACCGGCAGAGAGTATTTCTTGCTTTATACGAATGCATCAACGGCTGAGACTTTTTTTTTTATGTACGGTGTATGGTACCAGGGTAGCACAAAAGTGTAGAGTCGAAACAATAAAGCTCATTCATCATTATTAATCTAATATTACATCGATGAAGTAATTTTGCCTACTTTGAGGAGTTGCAAGGTACCAGGATCGCAAAAAAGTGTAGGAGAAGTCGAAACAATGAAGTTCATTCATTCACACAGGAACAACGGGAACGGGATAAAAAGGATATCCTATATCCTTCTCCCATTTCTTAGCTACCTCCCTACCAATTTTCAGCCAAATCGGTTCAGCCGTTCTTAAGTTATAAGTAGTGTAACTAACACGACTTTCTTCTATATATATACAGATTATCCTAATTTATAATAGTAGTTGTAGTAAATAAGATCATGTCGTATTGCGTTTAGGGCGGAACAAAGTTCGCCGGGACACTTTTGTGCTACCCTGATACATAGCACCTCTACAAACTAGGCACAATAAAAGTTCTTTGATGTAATTATTATGGTTTAATGATGAATGAGCTTCACTGTTTCGGCTTCTCCTACACTTTTGTGCTGCCCTGGTACCTTATACCTCCACAAAGTAGAGAAAATCAAATTTCTTCTATGTATTAGTGATTTAATGATGAATGCAAAGCCGATTGATTACAAAGTGAAGGAAAACATTTTAAGGAAACCTGGCCTTTTGTAAGTCTGAAATCGCCAACCCGCATTGAGCAAGCGTGGTGAATACGCTCAGTCGTTCTCCTCTCTAGCTATCCCCAGCAAGGGGACGATAAAAAAAGGCTGATGATGATGATGATGAGCTTCATTGTTTCGATTTCTTCTACACTTTTGTGCTGCCCTAATTATCCTAATTTAAAAACTAAAAAATAAGATCATGTGATATTTAAGGCGGAACAAAGTTCGCCGGGTCAGCTAGCGGGTCTTCTAGCTGACCTTGCGAACTTTGTTCCGCCTTAAAAGCAATATGACATGATCTTATTTACTACTTTTTAAATTAGGATAATCTATATATATATAAAAGAAGTTGTGTTAGTTACACTATTCATAACTCAAGAACGGCTGAACCGATTTGGCTGAAAATTGGTAGGGAGGTAGCTAAGAACTGGGAGAAGGACATAGGATATCCTTTTTTAACCCGTTCCAGTCATTCCTGTGTGAATGAATGAACTTCATTGTTTCGGCTTCTCCTACATTTTTGTGCTACCCTGGTACCTTGCACCTCCTCAAAGTAGGCAAAATAAAACTTCACCCATGTAATATTAGATTAATAATGATGAATGAGCTTCATTGTTTCGACTTCTCCTACACTTTTGTGCTACCGTGGTACCATACACCGTACATCTTTAAAAAAAAAAGTCTCACCCGTTGATGCATTCGGTTAAAGCAAGAAATCCATACTAATATTATAAATGCGAAAGTAACTCTGTCTGTCTGTCTGTCTATTTGTCTGTCTGTCTGTCTGTCTGTCTGTCTGTCTGTCTGTCTGTCTGTTACGCTTTCCCGCTTAAACCTCTCAACCGATTTTGATGAAATTTGGCACAGACAAATCTTTAGACCCTGAGAAAGAACATAGGCTACCTTTTATCCCGGAAAAGTTTGATGTTCCCGAGGGAAATCTAAAAAGCGCGATATAACCGAACTCCACGCGGGCGAAGCCGCGGGCGGAAAGCTAGTTGTGTAATAAAAGTATTTAAAGGACATCGGTATAGCCTTTTTCAATTAAGCCGAAGATGGTAGTAGAAGAAATAGATGAGCCTTATAATAATTAAAAATTAAATTGAAAATTTGTTGGATAGGAATAACTAATTTATAATTTCCAAACAAAAACTTTGTACTAAAAAGTTATAATTTATTTATGTAATTAAGGTTCACCAACAGTTGCTACAGATATTTTAATAATTAAATAGTACTTAAAATTTACTTCGCTTTGTTTAAGTTACCTTTTACTGTTAGTTACAATACATATAATAAGGCTTCTCTTCTTCAGCCTATAGATGTCCACTGCTGGACAAAGGCCTCCCCCAAGGCTTTCCACACTGACCGGTCTTGTGCCGCCCGCATCCATCGGCTTCCCGCGACCTTCACCAGGTCATCGGTCCACCTTGTTGGGGGCCTCCCTACGCTGCGTCTTCCAGTACGTGGCCGCCACTCCAGAACCTTACTGCCCCATCGGCCATTGGTTCTACGAGCAATGTGCCCTGCCCACTGCCACTTAAGTTTAGCGAGTCGCAGAGCTATGTCGGTGACTTTGGTTCTTCTGCGGATCTCCTCATTTCTGATTCGATCACGCAGAGAAACTCCGAGCATAGCTCTTTCCATTGCCCTTAATAATAATAATTAATAAGGCCCAAATAATTAACAAGACTTATTATTCCGTAAATAACTACCTAAATGATAAGAATAGCTGGTCGCTCTGATTAACTCAAGACAATGTTAGTGTTCTTTCACACATTTTTGACCTTTTAACGTCTCTTAATACTTTAATCACCTTTAATGAATAAACACCACTGTGTTTACGGGGTTTATTCATAAACGATGATAAAAGTTAAGTGATGTGCAAAGGTCTAAAGTGTATGGTTAAACAATCGCTAATCACTAGTTAACTTTAAGCATTACGTAATATGTTAACCAAGTTTATTTTTCTTAAGTTAACAATATTTTAATTTTATAATCTTATACCTTGTGTTATAACCATTTCATACGAGAAGCAAATTCTACTTAAATACTGATAATTTATTAGTTCCCCTGACTGTAATTTTGTCATCAATGACGTTTATAATGATTTTGTTCGCCGCGTGAAATATCTGAGAGCGAATTCCCGTAATTAAAAATGTTCGAAAGGAGATGTTTTAGAAATGTATGGAGCCTGGGCCAGCACATTGTACACTTACTGTTTTTAATGTTAATTTCCTATATTTTGGCTTAGTTTTTATACAGATTCAATTTAACTCGGCCAAGGAGTGCAACACAACTACAAATAAATATGGTGGTCAGCAATAAGCGAAATAATATTTTGATAGTGACATTTGATTGACGTGTCGTGTATCTATGGCTACCGTATCTATATTATCTACCATATGACTATGAAAACAAAACAAAACATGAAATCCGAATATAAGGCCGAACATACGGCCTATTAAATAAACACAATCAACTCAAATCAACACTCGACACGAACACAACGGGAAAATAGAATTATCAAAGTTGCCAATCAAACGTCATAAAAAGTGTCATGGCTGCCTTAATAAAGGGTTGTCTCACTAAAAAACGTTTCAAATAATTAATTATATACAGTATGTTAAATAACAGAGGGTGTTCCCTTAAACTCGTTAATATATATCATTAATAGATTAAAATAAAAATATCAGCATAGAAAAATAAGCATAAAAAAATACGAATAAAAAAAAATTCTAATTGGAAATAAATTTGAAACCTCCTGTTTTAAATCAAAATAGTAGTCGTCATGTATAAATAAATTGCGACGTTGCCGTCTTTCATGTTCGCGTGTACAGTGTGTTTCTTTTACATGTCAATTTAAAAATTTTATTGAATATTTTCATATTGAAAAAATTTTAAAACATTTTGTTTTCGAATGGAAATATTTTTTTTTAGCATGTATGTATGCTATACTATTTCGGGTTAACGGGAACGCCCTCTGTTAGTTAACATACTGTATACTTGTATTTTTATTCAAATTAATTTAGTAGTATTTTTAAGCAAATTTTCTATTTTTTTTTACTTTTTATCTATACCTATAGCGTACATAGTGGTGGCCCAAAATGAAACATCTCCTTTCAAAATCTTTTCGTAATCGTATTTTGAATATGTTCACAGTCTTTATCGGTTTACGCTTGGTTACGCTGCATTTTTTTTTTATCAATTTAGGAATTATTCATTATATCCTGGGTGCGTTTACAAACATTTAAACTCACAAACTTAAACAGCTAGACCCAAAACAACTGTAGGCCATACAAATATTTATTGTATTAAGCGTTCTACACACCAAGGCCGGCCCGGCGGCATATGTCGGCAACATTTTGCCGGCGGGCGAGATTGGCGGCTTCAGTCATTGCAAGTTGTAAAACTTTGCCGGCGGCATGTCCGCGGCTCGACATCAGAAACTTATTTGACAGTTAAAATACTAGCACGTCATTACAGCTGAAATGTCGCCGGGCAACTGAGCGCTTTCGTACGGTAGCCGCCGACCGACGTGCAAAACGCGCGTGTTATATAAATATAACGAGTCATAATTCTAATAAAAGTATTGTATTGTGGATTGCTTAAGTTTAGTTGATTCCGAGGGTAGAATAACTTTTATAAAATTATAAAAACGGCTCGATGGTACTCTGAGAGTGGCATTTCCTATAAATACGGTGACTCGTCCCTTAGTAGACAGTCGACATACGGACTGGAATAAATTCCGGAAGATCTTGGAGGCCACCACACCCACTCGGCCCACCACCAGCGCCATGGACGTGAACGAGTTGGCTGAGGGACTCACCGCTTGCATCCAGAACGCCTTGCAAGCGGCGACATGCACCACTACGGCCACGCAGGGGCGCTACCACAAACTCCCCGCACACATCGCAGACCTGATCGCCGACAAGAGGCGTCTGCGCAAGCGGTGGCAACATACAAGATGTCCTACCATCAAAAACCAGCTCAACCGTATCACGGACAAGGTGAAGGCCGAGTTACGGGCGCGTGAATCGGAGAGCTGGGAGAACATCATTGACTCGGCAGACAGCGACTGGGCGTCGGTACACCGGCTATGCCGACGCCTCAAGAACACCCCAGCCCCGGTGCGCCCACTGCGCAACAGCGACGGGGCGCTGCGCTACTTGGCGGCCGACCGGGCCGAAATATTCGCCGAACGACGCCCTGGACCATGTCGCAGCAGTTGAGAAGCACCTTGGAGAGTACTTCAAGACGCCGGTAGCCCCAGAGGAAGACCCACTCTTTTTCTCCCCGGGCCAAGTACTGGGGGCAATAAGGCGCACCAAACCAAGGAAAGCACCCGGTGCGGACGGAATAACTAACACCGCCCTCAGACACTTGCCACCGAAATCGGTGGCGGCGTTAGCACGTCTATATAATGGCATACTCCGCACCGGTACCTTCCCCACCTGCTGGAAGCAAGGGAAGGTCATTATGCTACCCAAGCCCGGGAAGAACGTATTGAAGTCGGAAAGCTACCGGCCTATCACGCTCCTCCCCACCACCTCCAAGGTGTTCGAGGCGCTACTGCTGCGTCATCTAACTCCACCCATTACGCCGCGCCAGGAACAATTTGGCTTCCGGGCCGAACATAGTACGACGCTCCAGCTGTCGAGGGTACTGCACATACTCACAGCGGCTGTAAACAAGAGGGAGTACGCCGCGGCAGTATTCCTCGACATGGAAAAGGCATTCGACCGGGTCTGGCACGCCGGTCTCATCTACAAACTGACCATGACCACCACGCCCCGTCGCTTGATACAGGTGGTCTCCTCATTCCTCCAGGACAGGACTTTTAAGGTTTCGGTGGAGGACGAGTCGTCCAGCACACGCCCCATTAGAGCGGGGGTGCCACAGGGGAGCTGCGTCTCGCCTGCGTTATACGCCGTATACACCGACGACATTCCCGCCACGCACTCTGCGACGCTTGCACTGTACGCTGATGACGCCGCGTATATAACCACGTCGCTGTCGGCCGACCACGCGGCCATCAAAATGCAGCGCGCACTAGACGACCTTCCCGACTGGCTCAGCAAGTGGAGACTGTCAGTTAACGCAGGTAAGACGCAGGCTATAATCGTCACGGCACGAAGCCGACGTCATCCACCGAACCTTCAGCTCATGGGGACCGAGGTCGGGTGGACCAGGACCGCCAAGTACTTGGGGGTCACACTCGATAGTCGGCTCACCGTGGGCCCGCACGTCTGCGACACCGTCGCGCGGGTAAAGGTAAGCAGAAACCTTTTGCGCCCGGTGTTCTCGTCACGCCTCTCCACGCGAGTCAAGCTGGGGATCTACAAGACATACGTGCGGCCGCAGCTAACTTACGCTGCCCCGGCTTGGCTCGCCCTCACGGCCGAGACGCACAGGAAGAAGCTCCGGACGCAGCAGAACATCACGTTGCGTCAAATCGTCAAAGCTCCCCGGTACGTGAGGAACTCAGTAATTAACAGGGACCTGCGTGTCGAGAGCATCGATGACTTCGTCGTCCGCCTGGCGAAGGGGATGTTCTCGCGTGCCAGCACCTCCGAGCTCCACCACATCAAAGAAATTGCGCCCTGGCACGCGAGGCCTCCCGATAAGAGGAGATTCCCGCGCGACCTCATAGCAGACGTCGCGCCACCGGACTTGACACCCGGGTAGGTCACATACACAAATACACGTGACCTACTCAGACAAAAATAGACACAATACATTCGCAACACGACACCGCCGTGCGCATTTGCGGACTGTATTTATACAGGCGCTATGCGCGCGACGAACACACATGCACTACTCCACAGGCAGGCACACACTCAGAATACCACACGAGCGGGGAACACACACCTACAAACCGCTCGTAACACACACTACCCCCCGTACCCTCGCAGCCTACTGTACATAGCTGGTTGTGCTGTTAGGGGGTCGGGGTAATCACCCACTGTAGCAGAGCGCCAACAAAAGCCGACGCCCGGTCGCTGATCGACTCTTGCTGGGCCTTCACGGGGGCAACCCGTGATCCAACCTGGTAGGGGTCTGATCGCACGGGCGTCGTGAAACACTTCGGGCGTTCCTACAGTCACACACAGCAAAGCACACCGTCCACCGCCGGAGGGAAGGCACACCCTCGCGGCGTCGACTTAGGTGTGCGAAGACCGAGGAACAGCACCCCTAGGGTGCAACCCAAGGACGGGTCTCCATTTTTGGAGGCCGAGAGACCGACCCCACGGTCACGGGGCCATTAAGGAGCCCCCAAACCGTCTCCTCGCGCCCCCAACTCGGGGTCGCAGAGAGGTCCACGAAGTAGTAGACAGTCTTCATCGAGCCTTCGGACCGAGCACACTACCAGTTAAGTATTCTTAATGTTTGTTATAGACACACAATTCTTATGTGCCTGGTATTATGTAATTTATAGTGCTGATGATTGTAAATATGCCCAGTGTGTAATGTTATAAGTAAATATATACATAATGTGTCTCCTATAATGTCTGCTTTAATATTATTTAATTATCCACACTCTGCTATCCTAACACGCGCGCGATTTTACCGACATGCTTCTTTCAACATGAGTCGCCGGGTTGTGTCGGCGGGCTATGCCGCCGGCTTTGATGTGTAGAGCGTTAGAATGCCAGTCGACCGATCAGCCACTGCGCCATCCTCGTCGTCAAACCATATCGTTTTGCTTATGTACTTTATTATTGCTTACTTTATTTATTTACTGATCAATTATCTCGATTGTGGTTAAACTTTTGAGGTTTCCAATTATAGAATTTAACCTTCAGATTGCGTACATCGCCCAAATTCCGAGAATCGCCCTTGGAAAAATTTATAAAATTATTTCCTCTTCTCCAAAAACTGGCGGACACCACAACAATAATCTTTGAAATACTCGTTCCAATCTATTCTGGTGGGGTCACAGGGAAGCATGTCTTTGTCGGCGGGAGAAAGAGAAGCAAACAGCTCTCTTACTCTGTCTGCTTTCATCACCCATGAGTTAAATGTGAAGAAGTTTAGTGCTGTCTGCGTTTGGGCGACCAGAGACTGCAACTTGACGTATCTGAAAGATAAAAATAATTGTAAAATGAGATGTAGTGAAAGGTTCATTCAGTAAATAAATCATAAAAAAATTGAAATATCGCAGCATAGTGGCCACATCATGACTTTGCCCCAAACCTCCCTCATAGACGCTTCACGCGGCCGTCTTTTTCAACTGTCATTGGCGATATCCGCCATTATTGTGAAATAAAAATTTCAAAGAATTTCTATAATTTGGTACACGTGTTATTGGCAAAATTGTGGTATCTATTCCACAGAGGCCCTTGATCAAGAGCTGTTGAGGTTGAAAAAGGAAGATAATAAGACAACACAATACCATCATACCTGGGTTGCCAAAAAGGTTGGGTAGACAGTACTCGGTGTACCTATAGTCCATGCATATTTCGCCAGTACAATATACATAAGACCCATTTATAAGATGTGAGCCTATTGCCTTAGTTGGGTTCAAATCCATACTCTGGGATAATACTGAGGAATTTTAGATGAAAAAACCTTATAACGCTTCGACTGATACGGGTATCAAACCTCCATGCTTAGCAGCAATAGCTGAAGAGAACAATATTGTTAAAAAAATAAAAACAAATTAGGTAAAATCTATACTAATGCTGAAGAGTTTGTTTGAACGCGCTAATCTCAGGAACTACTAGTCCGATTTAAATAATTGGTTTTGCGTTGGATAACCCACGCTGCGACCAATAGGAGCGGAGCATAACTAACTCCACGCGAAAGAAGTCACTGGCGGGTGCTAGTATTAAATAAAATTATTAATTAAATAAAATATTAAAGCTAGCTTTCCGCCCGAGGCTTCGCCAGCGTGGATTTCGGTTATATCGCGCTTTTTGGATTTCCTTCGGGAATACCAAATTTTCCGGAATAAAAAGTACCCTCGTATTTAATCCGGACTTCTAACTTTATGACTGCAAAATTTCAAAGCAATCGGTTCAGTAGTTCTGCGTGAAAGCGGTACAAACAAACTCATTTTCCGATTTATAATATTAGTAAGGATATCAGCTGTAGCGTTAGAAACTGCTACGTTTTATCACAATAAACCTTTTTTAATGATGGGTAGCGGTAGCCTAGTCGTATGAGCCGCGACTTACAAGCTGTAGGCCGTAGGTTTGAACCCCAACAGGCGCTTAACTTTGTGTAAATTATTTCATCACTACTGCTCTCATAACGGTGAAGGAAATGATCGTGAGGAAACCAAAATGTCCTAAAGCCAAAAACTTCGAAAATATGTTACAGCTACTAAACCCCACTAAGACGCACACACGCGGCTGTTGCGCAAGGAGGCGCGGGTTCGATCCCCGCACAGTGCAAATATTTGTATGCATGAATATGAATATTTGCACTGGTCTGGTCGTACCTCGGAAAGCACGTTAAGCCGTTGGTTTGCCGGTTGCCATACGAACATCGAGTGGCAGTCGTTACGGGTTGTTGGAGCCCTCAAAAGCCTAACAATTGGTCTAACTGCAATGCTTCGATGTTGCCTTCGGGTTGTGGAGGTCAGACGGCAGTCGCTTCACGGAAAATGTCGAAGCTTAGCCATATCAGCAGTTGGACTGGTAAAGCGGACCCCAGACTCCAAAGCTGAAAAAGCTTCGGATGCGACTGGGATTAACGCTGGGATGATGATGATGGGTAGCGGTAGCCTAGTGGTATGAGTCGCGACTTACAAGCTGTAGGCCATAGGTTCGAACCCCAACAGGCGCCTTACTTTGTGTAAATTATTTCATCACTACTGCTCTCAAAACGGTGAAGGAATAGATCGTGAGGAAACCAGAATGTCCTAAAGCCAAAAACTTCGAAAATATGTAACATCTAAACCCCCCCAAACTAATTTACCAAGCGCTGCTGCCCGATTCCCTGCTGAGAGCTCCCTTAGCCGCCTCTTATGAGACCCATGGGAGGATATGGGATGGTAATATTCTATGCCCGGGCCTAAAAAATTATGCCGGTGTGGTACCTTTTTTTTTTGTTGGGATGGGAAATCATCAAATGACTTCTCCCGCTATGGGCGGAGCGGAAAGGGCGTGTTAGAATTTTACTGACTAAAACCCACCCGTGTTTCTTCACTTGCCTGTGTGAAGGCCAGGGCCACGGTTTCTTGTTTAACCAACCCGCAACCCTGGCCCAGGAGGCATCGACCTTCGAGGACCCCGTCACGATGTGCTGACATCTCTTTAAGGCGCGCGTGATACACGACGCGCCGTTGACTCGGGCCTGGGCCTTACCGTGCGATGAGCTGCCCACTGCCCACCGCCCGCAGGCCCGCGCCTACGGTGGCTGGGAGTTTGTTGTCATCTCCCGGCAAGGGGGTCTCCTGCGGTGGCTAGTGGCGTGAGGGCGCTGGGATTCCCGTTGCCTCATGCGCTCCGCCTCCTCCTTTGCCAGCATCTGCTTCGCAGGAGGTGACGGCCTGCCATGCACTCTCGCTCCGGACCATGGCCTGGACCAGGGTCAGACGCGAGAGATTGCCGCCGATCGCCGCTACGAGGACACGGCGGTGCTCTACCCAAGTCGGGCAAACCTCCACCGTATGCTACACCGTGTTTTCAGGCCCGTGTGGTACCTACCGGGCTCCCCGCCCAGGATAATTTATCTTATCTGAATAAAAAAGATAAAATGACTAACTGAAGTCTTACCTTGGATTCTTCCTAGTTAGAATTCTGTAAGTATCTGCTAAGTAGGCTGGTATCACTTGTAGCAATATTGTCAACACTGTCATCAACCATTTGTATCTAGTAAACACGTACCAACCAGGTAACAGCATATCAGCTGCAAAAAAAAATCAATTGTTTTATAAGGGAAAAAGTTTCTTCTGTAGGAAATTATTATAATAATATTACAGCGGTATCTACAACAATGTCGTGGTGGCCTAGTGGTTAAAATACCAGCCTCTCAAGTATGAGTGTGCAGGTTCGATTCCAGGTCAGGCAAGCACCAATGTTACTTTTCTAAGTTATATGTACTTTCTAAGTATATCTTGGACACCAATGACTGATTACAAGGTGAAGGAAAACATCTTGAGGAAACCTGGACATTAAGTCTGCAATCGCCAACCCGCATTGTGGAAGCGTGGTAATTACGCTCAATCCTTCTCTGTATGAGAGGATACATGTGCCCAGCAGTGGAACGATAAAGAGGTTGATGATGATATTCTTACAAGAAGGCTGATTGACTGCATCCTCGGTGAACTTCGCCATAACAGTTCCAACTGTGATTGGATTGCAAGAACTGCTGCAGCAATTGTAGACCTTCAGTTCACTCGACCTGAAAATAATAACTTTATCTTTTATTCTCGATTAATGTGCCAATATCATGTTTCCTGGGCAAAAAAAATGGTTCTATTTAGTCCGTCATTCAGATTATAGAAAAATATTGGATACGCACATTTTGTTTTATCAAATCAATAAAAATTGACAAATATAAAAGACATCAAAGGTTAAAAGCTGGTGTCGTCATTTCTCGCTGAAAAGTGTAGCGTGCAGTGACGTCACACGAGTTTTTAACGCAGTGTGTCGTCTTAATTTTTTGTTTATATGAAAAAAGAAAAAATACGTGTCTTTTTTTTTTTTTTTCTTAGTCAACTACCCTATTGTGGAATTATGGAAAAATAACTTTAATTCCTACACAATAATGGTCAGTTTACACTGCAGTCAATCTGGGTAACTTTAATTGGTTCGGGTGACATTGAAAGTGGGACCATTAACTAGCTTCGATTTTTTTTCGTATGATACCAACTCAATTATTATGAGTGTGCGGGTTCGATGCCAGGTCAGGCAAGTACCAATGTCAGAAAACCTCCCCGAGTGCTCAGTGGCTGCTGGTCCTCTTGTTGTTTCCTTGAGGGCGAGCAGACGCTGGGCCGGTGCACCCTGGGCGTGGACAACAATCTCTTCGTGACTATTGTGCAGGAGGAGATTGTTGTCCACGGCGAATTTCTGCCGGAGCGGAGGAGTCGCTCCCGAGGGCTCCCTATCTGCGCTCTGTAGCTCTGCAACAGAGCGCACGAATAGGCAGCGAGTTGGTGTAGACCGTGGGCCGTTGCGACAGCCCGCGGTCTAGGGGTCACGTCGCGTGACCGAGAGGGAGAAGACCGTAGGTTTCTCCTCAACCTGCGGTCTATGGGCACCCGTGGCGATTTTACAGCCAAGGTGTCGGGTGGTGGGTAGATTTAGGTTAGGTTAGTTTCGGTGGGTAGGATAGGTTAGGTGTAGGTAGTTAAGGGAATAAAAAATAAAAAAAAAATCAAAGAAAAAATATAAAAAATTTAAAAAATCAAAGAGAAAAGACATAAAATATAAAACCGAAAAAAAAAATCTTAAAATGAAAATAAAAAGAAAAATTAGTAGTAAGTTAGTCCCTAGATACCGAGCAGCGGGCGGTATAACCTGCACCGGAGGCATCCGCTGGCCTCGGGAGGATTAATACCCTCCCAAAAAGAGCGGCCGCATCGCCTTGGGGAAGCGATGTGCGTACCACCCAATATCGTAAATGAAATGTCCGAAAATGCGAATAATGTTTTGTCTTGCGATCCGGCTGACGCCCGGCGTTCGCAGGTGTCCGGGCCTGCGAATGAAAAATTGGCTTCCGAAGAACGCGCAGGGGTAGGCAACCAGGCCCCTGCTGTCGTTAATATTACTGGCAGCGATGATGGCAGAGTGGATGTGGACGAAGGGCCGCGTGGACTGTCTTCCGTTAGGAAGCGTCCACGCGACCTTGCTCAGAAGGGAGGTGGGTCGGCGGAGCTGACCTCAGAAGAGGAAGGCCTGCCGGCCCCGAAGGTGCCGACCGTGAGGAGAGGTCGGCAAAACTCCAGAGGAGTGACTGCTTCGCGGCCGCGGAGGAACGCACAGGGTAGATTCGTCCGTACCCCGGCGGTCAGCGAAGCAGAAAGTGACATGGGGGTCACTTCGGAGGACCCTGGTGGCGAGAGTTGCGTCTCGCTAGGGAGCTCGAAGGCGGAGCTCAACGCCGCCAGGAGGGAGCAGCGCAAAGCCGTCGCGGCCGACGAAGTGTCGGAAATGGCCCGACGCGCTCGAGAGCGGCGCGCTGCTCTATCGGCGGAAGGGGGGCAACCGTCGGCGGTGGCCCTTAGTCAACTGGCCTTGGACGGGGTGGACCTGGTCCTTAAGGTTGCCACAAAATCTGGCAACCTGAAGAGCACGTTCATTCGCGGTCTCAAGGAGGCTGCCGCGGACATCAAGGAGGCGGTTGGCACCCTCCTCGACACGACGGCCTCAGACGAGGTCGTTAAGTTGCAGGGGGAGAACAGCCGCCTCCGTGATGATCTGGAGGACCTCCGGCGACAAGTCGCTGCGCTGAGCGAGCAGCAGCAGCGGCACACGCCCGCCGATGCCGCTTCCGAAGTGGCCCCGGCTCCCGCACCAAGACCGACACGTACGGGCGATGAGTTGAGCGCATCCTGCCTTGAGCGCATCGTCCGTATGTGCATGCTCGAGTGCGGGAGCATGGTCAAAGCCCAACTTGAGGCGCTTTCTCGGCGCCTCCCTGAGGAAAACCTGCGCCCGCCCCTAGCCGCCGACAAACGGCGAAGGGCTGAGGAGACGCCGGGAACTGCTCCTCAGCGAGCTCCAGCGAGCGATCAGCCCACGACGGCCGGGTCTAAGGGTGAGACCTGGGCGACAGTCGTGGGCCGCAAGAAGGCCCGCAAAGCCGCTGAGGCCTTGGCGGCCTCAGCGGCGCGCGCCTCCGGTCAAACTGCAAAGGCGGCTCCGGAGGCTGCGCGGCGGACTGGCAAAGGCGGCCGCAAAAGCGGTCGCAAGGGACCGGCTGTGCGTGCCCCGCGTTCCGAGGCCGTGACGCTCACGCTTCAGCGTGGCGCTGCGGGGCGCGGCGTAACGTACCGCTCGGTCCTTACCGAGGCCAAGGCCAAGATCAAGTTGTCGGATCTTGGCCTCCAGTCCGTCACCATCAGGCATGCTGCCACGGGTGCGCAGCTGTTTGAGGTGGCTGGTGCTGCGAGCGGCAATGCCGAGAAGGCGGACGCTCTGGCTGCCAAGCTGAGGGAGGTCCTCAACCCTGAGGACGTCCGGATCTCCAGGCCGGAAAAAACCGCAGAGGTGCGGATTGCCGGTCTGGACGAGTCCGTGACTCCTGAGGAGGTGGTGGCGGCCGTTGCTCGAAGCGGAGAGTGTCCGCCGGGCAAGGTGCGGGCCGGCGATATTCGCACCGACGCCACCGGACTCGGTGCGGTCTGGGTTCGGTGCCCTGTGGCGTCGGCGAATAAAATCGCCGCAAGTGGCAGACTGCTGGTAGGCTGGGTTGCAGCGAGGGTTAAACTCCTGCAGCCCCGGGCTTTGCGGTGCTTCCGGTGCCTGGAGAAGGGGCACGTCCGGGCCAAATGCACCGCTGAGGTGGACCGTAGCGATCTTTGCTATCGCTGCGGTCAGCCCGGCCACAAAGCGGCCCAGTGTTCCGCGGCGCTCAACTGCAGCTTATGTTCGGCTGCAGGGAAGCCAGCGGGACACAGAGTGGGTGGAGGGGCCTGTGGCACGCCTGCCAGCAAGAAGGCCACCAAAAAGAAGAAGAGGAGCTCTAAGCCTGCCGGGGAAATCTCGCCTCCCCCGCAGGCTAACAGCTCCGCGGCCGACTCCCGGCCCAGGACCGTTTCCGAGGGAATGGAGTGTCAATAATGGCACAACTCCGTTTCCTCCAGGGCAACATCAATCACTGCGCCAGAGCTCAGGATCTTTTATTCCAGAGCATGGCGCAGTGGTCGATCCAAGTGGCTGTGGTCGCCGAGCCGTATTTCATCCCCGCCCGTGGCGACTGGCTCGGATGCATTGACGGCTCGGTAGCCATTATTGGCGGGACTCTGATCGACCCGTCCCGGGGCCGCGGCTGGGTTGCTGCGGTCTCGGGCGGCATCGTCATTGTGGGGGCGTATTTCTCCCCCAACAAGAGTCTCGCCGACTTCGAGGGGTTCCTTGTCGAGTTGGGCGCCGTCGTAGGCCGCTATCACCCTCGTCCCGTTCTAGTGCTCGGGGATCTCAACGCCAAGTCATCGGCGTGGGGATCTCCGGTCACGGACCCTCGGGGCGAGGTGCTGGCGGAGTGGGTGGTGACGACCGGTCTGGTCGTCTTGAATCAGGGCTCTGTATACACGTGCGTGCGGCAGAGGGGCGGGTCGATAGTGGACGTTACTTTCGCTAGCCCCTCTGTCGCCAGCCGTGTCCATGATTGGCGTGTCGCCGTGGAGGTGGAGACGCTGTCGGACCACCGGTATATCCGGTTCGACGTCTCCGCCCAGACCGCGAGCGGCCGCCATCCAAGAGCCCCGATTAACGACGGCCCGCGCTGGGCGCTTAAGCGCATCGACAGGGAGCTCCTCGAGGAAGCTGCCATAGTCCAGTCCTGGATTTGGGAGTCGGCGACGGACGGCCCCGTCGACGTCGAAGCGGAGGCGCTGCGGTTTCGCGGGGCGATGACGCAGATCTGCGACGCGTCCATGCCCCGCGTCCGCCAACAGTCCGCAAGGCGCAACGTGTACTGGTGGAGCGACCACCTTGCGCGGTTGCGCGTCGAGTGCGTTGCGGCTCGCCGCCAGTACACGCGCTACCGGAGACGACGTCGACGGGATCCCGTCGAGGAAGCCGCGCGGTATGGGGTGTACCGCGCGGCCCAGGAGACTCTGTGGCTGGCCATCGGCGACTCTAAGTCGCGGGCCAGGGAAGAGCTGCTGGGGTCCCTAGATCGGGACCCGTGGGGGCGCCCCTACCGTTGGGTACGGGGCAAGTTGCGTCCCTGGGCGCCCCCACTGGTGCAAAGTATGCAACCCCAGCTGCTAGAGGCGGTGGTATCCACCCTCTTCCCTGAGCGGGCGGGACATGTTCCCCCGGCGATGGTCTCACCCTCAGCCACAGACTCTCCAGAAGAGGAGGGCACCGATGTCCCCGAGGTGACGCAAGCAGAGACGGGAGCGGCCGTGTCGCGGCTCCGGGCCAAGAATAAAGCGCCCGGACCCGACGGAGTTCCTGGCCGAGCTCTCGTCCTGGCTCTGAAGGAGCTAGAGCCCCAGCTGAGGGGGCTCTTCACGGCATGCTTCGGGCAGGGTCAGTTTCCCAGTGTGTGGAAGGAGGGGAAGCTGGTCCTGCTCAGGAAGGAGGGGCGCCCCGCGGACTCGCCGTCCGCGTATCGGCCCATAGTGCTGCTCGACGAGGCGGGCAAACTTTTTGAGCGTATAATCGCAGATCGCCTCGTCGGCCACTTGTGCGGAGACGGGCCGAACCTGGACGACAACCAGTTCGGTTTTCGTCGGGGGCGCTCCACCATAGACGCAATCATGCGCGTGAGAGCCCTGGCGGAGGATACGGTATCCCGGGGTGGGGTGGTGTTGGCGGTGTCTTTA
Organism: Sesamia nonagrioides; assembly: GCA_017933935.1. NCBI lineage: Eukaryota > Metazoa > Arthropoda > Insecta > Lepidoptera > Noctuidae > Sesamia > Sesamia nonagrioides. The sequence goes on from JADWQK010000341.1 coordinate 32,336, forward strand.
GACATTTCCAACGCCTTCAACACCCTACCCTGGAGCTGTATTAGGGAGGCCCTGAAATACCATCGGGTGCCTCCCTACCTCCGCCGCATAGTAGGGGCTTATCTTGAGGATAGATGCGTCATCTATCGGGGACGTGACGATGCCAGTCGGCACCAAATGTCGTGCGGTGTTCCACAGGGATCGGTCTTGGGACCGCTCCTGTGGAACATCGGCTACGACTGGGTGCTGAGAGGCGAGCTTCCGTCGGGCGCCGACTTGACGTGTTATGCGGACGACACGCTTGTCACTGCCCGAGGGAGCTCGCACAGGGAAGCGACGTTGATAGCCACGGCTGCGGTGTCACAGGTGGTGACCCGCATCCGGCGCCTGGGCCTGGAGGTGGCCCTTGACAAGTCGGAGGCCATGGTATTCCATGGCCCCCGGCGTGCGCCGGCGCCGGGATCACATATCGTGGTAAGTGGTGCCCGGATAGCTGTCGAGTCCACCATGAAGTATCTGGGATTGGTGCTCGACAGCCGATGGGAATTCGGACCCCACTTCCGGCGGCTGGCGCCCAAGCTGATGGGTGCAGCGGGCGCGCTGTCAACGTTGCTTCCCAACATGGGGGGCCCGAGCGCCGCCTGTAGGCAGTTATACGTGGGAATCGTGCGGTCCATGGCCCTGTATGGGGCCCCTGTGTGGGCGATGGACCTGACGGCCGGAACACTCGCCATTCTGCGCAAGCCGCAGAGGGCGATGGCCGTCAGGGTCGTCCGCGGGTATCGCACGATTTCCTACGAGGCGGCTTGCGTTCTGGCCGGATCCCCGCCCTGGGACCTAGAGGCGAAAGTACTCGCGTCATTGTACCGATGGCGCGAGGAAGAGCGGACACGGGGCTCCAGTCCGGCGCAGCGGCAGATTGAGCTGCGCCGAGGGGAGCTCCGTCAGGTCCTGGTGGCGGACTGGCGGCAGAGGCTTATGCGCCCTACCGCCGGCCTCGCTACCGTCGAGGCGATCCGGCCAGTACTCGACGACTGGCTCGGGAGAAGCCACGGCTCCCTGTCGTTCAGGGTGACTCAGGTGCTGTCGGGGCACGGCTGCTTCGGCAAGTACCTGTGTCGCCTAGGCAGGGAGCCGGACGCTCGGTGCCACCACTGCGTCCAATGCGGGGAGGACACGGCGCAGCACACGCTCTCCGAGTGTGTAGCTTGGGAGGAGCAGCGCCGTGTCCTCACAAATGAAGTAGGAGGCGACCTGACGCTGCCGGCAGTAGTGCGGAGGATGGCCGGCAGCGCAGAGTCGTGGGACGCGGTGGTGTCCTTCTGCGAGGACGTGATGTCGCAGAAGGAAGCTGCGGAACGGGAGAGGGAGATCTCAACTCCCTTCCCGGGCCGCAGAAGACGCACCGGGCGCCGAAGAAGGGCGGATAACGCCCTCTTCCGCCCCCCATGAATGGGTCCAGGGGCGAGGGACATGGGGAAGTCCCCGCCCCCTATTCGATGGACCCCGAGGCGGAGGCGCGCATGAGTGTCAGCGCGCGCCTCTGAGGCGATGCACGGGGTAGCTTAACACCCCACTACCCCGTGCCGGAGACGAGGCCCGGGCAGACCGGGCCAGCACGAGAGTGTGGGGCTGCGGAAGAATTTAGACTCCCGCGGCCCTACGCGCGCTCGTGACAGAAGAGACACCGGGGTGGTTTTAGTCAGTAAAAGTCTGACAGACCCCGTCGCCCACCCTAGGGCGGCGGACATCCTATGAGGATTTCCACCCCGAAAAAAAAAAAAAAAGGCAAGTACCAATGTAACTTTTCTACGTCATATGTACTTTCTAAGTATATCTTGGACGTTGTAGGCACTTTGCATCTATATATGTCATACGTGCTGCTATTGACGGACATAATCTTAATTACTTGTAATAACTACTTATTTTATTCGGATCATCTAAATTTCCTTTCTATGTGTGCAATATGTATTTGATCACACAATATTAATAATGTACTATAAATAGCCTTAAGTTTATACAATATGTAAAGAAAACCCTGTCCGACCCGTGAAGGTATTGCTAGGTATCGATAACTGATTCTACTAATGGATGCAAAGCCGGGCTAAACTTAAAAAAATATCCTCCTAAAAAAATAAATATTATTTCGCAAAAAGAGGTAACTTAATACATGTGCGGTAAGCAACCCTTCCGCGGGCGGCGGGGGGCAGGGCACGCGGCACGTGGTCGCATCGCTAGTCGCTCATAATAATATCGGTGTTGTCACTTTTTATAAAAATTACCAAATTTCAGGGAAGTTGGAATTAATTCGCAGGAAAAAAAAGATTATTTCAAAATTCATTAGTATTGTTACTATGATGGTTACGTAAAATTTTATATTATACTAGCGGCCACCAGCGACTTCGTTCGCGTGAAGTTAGTTATGCTCCGCTCCAATTGGTCGCAGCGTGATGTTATATAGCCTAAAGCCTTCCTGGATTAATGGGCTATCCAACGCAAAAATTTTTCAAATCGGACCAGTAGTTCCTGAGATTAGCGCGCACAAACAAACAAACAAACAAACTCTTCAGCTTTATATATTAGTATAGATTTAGTCAAGTGTTTACCTAACCTTTATTATCCTTATCGGTCGGACGGGGTTTTCTTTACATATTGTATAATAACTAGCGACCCGCCCCGGCTTCGCACGGGTGCAACGCTGATACTAAATATACTACAGAAAAACTGTGAACGTATAAAAGACAGCGGTCCGCCGCCGCTCCTGCCGCCCCGGCTGTTCGCTCCTGCCCGCAATTTTTAAATCTGTAATATCTTCGAAAATATAACCTTAAATCATATACTGTAAATGGCAACATAGATCTACAACGTGTAACATAAAGGGTATATACATACCAAGGGCATGGGATCTTTAGATGATATCAAACGATATCGGAAGGGTTTTAACTGAAAATAAAATACTCAAAAAATTGGTACCAAATTTTCGGTTTCGTGTGTTTCTTAAAATCAAATCATAAAAAACGTGGCAGCACACTACATACGTTAATAACTACTCGTTACCCGTCACGTTACTTGCCAAAATCCGATAAATGTCTTCAATATCTCTGTGCGACTAGTATGATAGTAGCCTATCACAGGCGGTGTTTTTCCTAATAACTTCCTAACATAGAGAGATAGGATTAAAAAACCCTTCCAATATCGTTTGATATCATGTAAAGATGCCATGCCTTTGTTATGTATATACCCTTTATGTTACACGTTGTATATTAAATCGAAAATTTATTTAAGGTATTAAATTGGATAAGGATTAATGCTGTATTGGTTAAAATCGCTTCGAAAATTAGCCGGTAGTTTTCGTAAAAAGTAAATGACAAAAAAATGTTATTGCGGGATATCCATAAGAGATAGACATATACCATTGCGGACTTTTTTGTAGACCTTTTCAATGTGTATAATATTTGCTACATATTGTTCAGCCTGCAATTCACTGCAAACGCGGAAAAAATTTAATTATTTACGACATCACATTAGAAACCTCAAATATAATAGTATTTCTCCACAATTTAATGGAAGTAATATATAAAAACCTTCCTCTTTAATGACTCTATCTACTAAAACCCGCACTAAGATCCGTTGCGGAGTTTTTCATACAAAGCGACATAGGGAAAGTAAAAGTGACTTTGTTTATAATATGTATGTAGTGAAAAGCATAACTGAACATGCACGCACAGGTACATGTTGACACATAGTCGTGGTGGCCTAGTGGTTAAAACACCAATCTCTCAAGTATGAGTGTGCGGGTTCGATTTCAGGTCAGGCAAGTACCAATGTAACTTTTCTAAGTTATAAGTACTTTCTAAGTATATCATAGACACCAATGACTGATTAAAAATGTGAAGGAAAACATCTTGACGAAACCTGGACCTAAAGTCTGAAAACGCCAACCCGCATTGAGCAAGCGTGGTGATTACGCTCAATCCTTCTCTGTATGAGAGGAGACCTGTGCCCAGCAATGGGACGTAAGAAAAAATGTATATTTTGGTTCACAATATAAAATATAGATAATAAATATGTATATGAAAAAAAGAGTAAAGATTCAATGTAAGAATGTAAAAATTTATAAGTAGAATTTAAAAAGAAGTATGTTTTAGTATTTGTTATAGAAACAGAAACACATGTGTGAAAATGTTGACTGTCTAGCTGTTACGGAGATACAACCTGGTGACAGACAGACAGACAATAGAGTCTTAGTAAAAGGGTCCCGATCCTACCCTAATTAGGGAAGTTAAGGACATATGTACTTCTCTTAAAATCATACTTCTCATTTCCACTCTTCGCACCAGCTACAATCACCAGGTTGGCCACATAATCCGCGGGGATCAGGTCAACGACATTGCCGCTGCGTCCATAGAGGACCCGGTTCATGCCCCTGGCGGTGAACACAGACAATCCGGTAGCCCCGAACCAGTTGTTTAGCCATCCTTTTATTGGATGATCCTTCACTGAACCCACTGGAAATAATTTATTTATTATGTATTACATAATTTATTTTTTATATTTTGGCACCCTAAACACAAGTTAAATCTTAAATTGGGTGCCAGATTTCATCTAAAACATTTGGGTTGTTATATGTTTAGTGATTAATATTCTATGTTGTTATGTTCAAACCAGTGGTAATAAATATCTTTTTTTATTATTATTTAATTTTAATAATAGGTATGTAAACTGCATCATTATACAAGTTGTAGCCGCAATCATTTGACAAAAATTTGTTCACCGAATAGGGGGCTGCTTTATACAACGTGTAACATAAAGGGTATATACATAACAAAGGCATGGCATCTTTACATGATATCAAACGATATTGGAAGGGTTTTTTAATCCTATCTCTATATGTTAGGAAGTTATGAGGAAAAACACCGCCTGTGATAGGCTACTATCATACTAGTCGCACAGAGATATTGAAGACATTTATCCGATTTTGGCAAGTAACGTGACGGGTAACAAGTAGTTATTAACGTATGTAGTGTGCTGCCACGTTTGTTATGATTTGATTTTAAGAATGACAGGAAACCGAAAATTTGGTACCAATTTTTTGAGTATTTTATTTTGAGTTGAAACCCTTCCGATATCGTTTGATATCATCTAAAGATGCCATGCCCTTGGTATGTATATACCCTTTTTGTTACACGTTGTATATTAGTATAGATAAGTTCTAAAAAAGCAATATATCATTTGTCGACATGTCAAACGATCACGGTAAATCTTTTTAGATTTTACGAGATAATAAACAGCGAGGAGGGTGCCTATAAAAATATTAATTTTCCATATAAACCGTAAAAATATTTATGTGAGTTGTAAATAAAGGAAACACCACGTGTATCATTTGCATGAATCTCTAAGTCAGATTTGAAGAAAGAAAAAACTTGTTTTTGCGGTAAAAAATGACGCAAAGTCCAAAAAAATATACGAAGTTTCGCCTCGTCCTTTATACCGCGTACATCGAGGGACTGGAACAATTTGCCAGCGACGGTGTTTCTGTCGGACTACAATTTGAGTGTCTTCAAGACTTGAGTGAATAGGCTCTTAATAAACTAATGCGCTTTACCATAAACGATTGCGGCACTGCTTAACATCAGGCGGGATTGCGGTCAAGCGCTAGTTTCTTCTCTTCTTCCTCTTCTTCAGCCTATAGATGTCCATTGCTGGACAAAGGCCTCCGCCAAGGCTTTCCACGCTGACCGGTCTTGCGCTGCCCGCATCCATCGGCTTCCCGCGACCTTTACCAGGTCATCGGTCCACCTTGTTGGGGGCCTCCCTACGCTGCGTCTTCCAGTACGTGGCCGGCACTCCAGAACCTTACTGCCCCATCGGCCATTGGTTCAACGAGCAATGTGCCTAGCTACTTAGTTTATAAATTATATGAAAAAAAGAATTCGTTGAGGAAAACATGCGCCACATCCATTGAAAACGACTGTCGCTCAGCATTATGCTGGGACGCTATGAAGGACAGAGCCCCACCTAACGCTCGGTATTTCACGAAAGACTTCTGGAATTTTGATTCTATATCTACACTCAAGTATGAGTGTACGATTTCGATTCCAGGTCAGGCAAGTACCAATGTAACTTTTCTAAGTTATATGAACTTTCTAAGTATATCTTGAATAGGAAAATATCTTGAGAAAACCTGGACTTTAAGTCTGAAATCGCTAACCCGCATTGAGCAAGCGTGGTGATTACGCTCAATCCTTCTCTGTATTAGAGGAGACTTGTGCCCAATAGTGGGACGATAAAAAAAAGGTTAATGATGATGATGATCTACACTCTTTTTCACTAAATACTTTACCCGTTTGTGGACTGATTAGTGGCTAAATAATATCAGCCGAAAAACTTTAGCGGCAGTGGGCAGGGCACATTGAACCGATGGCCGATGGGGCAGTAAGGTTCTGGAGTGGCGGCCACCCACGTACCGGAAGACGCAGCATAGGGAGGTGCCCGATAAGGTGGACCAATGACCTGGTGAAGGTCGCGGAAAGCCGATGGATGCGGGCAGCACAAGACCGGTTATTGTGGAAAGCCTTGGAAGAAGCTTTTGTCTATAGGCTGAAGAAGAAGAAGGAGAAGAAGAAAATCAGCCGTACGGGTCAATCGATCAGGTTAAAGTACACTTCCCGCCGTTGGTCACGGTCTTTCATTCGTAGATCCTCGACTATTGTTATGGATAGTCAGTAGGCCGAAAGTCTGATAGCCAATCTTACTAAGAGGTATCGTCATCAATATCATCATCATTTCAGCCGAAAGACGTCCACTGCTGGACATAGGCCTCCCCCAAGGATCTCCATGACCACCGGTCCTGCTCTTCCCGCGACCAGCAACAGGTCGTCGGTCCACCTTGTCGGGGGCCTACTATCATTCACAGAACAACCGACATAGAACCGACAGAGAACTGTTCCGCGGATCTCCTCATCTCTGATTTGATCACGCAGTGAAACCCCAAGCATAGCCCTCTCCATTGCCCTTTGAGTGACCTTAAGCTTTCTTTTGAAGACTAAAATCTTCAACCATTGCATCCTACCCGTCATGACTTACGAAGTCGAGACCAGGACACTAACGGTCAGACTAGTCCATAAGTATAAAGCCGCTCAGCGAGCTAGGAAGCGGGCTTTGTCGGGCGTCTCTCTGAAGTATCGCATCAGAAATGAGGTGATCCGGCAGAGGACTAGAGTTACCGACATAGTTGAGAGGATTAGCAAGCTGAAATGGTAGTCGGCTGGTCAAATATGCCGCAAGACCGACAACCATTGGGGTATACGAGTCCTCGAGTGGAGACTGCGCCACGGCAAACGTATCGTGGGACGCCCTAGGGCGAGATGGAGCGACGACATCAAAAATGTGGCTGGTAGTGGCTGGCGGTAAACTGCTCAGGATCGAGCTTGTTGGCGTGCCATGAACGAGGCCTATGTCCAGCAGTGGACGAGTAGAGGCTGATGATGAAACTTTCTTATAAAGCCTATTGTTAGGTATCGTATAATCCAGTAAATGAGTGGTGGAAGTCAGATAGGTAATTGTTCTATGTATAATATTGGTATTGCTGCATTCAGTTAGATTGGAGGCCGATCGCAACGTAGTTGAGAAAAGACTTGGTAGATGTTTTATGTATGCTTGATTCGTTTGTACGAGCGAAAATATAAATAAGTTTTAGATATCATAATTAATATTATAATTAATAACTTTATTATTATTATTATTTACGGAATTTTCTGTATTGAATACGTCATCCCGATGATTGCATAATAATACAAATAATTAACTAGACTACTAGGTTGGGAAATCATCAAATGACCTCAGTCTCCCGCTCTGGGCGGAGTGGTAGGGCGTGTCAGACTTTTACTGACTAAAACCCACCCGTGTTTCTTCACTTGCCTATGCGCCAGGGCTACGGTTTTTTTTAACCAACCCGCAACCCTGTCTCAGAAGGCATCGGTGTTGGTGGACTCCGTCAGGATGTGCTGACATCTAATTAAAGCGCGCGTAAAACACAACGCGTCGTCGACCTTGGAACTAGCCTACTCTCAACCAACAATTTGTATCTTGTCATATCGACAGCACCGAAAAAGGGTAACTTACCAATTGAAGGCCTGACAATGACTGTGGGTACGCGTGCTTGGTTCTCAGCCACCACGTGTTCAGAAAACGATTTTGTAAATGTATACGTGTTTGGACGCCCATCTGTAAAGCAACGTAAGGTGATCAATGTATTTTAATATAGAAACGGAAAATGGAGGAGAATGTGCAAGAAAGCGGATCTTGGGATGTAACCGGGACCAGCTCCCTAATTGCGTAACACACTCATCATCATCATCATCATCATCATCATCTCAGCGTTAATCCCAGTCGCATCCGAAGCTTTTTCAGCTTTGGACTCTGGGGTCCGCTTTACCAGTTTATTGCTGATTTTGGCTAAACTTCGATATTTTCCATGAAGCGACTGCCGTCTGACCTCCACGTCCCGGAGGCGATATCGAAGCATTGCAGTTAGACTAAATGTTGAACTTTTGAGGACTCCAACAACCCATAACGACTGCCATTAGATATTTGTATGGCAACCGGGACCAATGGCTTATCGTGTTTTCCGTTGCACGACCAGACCAGTCCAAATATTCATATTCATGCATACAAATATTTGCACTGCGCGGGGATCGAACCCGCGCCTTCTTTTGCAGTGGCCGCGTTTTTTTTTATAATTATAAACTAGCGCTTGACTGCAATCCCGCCTGATGGTAAGCAGCAATCGTTGATGGTAAAGCGCGCTAGTTTATTAAACCCATTCACTTAAACAATCTTAGTGAATAGGAAGGAAGACGGCAGTTGAGCGAGGTGGTGCAATGTTAAATCCAACAACACGACCAACGATGCTGCGCCAGAGGGAGATTGATGTGGAGACACCCCAAGACCAAACTCCCGGCACAACAACAATTGACGCATCTTACTCGGCACACATCCCAGCACAACTGCACAGACCCGTCCTCCGTACGGCTGCACCAGACATCATGCCGGAACACGACAAATCGCTTGGCGGCAAGACTTTGTCCGGTGGGTGGTAACTTCTGCCGACAGCCGATGTCATGACCTACCACTGAGTTCGCTGCCGCTACGCTGCGGAGGCTGTCAATTGCGTAACACACTGTAATAATGTGTTACGCAAGTCACACAGTCACAGTCTAAAAATCATACAGTCGTCCAACGAAGAAGTCTAGACAGAGCAATCGTGCGGGGTGTGAGGGGCGAGACGTGGGTAAGCGGCTCCCGAGCTGTGAACAAAACGATGTTCGTAGTTCGGTATATATCATTAAGGGCTGACGCTTGTTTGTTTTCTTATTTGTCTGTTTTATTATTTGATATGAATGTAAAGGAGATCGCCGAAATTCGCCCCAGCATGGACAAATAAATGTCCTGCATTATAATTTTTCTTTCATTTTTTTATATTATATGCAAATATCCATAGTTAACGGACAAGCGTGGGTTTAAAACGAATAATTAAAAGCCTTGTAACTACTAAACAATTTGTCTGTCATATAAATTGCTGCCATGTCAAGAGCTTTAGAGATGTTGCTTCTTGTTTTTACGAAATCGATAGTTTAATAATTGTATTTATGAATTAAAAAACATGAAGTTTTATTTAATGTATGCATTTTTTTTATTATTATGACTACTTGTTATCAAAATACATTAAACGCAATCTGTAAAATAACGTAATAATAGTGTTTTTATCGATATTAAACAAAATCGATTCTCAAATCGTTAGTTTAAATAGCGGTATCGATTCTACAGATGCGGAAATGAGTGACATCTCCAATTGTTTTGTTATGTTTGTTACTCGCGATTTTTTTTTTGGCGGCATGAGTGTCACACTCATTTTTCATTGGACTTTTAAAATTATTTATAGTGTTGTTTACTAAATAAAATCGCGTGATTTATGTAGTAAAAAGTGCATTTAGTGAATAATTTATAAAGAACAGTGAAATAATGTAGCACAGTGGCCTCATCATGTCCTTACTCCAAATTCTTTCTTGTCGGCCTCACGCAGGGAAAGAAAGGAGATAGATTTGTTAAGTTAAGCTAGGATAAGTTAGGATAGAAACTTACTCAAGAAAAAAAATTACTAAAGACTAGGCTGTATGGCGTACTATGCCTTTGCCTTTTCCGTTCAGAAGAACGGAAAGAATTAAACAAAAAAAAAATTGTTACTCGCTTCCTTGCCTTTGTGCAGAGTAGTGAGTGTTCACTTTTGTTACTGGATTACACGAGTAACAGTTGTGAAGGTCAGATGGCAGTCGCTCCATGAAAAACATTGATATTCAGCGGCGTCCGGTTAGACTGGACGCTGACCCCAAAATAATTGGTAAAAGGCTAGACTATAAATAACTTGTATTATTTACACATTTGATGATTACATTCATTTTCGTAAAAGAAATAATAAATCTATTCAGTTTTCTTTACGATTATATAACCTCAAAATCAAACACATTTTAGTTTGATACTCGGTTCCTAAGCTTGTCCGTGTATCAATAAATACCTGATATGATTACATGAATCATTCCAAACACAACTAGCATTTTCTTATTGCTGTCAATTCTGGGGCATTCAATGTATGGAATTTTAGCAATGTCCTTTGAGTATAATTGGGGTTCTTGTTACGAAAAAGCTATCCTTTTGAAATCCAAGATGGTGGATGCCAATTTAAATGTAAGTACATATTTACAATATGATATGGGTGTTAATCCCGAGGTGGATTGGGGTGCTGGTTACGAAAATGCAATCTAAATAACTTAAATCTGTCTCGAGTTGTTCCCTTAGTAAAATAGCAAATTAATTAAATATAATACAGCTATCTATTTTGATCTGCAATAAATAAATAATTTCATAAATATTGTTTATTTGTGACAACCCTGGCCGATGCGTTACTATCTAGGCGATGTCGGCATTTTACACGAGATCAAAAGCGTCGACCCACTGTACGATTTTTATACTGTGCTATTACTGTCAATTGGAGTAATTTTTAAGTCTGTCCATTATTCTATAAGTTCACATTTTTCAAAATGCCAACAACGTTAATACCGCAATGAATGTTGTTTAAATGTCAAAATGAAGCCCATTGCTACTGATAGTGTATTACGTAATTACCCAGTCAGAATGATGATGATAATGATAGAAACCGATCTTCGTCGGTTCTTCTCCATGTTTCTCTTGACCTATAGGAATTGGCCTTTTGATCCCAGCCCCAATCTACCACAAAAAAAAAAAAAACTTGTAACTTCCCTACATGTTATACAAGATTTAGACTTCAACTTTTGCTAAGCTGAGTTTATAACTAAATTTTGAACGACTTTAATAACTAATTTGTTTTCTGTTGACTTACCAATGATTGAGAGAAGCTTTTTATTTATAACAGTATTACATTTATGAAGGTGCTTACTCAGTAATCTCTCTGTATCTTCTTCAGTGATGCCGTCTTCGAGAAGCTGGTATACTTCATTAATGTCAGCAGGTGGAGGGTACAGGATCTCTTCCACCACTTTCCTGTTTGTGTTCGTGTATGCCGTGGAAATGTGGATAAATACCTGGAGCATTGATTTAGTAGCTAATTGACTGCCTTACACAATAAGACATGATATATTATAATACTTCATTGGACAAAGCATAAATTTTGTTCACTCCTATCTGTATAATATTATAAACGCCAAAGTGTGTATGGATAGATATTTCTTACTCTTCACGTTAAATCACTAAACAGATTTATATGAAACTAGCTTTCCGCCCGCGGCTTCGCCCGCGTGGAGTTCGGTTATATCGCGCTTTTCAGATTCCCTCGGGTATATCATTTTTTTCAATAAAAGACAGCCTGTGTCCTTTCTCATGGTCTAAAGATTGCCTGTGCCAAATTTCATCAAAATCGGTTGAGAGGTTTAAGTGGGAAAGCGTAACAGACAGACAGACAGTTAAAGTTACTTTCGCATTTATAATATTAGTATGGATTTACTACATAGACAGTGTTTAACAAGGATTATCATAAAGGATGTTTTTCATCATTGCCGGACACCGAAGGCGCGGGCTTGCGGGCGGTGAACAATGCTGCAGCCTAATCGGCGAACACATTTTTGTCAAATAATTGCGACTACTTGGGATCGTTTGGACCGCAAATAATATTATTTTACACTAAAATTATATCACAATCTAATCAATCAATATAGTCGCAATCATTTGACATAAATGTGTTCGCCGATTAGGCCACAGGCCCCAGTCGACGGCGCGTTGTGTTTCACGAGCGCCTCAAAGAGATGTCAGTCTTTAAGTCTGAAATCATCAACCCGCATTGAGCAATCGTGGTGATTACGCTCGATCCTTGTCTGTATGAGAGGAGACCTGTACCCAGCAGTGGGACGATAAAAAGGTTGATGATAATGAAACTCCTGATGGGGTTCGAACCTACGACTTACAACATGTAACTCGCGGCCTTTACCACTAGGCCACTGCAGGGTTCTGTATATCTGCAGCCACGTTGAATACCTACCTCAATCCGTTTCATCCTCCTACTAAGTGCCACTACACTCCGAGTACCCTCCACGTTGATCTTCCACGCAGTTGGAAGGGGTTCGTTCAGTTTTACAGTAGCAGCCGAGTGGATGATCACTGATACCTGTAACATTCAGGTAACTTCAACTACAACTCTTGATCAATGGCGCCTGTGGAATAGATACCACAATTTTGCCAATAACACGTGTAACAAATTATAGAAATTCTTTGAAAATTTTATTTCACAACTAGCGGCCGCCAGCGACTTCGTTCGCGTGGAGTTGGTTATGCTCCGCTTTTCTTTCTCGCAGCGTGATAGCCTACAGCCTTCCTGGATTAATCGGCTATCCAACGCAAAAAGAATTTAAAATCGAAACAGTAGTGTCTGAGATTAGCGCGTTTAAATAAAATACAAACTTGTCAGTTTTACATATTAGTATAGATAGATAATAGCGGATATCGCCAATGACAGTCGAAAAAGACGGCCGCGTGAACCATCTACGTCGGAGTTTTGAGGCAAAGTCATGATGTGGCCACTATGCTGCGACATTTCAATGTTCTATATGAATTATTCACTGAACGCACTTTTTACTACATAAATCACGGGCTTTTATTCAGTAAACGACTTTATATAAATAATTTAAAAGTTCAATGAAAAATAAGCGTGACACTCATCTTAGCTTTCCCGTCAAAACTCCAATATTTATGTAGTGACAGGAACTTCATTGATGAGCAAGTTGTTAGTTTGACAAAGAGAGAGAAACTTGGTAAAAGAACGCAGATTTTAAGCGTGTGAAGGTCCGGCGGTACTTCACTGGCCACTTTGGATTCAGTGGAGAGGCGTGCGAAGAGGCTGATTGGCGACCCTGATTTAACTCAAACCGGTCTCCAAAATCTGAGCACAGGCATAGAGTAGCCAGCCTTTCGATGTGAGGACGCATTTTGGTGAGACGTTTTTGCGACGTTTCGCCTCCTCTTTTATACCGCGTAAATCGAGGGATTGGAACAATTTGCCAGCGGCGGTATTACCGTCGGACTACAATTTGAGTTTCTTCAAGGCTAGAGTGAATAGGCTCTTAATAAACTAGTGCGCTTTACCATCAACGATTGCATCACTGCTTACAATCAGGCGGGATTGCGGTCAAGCGCTACTTTATAATTTACTAGCTTTCCGCCCGCGGCTTCACCCGCGTAAAGTCCGGTTATATCGCGCTTTTTACATTTCCCTCGGGAATATCAAATTTTTCCGGAATAAAAGGTAGCCTATGTCCTTTCTCAGGGTCTAAAGATTGCCTGTGCCAAATTTCATCAAAATCGGTTGAGAGGTTTAAGCGGGAAAGCGTATCAGACAGACAGACAGACACACAGAGTTACTTTCGCATTTATAATATTAGTATGGATATATAAAAAAACAACAAATTGAGAGTGAGACACCACATAAGAAGGGATGTCGCTGAAAACCAGCTCTGAGCTCTTTTTTGCTTAAGGTCGCAGCGTAATGTTGAGCAACAGCCGTTCTGCGTGGATGTAGGTACTGTATGTTCCCTTGACTATTTCTATTATTTTTTTTTCTTCACCTATGTATTTTTTTGCGTCATGTTTAATGCAAATAAAGGAGTTTTCTTTCTTTTTTTTAAGGAGGAAAGGAAGGGAGGAAGGTGGTTGGGCTTGGCCATAGCGTGTAGACTTTTTCTTTGGCGAATAGACATCCATTTGAGCTCATACATTTAACCATGATTAACTATTTAATTTAAAAGAAACGATTAATTTACGTAAATCATTATCATTTCAGCCAAAAGACGTCAACTACTGGACATAGGCCTCCCCCAAGGCTCTCCACGACGGCCGGTCCTGCGCCTCCAGCATCCAGCGGTGTCCCGCGACCTTCACCAGGTCGTCGGTCCACCTTGTTGGGGGACTGATTTACTTAAATAATACTTACTAAACACAATCATATTATCTTGCTTACCATTTCAAGTAATATATTTTCAATTTCTCTAGAAATGCCCAATCCAGGAACAGAAATGTCACCCGGTATTAGGACAATCTTCTTCAAGTCTGTTGGCCTTTTGTCTTTCAATCTGTTGAAGAGCTGTAACAATTCATACGTATTTAAAATAATAATAACTTATTTTAGATGATATTTTATTTATGTATGTAGGTTGCACCAATAATTTTACACATCAATCTTATTTTAAAAACAAGAGGAGATCGTTAATTCCAACGCGCAATCTCTCTTAATTCTGAGCTTATTATAAATACAACGTATTTTTTCTTTATAAGAAACCTGAATAAAGTTTGTTCAGAATAAGCAACTGAATCGATTCCAATCATTTTAACACCATGGTATATTTTAGAAATTATTGCAGAGTGGTTACCGAGCGCGCCACGCGGCTTACGATAGGTCATAGTACAGCCACAGTCTAAAAATCATACAGTCGTCCGACGAAGACGTCTAGACAGAGCAATCGTGCGGGATGTGAAGGACGAGACGCGGGTAAGCGGCACCCGAGCTGCGAACAAAACGATGTTCGTAGCTCGGTATCTATCATTAAGGGCTAACGCGTATTTCTTTTATAATTTGATATGAGTATCAATTTTGAGTAGAATTGGGGTGCTTGTTACGAAAAAGCCACCCTTTTGGAAATCCAAGATGGCGAACGCAAATTTAAATGTATATTAATATGATATGGGTGTTAATTCCGAGGTGTATGGGGGTGCCGGTTACGAAAATGCCATCTAAACAACTTAAGTCTGTCTCGAGTTGTTCCCTTAGTAAAAATAGCAAATTAATTAAATATAATACAGCTATCGATGGTGATCTGCAATAAATAAATAATTTAATAAATATTGATTATTTGTGACAACCCTGGCCGATGCGTTACTGTCTAGACGATGTCGACATTTTACACGAGATCAAAGGCGTCGACCTACTGTATGATTTTTATACTGTGGTACCGCGCACGCCCGCGCAACAGCTGACACCACAAAAATAAGTTCAAGGCTCCACTCGGGAGGGCGAGAGGTGCGATGACCATATTTTTTTGGGACAGCCAAGTAGGATAACATACTCATGACTTTGTGTTTTTTTCATGACATCCTTTTGAAATTTTTTACGTAGATTCTTTACTTAAAAGTACTGGATACGTACCTACCTACTAACCAGAAATTTCTGGTTTCGTATAAACGAAAATGATGTTGTATAAACACGAACAGCCGGGTAATTGCATAAAAGTGGTTACAAAGCCAACTATTTACAGCACCTATCATTTGTCATGCTACCAACGCAATAGGAGTCAAAATCGGTTGAACGGGCTGTAAAGGAGGTGTGTTTAAATGTCTTACCTTATTTCGAATCCTACTAATATTTGTAATGTTTGTGACAATGTATAGATAGATATTTGTTACTCTTTCACATAAAACCACTAAACAGATTTGAATGAAATTTGGCATTCAGATAGTTTATTACCATACCAGGAATAACATGAAGAAAGCTTTTTATCCTGATACTCTCACGGAATCGAAAAATGTCGATCGGAAAATGCGAAGTTTAGCCATATCAGCAGTTGGATTGGTAAAGTGGACCCCAGACTCCAAAGCTGAAAAGGCTTCGGATGCGACCGGGATTAACGCTGGGATGATGATGACTCTCACGGAATCGAAATACACGCGGGTGAAGCCGTGGGGCGCAGCTAGTGGAGTATTACCTGTCATAAGTTAAATAATTTGTCCCATTACTCAAAGAGGACACGTCTAACAAGAGCTCTGATCATGTCAGAGGGACACTAAGCAAAGGCAGGAGTATGGTTTTAGCCGGTAAGAGTCCGGCACTGCCCAGACTGGCAAGTGGGGCAGCTGGCGTCCATGAGGATATCCCACTCCTACCAAATAAAAAAAAAGAAACCCTGTCAGGCGGTTTACTTTGTGTAAATTTTTTTTTTTAAATTAGTTATAAACTAATGCTTGACTGCAATCCCACCTGATAATAAGCAGTGATGCAATCGTTGATGGTAAGGCGCGCTAGTTTATTAAACCTACTGACTCAAAGGAACTGAGTAAATAGGAAGGAAGACGGCAGTTGAGCGCGGTGATGCAATGTTAAACCCAACAACATGACCAACGATGCTGCGCCAGAGGGAGATTGATCTGGAGGCCCTCCACAACCAAACTTCCGACACAACAACATTTCGCGCATCGTACCCGGCATGTATATCTCAACACAACTGCTCAGACCCGTCCTCCGTACAGCTTCACCAGACATCATGCCGGAACACGACGAATCGCTTGGCGGCATGACTTTGTCTGGTGGGTGGTAACTTATGCCGACGGCCGATGTTGTGGCCTGCCACCGAGAAAATTGATTGATTTGATTGTGAAGATGATAATATAATTTGTGTAGTTAAAGCCAGCAGCAACCCTCGATTTCAGCCAAATTAACTACGGACCTGGACTCTAATCGAAATCGGAAACGTTCCACTCTTTCACGCAAAGAGAGGCTATTGCCCCACCAGTGAAAAACTCTTAAATATTAAAGTAAGATAAAAAAAAGAACATGGAGATATTTCTTACCGGGTCATCGAGAAATTGATTCATTCTCTCAGTAATAGAAAAGCCTTTCTTTTCCCGTATAAGCATGAAGACTTTGCCGATATCTGGACAGCTGTATAGAAGTTTTTCTATAAATACCTGAAAGTAAAAATAAATTAATCATCACCATCTGCTATCTGCCTACCCTATTATGTTGAAGTCGCTTTCCTGTATAACTGATCGCATCAGGGAGCGATTGCCTCTTTCTCCTTCACTGGGTTATACATGGGTAATTTGGTCTTTTTTCACTTAAGTGGCAATGGGCCGAGGACATTGCCCATATGACCTATGCCCGATGGGGCCGACGGGTTCTTGAGTGGCTACCACGCACCGGAAAACGACAAGCAGGATAAACATATCGAAAGCTACGCGGGTGATATCGCAAGGCGCTGCTAGTATGTGTTAAAATCTTTTACATAAACGAAAGTGCCCGTCTGGGTTCGAATCTACGATACCTTGCCATCAAAACAACAACGGATTACGTTTTCAGTGTCTACTTTATAAGCAGTTCATTGATCTTTGTATTATCATTTGAATCAGCAAATATGTTCGTAAAAGAAAATTCATCTCTCAAAAGTAAAAAAAAAAAAATACATCTTCAGTAGGTTACCTTGATGTCACAGTATTTTTTTTACATTATAAAATAGTGCTTGACCTCGATCCTGCCTGATGGTAAACAGTGATGCAATCGTTGATGATAAAGCGCACTAGTTTATTAAAATCCTATTCGCTCTAGTATTGAAGACACTTTAGTTGTAGTCAAACAGTAAGACCGCCGCAGGTAAATTGTTCCAATCCATCGACGTACTTTTTTTATAATTATAAACAAGTGCTTGTCTGCAATACCGCCTGATGGTAAGCAGCGATGCAATCGCCGATGCTAATGCGCGCTAGTTTGTATAGGAAGGAAGATCCAACAACATGACCAACGATGCTGCGCCAGAAGGAGGTTAATCTGGTGACCATCCACTATAACAGTTATACCAGCGCATTAGTTATTAAGGTCATAGCACACTTAAACGACTCTGCTCCAACAACGCTCCCACCCAACAACACCCTGAACTAAGACGACTGCTCGCAGTCCACGCAGCATCAGCTACCAGGCACCCAGCAGTTCACGCGGAGACTGCTAGCAGACGGTCAGCTGTCCACCCGTCGACCGCTCTAGCTTTTCGCGATTGACATAGTTCGCGATCGGTTTCTATTGAAGCAACTCGTCTTTATCTACAATGTCCCGATTCACAACGCGCGAATGATCTCTCTTATTGTTCTTCCTGTGCCTCTTCAATCCTGAAGGTTGGCCGTCAGCTTCTTGTACTCGGTCTTGTCAACCGCGAGTCGGAACAGTTTTTCGACTGAAGTAATGCCGGTCCACTCCCTGCTGTTACGCAGCCACGACTTTCTCTTTCGTCCAGATGAATGATCGAGCGAGCTGATTACTTGTTAGTTACTGACTGACTGAACGCCGAGCGGCGACCAGCGGTGGCCGCGCGGGCGCCGGTGCGGCGACTGCTAGCAGTCTGCGCGCGGACGCCGCGCCGACTGCTCGGAAACAACGTGCGGCCAGCAAGGCGACTACCGAGCTGTCTGACATCGGTAAACTCGCTGACAATAAGCTGTCTGCTAATTTATGATGCCAATGTAAAATATATTTAAAGCCCATAGGTATTTGAATTATATATTCTTTTTGCCGAGTGGAAGCAGTGTCGTTTAAGTGTGTTATGATGACCGTTAGGTTTTCTACTTTTTCTTGTGAAAGCCGTTGGGGTATAGTGCATTTTTAAACTGTAATCCCGACTTATGCAGCAAACTGTTAACTAATATAAATGTATAGAAAAGTAACTTTAGCTCCTTTACAATAAAATTCAGTTTAGATACGTTACAACTTCAAACATTTTATAAGTAACTGCTTACTATTAGGCGGGATTGCTGTCATCATCATCAGCATCATCATCACCAGCCTTTACTCGTCCACTGCTGGACATAGGCCTCCTTCATGGCACGCCAACAAGCTCGATCCTGAGCAGTTCTCCGCCAGCCACTACCAGCCACCTTTTTGATGTCGTCGCTCCATCTCGCCCAAGGGCGTCCTACGCTACGTTTGCCGAGACGCGGTCTCCACTCAAGGACTCGTTTACCCCAACGGTTGCCGGTCCTGCGGCATATGTGACCAGCCCATTGCCACTTCAGCTTGCTAATCCTCTCAGCTATGTCGGTAACTATGGTCCTCTGTCGGATCACCTCATTTCTGATGCGGTCCTTCAGAGAGACGCCCAACATAGCCCTCTCCATAGCGTCAAGCGTTAGTTAATAATATTTAATAAAAATATACTTCGCACCAGAACGATGACAATATAACTCCCTTTTTGATGGTCCACTAGAGGGACTAAGTGCGGAAACCCAGCCCATAGTATAGAACATAACACTCCCTTCTTTTTCAGTTGTAAACTGTTTGGACCACAATAGTCTAGAAATCAAATGCGGACAGCCTCCGTGGCGTAGCGGAAGTGAACGCGGCCGCTGGGCAAGGAGCCGTGGTTTCTATCTCCCCGCAGTGCAAATATTTGTATGCATAAATGTAGACGTTATTGACACCACTGCGACCCGACGAAGCGTTTCGCTTCCTCTTTTATATCGCGTACATCGAGGGGCTGGAACAATTTGCCAGCGACGGTGTTTCCGTCACATTACAATTTGAGTGTCTTCAAGGCTAGAGTGAATAGGCTCTTAATAAACTAGCGCGCTTTACAATCAATGATCGCATCACTGCTTACCATCAGGCGGGATTGCAGTCAAGCGCTGGCTTATAACTTATAAAAAAAAAAGGTGTTTGCACTGGTCTGGTCGTGCCTCGGAAAGCACGTTAAGCCGTTGGTACCGGTTGTCATACGAATATCTAATGGCAGTCGTTACGGGTTGTTGAAGCCCTCAAAAGTCCAGCAATTGGTCTAACCGCAATGCTTCGATATCGCCCTCGGGTTGTGGAGGTCAGACGGCAGTCGCTTCACAGAAAATATCGAAGTTTAGCCAAAATCAGCAGTTAGACTGGTAAAGCGGACCCCAGGCTCCAAAGCTGTAAAAGCTTCGGATGCGACTGGGATTAACGCTGAGATGATGATGATGAGTCTAGAAATCAAATTCACCCAACCAAATTACTAATTAGTTTCACCCAAACCATATTCTACTAATTTATTAATTAAATTCACTTAAATGAAATTACTAAGTAATTAATTACTGATTACTTTTCATCCCCATTAAAAATAATCCTAATAATAGATATTATAAATGTTTGTGAGTATGGATGGAAAATACTGCACGGAATTTTAGCATAGAGATAGTTTATCATCATCATCATCAGATCCTGAGCAGTTCTCCGCCAGCCACTACCAGCCACCTTTTTGATATCGTCACTCCATCTCGCCCAAGGGCGACGCTACGCTACGTTTGCCGAGACGAGGTCTCCACTCGAGGACTCGTACACCCCAACGGTTGTCTGCCCTGCGGTATATGTGACCAGCCCATTGCCACTTCAGCTTGCTAATCCTCTCAACTATGTCGGTGACTTTGATCCTCTGTCGGATCACCTCATCTCTGATGCGATTGTAGCGTTACCTACAAACGCAACATGGAACAACGTGTCATACTGACGTTACACGAATTCTACATCTCGCAATCAGAGTTTAGAATTCAAACATTGCCGCCAGACAAAAAACCCGTCTGGTCGGAGGACCCTCCCATTTCTATGGAGGATGAGTGAACTTTACTCCCTGTTCCTCATGCCTCCACACGGTCCTTAAGCGAGACGCCTAACATAGCCCGCTCCATAGCTCGCTGAGCGGCTTTAAACTTACCTATGTGACCGTTAGTGTCCATGTCTCGGCTCCGTAAGTCATGACGGGTAGGACACACTGGTTGAAGATTTTAGTCTTCAAACATTGGAGTATGCGCGACGAAAATACCTGACGAAGTTTACCAAGACCCAGATAGTTTATATAATAACACATAGGATTTTTTATCCCGATATGCCCGCGGAAACAAAACTTCTGCGGGCAAAACCGAGGGGCGTACATTTTTTTTTAATTCTAATAATATAAAGTTGTTACAAGTAAATGTATTTTTGTCGATTTGCCTATAGATACCCACAAAATAAGAGCAACACTAACAAAATTTTCATACGCCATAAGTGAAATTTAAAATAAAATTACCAATCTATAAACTGCATTTGTCACTTACTGGGCTTAGTAAAGCCCAGGCATAGTTTGTGCAGTCATGCTGACATGATATACATAAGTAGTATATTAGAAGAATGGAAGAGCAGTGGTAGCCTACCTAGGCTACCACTGCTCTTCCATTCTTCTAATCATTACATTCTTCTCTGCTCTTCTTGTTTTTCGTACAAATTGTAGGTCATGGATTCGAACCCTATCAGTTGCTACACTTTGTGTAAATTATTTCATCACTACTGCTCCGAAACGATGAAGGATGAGGAAACCGGCATGTTCTAAAGCCAAAAACTTCGAATACATGTAACATCTACCAACCCACGCTTGGCCAGCGTCGTATATTACGGTCCACTCCCTCTCATCGAGAGTAGGCCTACGTCCCAACAGTGGAAAAAATATAAGCTGCTTATGTAAGTACTATATTACCTTCTGCTACTTACCTTCCCAAGAAATCCAGTTCCGCCAGTAATAAATACAGATTTCCCCGCATAAAAGTCAGCTACTGACGCTTTTTCCGCGTCTCCTGTTGCCCGCACTACCATTTTTTAAATTAAAACCGCAGCTTTCTATTAAACTTAAGAAAAAATATTTTTGTAACAACTTTCAGAAGAAACAACAACTTTCGAAGACAAGGACCACATTGAAACACTACTGGACGTCAAAACGTTCAATGAAGTAATGAGAGGTCTGAAGCATGAGTTGATATTCATTTATATATTGATTTACAGGTGTCATTTGTCGAGCCAGTGTTACAAAATATGGCTTGCTGCAAGTGACCACATATGAAGGCAATTATTTTTAATTTATGACCGTTTTCAATTCATCATTCATTATGTATGTACACTACATAAAGATAAGAAGATTTACAAAATGTTAGTAAATAGGAAGGTATTTTGTATCAAAATAATTTTACTACTACATACTATTGACACCATCTAGTGAGTAAGATTATACTAACATTGGAATGTATGTCTTTTGTTCTCATTGAAATAAAGTTAGTCTGTTACCGACATTCAACGAGTTTCAATACAAAGGGTGACCCAATGGGCGGTCTTATCGCTATGAGCGATCTTTTGAAGATAACCTTTGGGTGAAGGACCAATTTGTCACTCATAATCTAAATAGTACGCCGTGGAGGCATGGACTACTTAGTCTATGGTGTACTATTTCAATTATGCAATAATTATATACATTAAATTTTTCTTTGTGTTCAAATTTTATTAATTTACATTGCACGCTCGTGTTTGGATCATAATTCCATATGTAAGCCAAATTTCAAATTAATCAGTTCAGTTATTTCTAATAAAATTGGCCATCGAGTGGCCACAATCCTTGTTTCATGTGTCTATCACAGTAATTTTGTTCAGAATCTAATTTCCATGTCTCAACATTTTAGCAGTATACAAAGTCAATATGCAATTAAATCAAATTCTTACATAAATTTAATTATTACAATTATAATTATTTACTTTTTTATTATTTTCTATGTAATTTTCAAAAAACATTTCATTTAAATTTATTTTTATTATTTTCTATGTAAGTACCTAATGTTCAAAAAACATTTCATTTAAATTTATTTTTATTATTTTATATGTACCTAATGTTCAAAAAACATTTCCCCTTACTAGGAAATTATTACCTACATACGTATAGATTGTGGGTGCAATTACAATCATTTTGAGCTATTACGCACTCGATTGGTCGCCAGGGACTCAGTTCCTCAGCAACCAAAACAGGCAAAGTCGCCCGGGCGACCGTCGACCAAGTGCGTAAGCACTTATTTAAACTATAGTAAGCCACAGTCGCCATCGACCGAGTTGCCGGCGACAAGGCGACAGTAAACTCACATACACAAGTAGCTAGACCCGGAACAACTGCCACCTGTAGGGCTTACAAATAAACATTTGATCTGTGAGGGAATTAACCATTGACACATAGCGTTGTGCTTTCGTGTCACGGGCTGTTTCATATATTTCTTTTTTTAAAACACCTTTCATCATATAAGTACTTATGACTGGATTTAAAACATTTTAATGAATCATTTATTTTCTATGAAGGTTAAGTAAATGAAAACGATGATAAATCATAAAGGGCTAAGCTTTTTTGATTTATTACCGTGACCTCTGAGTTTGTTTCGACCTTTCTTCGCAGAGTAGAATGCCGTACATTTTTTTTTCTGTTTGACCCGGCAAGGGCCTCTTCCATATTCTGCCACCTTTCGTTGTATTGTGTGTGTGTAACTCTATTACAGTTCATGATATATATTATTATAAACAAGTGCTTGACCACAATCCCGCCTGATGGTAAGCAATGACGCAATCATCGATGGTAAAGTGTGCTAGTTTATTAAGAACCTATTCACTCAAAAAAACTGAGTGAATAGGAAGGAAGACGGCAGTTGAGCGAGGTGATGCAATGTTAAACCCAACAACACGACCAACGATGCTGTGCCAGAGGGAGATTCATTTGGAGACCCTCCGCGACCAAACTTTTGGCACAACAATATTTGGCGCATCGTCCCCGTACACATCGTAACACAACTGCTCAGGCCCGTCCTCCGTACGGCTTCACCAGACATCATGCCGGAACACGACGAATCGCTTGGCGGCAAAACTTTGTCTGGTGGGTGGTAACTTATGCTGGCAGCCGATGTTATGGCCTACCACCGAGAAAATGAGAAGGCAGATAACTAGGTAATGGAGAGAAAGGTAGCGAAGTTTTAGTATTAGGATCCCGTTTTTACCCCACGGTTACGTACGGAACCCAAAACCTCATTTTATTATGACATATACAACGTGTAACTTATAGGGTATATTCATAACAAAGGCATGGCATCTTTACATGATATCAAACGATATTGGAAGGGTTTTTAATCCTATCTCTTTATGTTAGGAAGTTATGAGGAAAAACACCGCCTGTGATAGGCTACTATCATACTAATCGCACAGAGATATTGAAGATATATTTATCGGATTTTGGCAAGTAATGTGACGGGTAAGAAGTAGTTATTAACGTATATAGTGTGCTGCCACGTTTGTTATGATTTGATTTTAAGAAACACACGAAACCGAAAATTTGGTACCAA
The DNA here is from genome assembly GCA_017933935.1 of Sesamia nonagrioides. NCBI lineage: Eukaryota > Metazoa > Arthropoda > Insecta > Lepidoptera > Noctuidae > Sesamia > Sesamia nonagrioides. Next base: position 56,780 of record JADWQK010000341.1, read on the forward strand.
TTTTTTGAGTATTTTATTTTGAGTTGAAACCCTTCCGATATCGTTTGATATCATCTAAAGATGCCATGCCCTTGGTATGTATATATACCCTTTTTGTTACACGTTGTATAAAATATTACAAAATTTCTTACGACATAATATAAGCACTTTGAAAAAGGTGTCTTGTCATAAAAAAGGGTATGTAATTATTAATAAGTCTGGTGCACACAGCGGAGCGATGTAAAGCAATGGATTTTGAAATCAGAAAACCAAGACTCTTTATTTATAACGTTCAAAATCATATCGGCGACAATAGGGATGTGTACAAGGTATGAAAATCAAAAAAATAATTAGTCCATCTTATCCTTATACTTATATTATACAGTATGTTAACTAACAGAGGGCGTTCCCGTTAACCCGAAATAGTATAGCATACATACATGCTAAAAAAAATATTTCCATTCGAAAACAAAATGTTTTAACATTTTTTCAATATGAAAATATTCAATAAAAATTTTAAATTGACATGTAAAAGAAACACTCTGTACACGCGAACATGAAAGACGGCAACGTCGCAATTTATCTATGAATGACGAGCCGCGTATGCGGCGGCGATCTAAGATCTAATTGATTGATGTGTGTTGGGCAATGCAACGTTAGGTAGATACTATTCACGCGCTACTATTTTGATTAAAAACAGGAGGTTTCAAATTTATTTTCAATTATAATTTCTTTTTATTCGGATTATTTTATGCTTATTTTTCTATGCTGATATTTTTATTTTCATCTATTAATGATATATATTAACGAGTTTAAGGGAACGCCCTCTGTTATTTAACATACTGTATATATAAAAAAAAAAGTATTTTTATTTGATGAAAAATGTGTAAAAGGTAAGAAATCATTGCGTAAATATTTATATGCAAATAATGCATTGAATAAGTTTAAGCATAAGTTTAATTTGAAAAAAGCTCGTGGTGGCCTAGTGGTTAAGACACCAGCCTCTCAAGTATGAGTGCGCGGGTTCGATTCCAGGTCAGGCAAGTACCAATGTAACTTTTCTAAAGTTATATGTACTTTCTAAGTATATCTTGGACACCAACGACTAAAGGTGAAGGAAAACATCTTGAGGAAACCTGGACTTTAAGTCTGAAATCGCCAACCCGCATTGAGCAAGTGTGGTGATTACGCTCAACCCTTCTCTGTATGAGAGGAGACCTGTGCCCAGCAGTGGGACGATAAATAGGTTGATGATGATGATGATGAATGCATTGAAAACTTGCAAGGCATTATTTTCAAAGTAAATTAACCGTAATCATTACGGTTACTTACTTTTTATTCACTATTCACTTAATTCTAGACAGTTAGTAGGTCAGATTTTAGGACTTTTTGAGGGCTCCAACAACCCTTTAGCGACTGCCACTAGATGTTCGTATGGCAACCGGGACCAACGGCTTAACGTGCTTTCCGAGGCACGACCAGACCAGTGCAAATATTCATATTCATGCATACAAATATTTGCACTGTGCGGGTATCGAAACCGCGCCTCCTTGCGCAAAGGCCGCGTTCGCTACCGCTACGCCACAGAGGCTTTCAACCGATGTGTTATGACTGTTATGAGTCATAACTCATAACACATCGGTTGTCTTGTCCTTTTTTTGCGGATGAGAAATCATCAAAAGACCTCTTGCACTCTGGGCGGAGCGAAAGGGTGTGTCAAACTTTTACTGACTATAATCCACCCTAGGCTCCAGGGCCAGAGGCCAGTATCTTTTAAGAACAATGACTTGCGCCAGGATTGACAATACATGCGGAAATTTCACCACTGTGCATAATTGTTCCCACTAGGATGCAAGCGTAGACTCTGTGAGAGGGAATGGGCCGTATTCCACCACGAGGGCAGGTGCAGGTTGATCGATGTCACATGTTTTCTAGAGCATGCTGGTCACCTTGCGATGTTGTCAGTATTGTGAGAGGGAGTGAGCCGTAATCCACCATGTGGGCCCAATTTGATTGGGAGGATGTCACATATGTTCATGGACATGCCAGTCTCCTCACGATGTTGTCTAAGCTGCCAAGAGGGGGTGAGCCATAATTCACTACGTGGCCCTGATGCGGGTGGATAGTGATTGTTCTCCTCATAATGTGAACCGCTCTTTGAGCGAGAATGGGCCGTAATCCACCACTTGGACACAGTGCGGGTGGGTGGATGTCACATTTATTCTAGGACATGTTAGCTTCCTCACAAAGCTTCCTTCGCTGCTACTATGTGTCCTGACCCTTACATTTTAAGGCTGTATCAGACAGCCGTGTTTTGATGACCACAATGACCTTTTTAACGTCAATAAAATTGTACTTATCAACAAGTATTGCATCACTGGAAAGAAATAATATGATATTTATTAGCGTTATTAATAATAAACTGTCGTGACAAATGTAATAAAAACATTTAACGTGCGAGTCAGACTTGGGCACAATGCACATTCCATTATTGAGGTATTCCACGAAGCACACCCCGATGAAGCGCATCTAAAGTAAGTATTCCACTTAGCGCACTCGTAGGTGGGCTTCATCTGGGTGCTTTGTCCAATATTTAAAGTTTTTTTTTTTAAGATTTCTTTTTGTAGTAGGTATATATTTTTTGTTATCATGTTCATGAGATGAGCCTGGTGACAGACAGACTGACAGTGGTGTCTTGTTATTGGAGTCTGTCGGTATGGAACTCTAAAAATTAATTGGTGTTCGTTGGTAAGCGCATCACTATGAACGGCTTAGAAGGGCCGTTCGAAAATTCGACAAGTTTATTGTAAGTCTATGTCATCATCATCTCAGCGTTAATCCCAGTCGTATCCGTAGCTTTTCAGTTTTGGAGTCTGGGGTCCGCTTTACCAGTGTAACTGGTGATTTTGGCTAAAGTTCGATATTTTCCGCAAAGCGACTGCCGTTTGACCTCCACAACCCGAAAACGACATCGAAGCATTTCAATTACACCAATTGTTGCAGTGTTGAGGGCTCCAACAACTCGTAAAGACTGCTATTCATGCAGACAAATATATGCGCTGCGCGGGGTTCGAAATCGCGCCTTCTTGCGCAGCGGCCGCGTTCGCTACCGCTACGCTACCGAGGCTGTCATTGTAAGTCTATATGTATTATGGAATCATGCTTCAGGTATTTTGATCCGTAATTAATCTCAACCAATAACAGTAAGAAGACTATTTAATGGTATAAGTATTATAATTTACTAGCTGCGTTTCGCGGTTCAATCCGCATAGATGCCGATCTCGATCAGTTGCGAGTGGTACCGGGCATAAAATAGTACCAACCCATATCCTTCTGTTTTCTTTTTTTTTTTCTGAATGGGAAATCCAAATTACCTCTCCCGCTCTGGGCGGGGCGGAAAGGTGTGTCAAACTTTTACTGACTAAACCCCACCCGTGTTTCTTCACTTGCCTGTGCGCCAGGGTCACGGTTTCTTTTTTAACCAACCGCTACCCTGATTCAGGAGGCTCGATATTCGTGGATCCCGTCACAATGTGCTGACATCTCTTTGAGGCGCGCGTGAAACACGACGCGCCGTCGACTCAGGCCTGGTCCTTACCGGGCCGCGCGTGCCCACTGCTCACCTGTTCGGTGTTGTCTCCCGACCTGGCCGTCTCCTGCGGCAGCTAGTGGCGTGAGGGCGCTGGGATTCCCGCTGCCTCATGCGCTCCACCTCCTCCTTTGCTAGCATCACTGCTTCGCAGAAGGAGGTGACGGTCTGCCATGCACTCTCGCTCCGGACCATGGCCTGGACCAGGGTCGGACCCAAGCAGGGCAGACCTGCATCGTATGCTCCATCGTGTCCTCAGGGAGATCCACACAATGCTGACACCCTGGCGTTTCCTCCCACCTTATCCGGAACAGGAACCTCCCGAAACTACCGTGTCCGGTTAAAACCTGCGTCAGGAAGCTGAGGGCGCCGTGACGCCTCACAAGCCACTCCTCAAATAGGGGACTTTGTCCAATTTGAACTTGAACAATTGGACTTGAAAACTTGAACAAAAACTTTTAACAATTGGTCTAACTGCGATGCTTCGATACCTATCGCTTTTGGGTTGTGGAGGTCAGACGGCAGTCGCTTCATGGAAAATATCGAAGTTTAGCCAAAATCAGCAGTTAGACTGGTAAACCCGACCCCAGACTCCAAAGCTGAAAAAACTTGGGATGCGACTGGGATTAACACTGAGATGATGATGATAACTTGTAATGTGCGTTTTAGTGTCTAGTACGGAATAAACAAATTTAATTTCTCTCTTTTTTATTTTCTTTAATGGTAATTTTTTCGCCAAATATCTTCTTTGATCAATTGCTAGTTCAACATTAGTTACTATTTTTAACAATAGGCTATTTGACAGTTTGAATATTTTCGTGATTATTTGCTTTAAGTGCATAAAATGAGGGCTAATGATTGAATGATTGGCTAATATCACGATGACGTCATACGTTCATAAATACTTTTGTCGTTCTATATGTTCTCAGGTGTTTTAGCGTTTTTAGAATATTTTTAACGATATTTGGAGGAATTTGTGGTATTTTTTTGTTTTCTTACTGACAAATAACAGATAAACACGAACACCACTGCGGAAACGAAAATCGTTTATAAGTTTGTTTGTTTGACGTCACTTACAAAGCGCCACGCCATATAGCTGAATAAAGCGTTTCGGCGGCTTATTTGAATTTTGAATTTTTATTTGCGTGTTTCTTACGAAATACGTACTTAAAATTAAAAAAAATAAAAACTTTTGCTGAACTTCTTAACCGCAACCAAGTAATCTATACTAATATATAAAGCTGAAGAGTTTGTTTGTTTGTTTGTGCGTGCTAATCTCGGAAACTACTGGTCCGATTTGAAAAATTCTTTTTGCGTAGGATAGCCCATTAATCCAGGAAGGCTTCGCAAAACAAACGTGTGTCTGAGTCGATGTCACTTACAAAGCGCCACGCCATATAGCTGAATAAAGCGTTTCGGCGGCTTATTTGAATTTTGAATTTTTATTTGCGTGTTTCTTACGAAATACGTACTTAAAATAAAAAAAAAAAAACTTTTGGTGAACTTCTTAACAGCAACCAAGTAATCTATTCTAATCTATACTAATATATAAAGCTGAAGAGTTTGTTTGTTTGTTTGTGCGTGCTAATCTCGGAAACTACTGGTCCGATTTGAAAAATTCTTTTTGCGTTGGATAGCCCATTAATACAGGAAGGCTTTAGGCTATATAACATCACGCTGCGTCCAATAGGAGCGGAGCATAATTAATTACAAACATGACAACTTAGTTTTTTTTTCTGTAGTGTGGCACTAGTTATGACTTTGTGCCAATTTCAAGTAAGATAAAAATCTTCAAAAGTTTTTCTTTCTTTTTATGGCTTCGCACGGTTTGTGCATTTAGCCAATGTCACGTAATGAATTATTCATACCGAAAAAGACGGCCGCGTGAACCGTCTTACGAGGGAGGTTTGAGGCAAAGTCATGATGGGCCACCATGTTGCGATTTTTCAATGTTCTGTATGAATTATTTACTGAATGCACTTTTTACTACATAAATCACGCACTTTTATTTAGTAAACAACACTATAAATAATTTTATAAGTCCAATGAAAAATGAGTGTGACACTCAGACTGACTTTCCCTCCAGAACCCGGACTACTTAGTTCGGCTCTAAGTTGTCACTTTTGTATTAAGAACTTTGACTTAACCTTAATAAAGTTCGAAATACAAACACAGACTTAAAGGGTAAGTCTGGTACTAGACGTTTTGTACCTACTAAAGGAATTTAAGTTTAACTACGGAACAAAACACCGGCTCTTAGGACGATAAATATTATAAAGGTAATGGAATGAGTGTAAGTTGATAAAATATAATTGTTAATACAGGAAAATGAATTGGGTTACCAACTTAAACTGTCCGTATATAAAATGGCTGTAACACGGCTTATTTTGCAGAAGGAAAATCTTCAAATGACGTCTCCGGCTCTAGGCAGAGTGGAAGGGTGTCAGGCTTTTACTGACTAAAATCCACCTGTATTTCTTCACTTGCCTGTGCGCTAGGGGCCTGGGTGTCTCTTTCGGAAAAGCCACGGGCAAATATTGGTCCTTCGAGCCGGATCGATGAAACATCAAGAGACTGCTATTATTTTATGTAGATCAAGAAGTTAATAGTGATATTTGTGAATACTATTTTATAAGTACAACGAGGTAATTGAGCAGCATTATAATATGTGAATTTAGTACATTAACGGTCTAGTGGTTTTGATAATATCGTCATTTAACACTAAATCAGGTAATATAATGCTAATTAAGATTGTATTACAGATTGTATTTTGTATAATTAGTTTGTTGCGTTATTACCCTACCATTATCTATTGACAATGAGTTACAATCACAATGCAAATGTAAATGTCTGCGAATCGATAATATAATTATGTATACCCAGAAATTAAATTAGAAATCATTATAACAAATTGTACCACTTCATCTATCCAATGAATACACTAAAAATTTGTTAAAAAATAAATATTTAGATTTTTTTTAAATCTATACTAATATATAAAGCTGAAGAGTTTGTTTGTTTGAACGCGCTAATCTAAGGAACTACTGGTCCTATTTGAAAAATTCTTTTTTGCGTTAGATAGCACATTAATCCAGGAAGACTTTAGGCTATATAACATCACGCTTCGACCAATAGGAGCGGAGCATAACTAACTCCACGCGAACGAAGTCGCTGGCGGCCGCTAGTATTGAATAAAATTTATAAATTTTTGAGCTAGGGTGAACTAACTTTGGTAATGTTGAACGCAAGGCTCGGACTGCGCTCGCATATAGCCTGTTTCAAACTACAGTCATCATCATCCCAGCGTTAATCCCAGTCGTATCCGAAGCCTTTTCAGCTTTGGAGTCTGGGGTCCGCTTTGTCAGTCCAACTGCTGATATGGCTAAACTTCGACATTTTCCATGAAGCGACTGCCGTCTGACCTCCACAGCCCGAAGGCGACATCGAAGCATTACTTTCAAACTACAGTATCAACATAATAATAATAATCTTTTTTTTTTTTTTTTATATTATACAAATGTCGTTCTTTTTTTCTTTTCAAAAATATTTAGAAGATATGGGATGGATAAAGTGGCCTGTGTTTGTAAGACGACAAAATTTTAACGATGTAGAATAAATTGGTATTAGTTTATTACGTTATATTAAAGTATTAACTTCAATGTGTTTGCCAAAGCAATTACTAATCACGTTACTTATGTATTTTGCAGAGACAGTAGGTATTTAGGAGCAGTATAATTAAATAGTTAAACTACATTAAATAGTGTTAGATAATGTTAATTAATGTTAACTGTTAATGTAATTACAGTACCTATTATTTGAGATATTGTACTGTTGTACCTTAGACAAGTCATTGTTACTATAGTAAGTTTTCTAGAGGAATAAAACTATTTGCATTATTAAGGTAGGTATTGCCTTGTATTTCAAATCACTGTCTTAGGTATTGGGTATTGCGATCGGCGGCGATCTGTCGCGTCCATCCCTGGTCTAGGCTATGGTCGAGAGCGAGGGTGTATGGCAGGCCGTAACCTCCTTCTGCGGAGCAGTGATGCTGGCAAAGGAGGAGGCGGAACGTGTGAGGAAGCGGCAGACGCCCTGGTCGGGAGACAACATCTAACTCCCGACTACCGTAGGCGCGGGCTTGCTCGGTAATGACCAAGCCCGGGTCACGCGCGCTTCATAACAATGTCAGCACATTGTAATGGGGTCCACGAAGACCGATGCCTCCTGGGCCAGGGAACCCCTGGAACACGGGTGGGTTTTTGTAAGTAAAAAAAAGTCTGACACACCCTTCCGCTCCGCCCAGAGCGGGAGAGATCATTTGATGATTTCCCAACCAGAACAAAAAAGGCTCAGTAATTAGAGAATAACTTTAATAATAATTTCATATAAGATCAGAATCTCTCTGCAGTAGTGAGAGCAATTTTGACAGTAGTTATGAGCTGGTTAAGTAAGCCACAAAAAATCTGGAATTTGGAAGAGCAGGCAAGAAATTCCACTCTTTAAGCAATAATGGCGTTTACAATGTTGTCAAATTATAGAAGGTATACGAGGACACCATAGTGTAAGCATGTAAACCAGTACCAGGTACTTGAAAAATAATATAAATGCAAAATATAAAGAAATTACTCATAGCAGCGCTCCCCGCTTTGACCCGCATATGTTCCAGCCGAAAGACGAAAACTGCTGGACATAGGCCTGCCCTCTCTCCACGACGACTGGTCCTGCGCCTCCTGAATCCAACGGTTTCCTGTGACCTTCACCAGTTCGTCGGCCCACCTTGTCGGGCTCACGCTGCATCTTCGGGTGCGTGGTTGCCAGTCGATAACCCGTCGGCCCCATCCGGTATCGGTCCTACGGGCAATATGACCGGCCCACTGCCACTTATGTAAGTGTTGTACTCGTGGATATATCAGTTATATATAAACTGTCCCGTTTATGTTTAGGCTATTTGTTTTTGGGCCACAGCATTATTTTTCAACAAAACATAAACTCTACAGATTACACGTGCCACTCATTAATCGATTTAGCAATCTGATGAATATAAAGTTGTATTTTCACAGCCCTTACTAATTTAACTTATCATTTATCAGTTCCAAAATAAAGCACATTAATAACGCAGACCGCTCTTTATCTCATATTTTAGTACGATATAATTCTCTATAATAAAAAGTTAAAAAACTAAAACCCAACTACGACAAAAAACGACGCTGAAAAAGTATAAAACAAGATTTTCAGAATACTGAAGTGAACAAAGTTGCTAATGTAGTTGCAAGTAAATGGACACAGTAGACTCTACCAAGATGCCTTCGTTGTAAATTGACAATAATGTCATACAATACTATTCTGAAGTATGCAATATTCACTATGTAGAGATAAATTTTCATGTTCGGAAAACCGCAGTCACACGTTGTCAAGCTGCTACGGTAGGTAGGTATATGTAACGTGTGACTACGCCTTTCCAAACATGAAAATTTAGCCTATAACCAGCAGACAATTAAGACGCTTCTAATGATATGTCATTTGTCGAATTCTGCTATGTAGTTTAGAAGTTACGAGGGAACAGATGAACATACATACATACATAGCCTGTTAAAATCATAACCCTCCTTTTGCTTTGCCGTAGTCGGGTAATAAAAACAACGTGTACTGTGGTAGATCAATAAAGATAGTGTAGGTATAGTGAAATATTATTACAAATTCCTGATGTATGGAAACATATAACAGGAGAAACACTAATGAGGTATTTATTTATTTATTTAAAGCTAATAACTAAAGGACTAATGTACATGACAATTACGGCGTACATAGCATTGATTTATATATTTTGCTGCCTCGAAAAATATAAGACTAATACAAACAAGACAGACTATAGAGAATCAAACAGTGAAAAAAAATAGAGCAAAGTTAAGAACATATAAAACACAAAAAAAAATAAATTAAAAATAATAATGTATAAAACAAACTATATATAAAAAAAAAAAACTAAGTTGGCAAGGATACTAAGTTGGCAAGGATAGCGTGATTTTTTTTTTTTTTAATACTGCTAGCTTGTCGCTGAAAAAATCAAGGTCGGGTGTGTTTATTACAGCATTATTGTATTCGTTACTCATTCGTATAACTGGGGATTGTAAACCGAGATTAGTTTTCACAAAAGGTGTATCAAATACTTTTATCTATTTTTTAGCCCTAGGGTAAATTCTTGGAACTGATATAGAGAAACTTTGCAAAAGGTAACTACATTGTATTATTCCATTAAATAATTTATGAAGGAAGCATAGATCTCTCAGGCGTCTGCGATCGCGAAGGGATACCATTCCAAATTGTTTCATTCGCTCAATGTATGGCTTTCTGTGGGAGAAGCCCTTTGTTGTGAGCGCAAGATGCCTCATGAAAGCTCGCTGTATGCTTTCCAGCCGTTGCGAGTGCACTGCATAATAAGGAATCCATACACTGCTTGCATACTCAAGATGACTGCGCACTAAGGCATTGTAGAGTAACACTTTGGTTCTCTGGTGTTTAAATCCTCTGGAATTGCGCTTCAAGAATCCTAGCATCTGGGCGGCCATTGTCACTGCCTTATCAATGTGGGTTATAAATTTCAGCTTGCTGTCTACTATCACACCCAGATCTCGAATTTCATTCACTTGTTTCAGTGCTACGCCATATACATCGAACTTTGTTTGAACTGGCGACTTTTTCCTCGTGAATATAATGTGATGACATTTTACAGCGTTCAGACTCATGCTGTTCACGTTACACCAACGTAAAATATTATTTAAGTAGCTCTGAATTAGGACTGCGTCCGTAATAGACTTTACCACTTTATATAATTTAAGATCGTCAGCAAATATGGGAAATCTACAATGTTTTATGTATGCGGTTATGTCATTGATGAAAATAAGGAAGAGAAGCGGCCCCAGATGAGATCCCTGCGGAACACCTGAGTCCGCATAATATACCTCAGATCCGGAGCCACCCCCCGCCTCAGATTGTGGTCTTTTTGACAAGTATGATTTGAACCATTTCAACAGTACTCCACCCACACCAAACCATCTCAGTTTTTCTACGAGTAAGTTATGATTTACTTTATCAAAGGCGTTGCTGAAGTCGGTGTATATTGCGTCCACCTGCAGTCCCTTATCGACCTCACATGAAATCTCTGAAACAAATGGCACTAAGTTTGTTGTTGTTGAACGCCCACGTCTGAAACCGTGCTGATAGTCTAAAATGTATGGATCCACCGTTTAGGAGATAATAGGACACAACATGGATTCAAAGAGCTTTGAGAAACATGAAAGTATTGATATCGGGCGGTAATTAACTGCGCTGGTTGGGTCTCCCTTTTTAAATATAGGAACAATACGAGCTCTATTCCATTCTTCAGGGAATTTGCCTTCCGTTAAAGAACTGTTGAATATCAGCATTAACGGAAGCGAAAGAGCAGAACCGCACCTTCTAACAAATACTGGTGGAATAAAGTCAGGTCCAGCACCCTTCATTGGATCAATCTTCCTAATAGCCTTAACAACGTCAGACTCATCGAATCTTATGGTCGAAATGAAGTTCGAAGTCAAGTACTGTGACTGATGGTCAGGTGATTGATAAAAATGAAAAGGCGAAGGTGTGGACTGCGTAGTAGCAATTGTTGCATATACGGAGGAAAAGTGGTTAGCAAATAAGTTTGCTATTTCAGGGCCAGTCTTAGCGATCTCATCTCCCAGCTTTATTCTTGCAGGGATAGATGATTTACCACCGCGTTTGTTTTTGAGAAAACTCCAAAAGGCTTTTGGGTTTTTAGGTATATTGAAGTTCCAACTAGCCAAAAACACAGTGTACGTTACGTTAGAACGTTGGTAGGTACAGCGATTGTTGAGAAAAGCTGTCCCAGGTATACATATGAGCATAAAATAATGTATTACTGAATGCCGTACCGTATAACCCGCGCCAATAAAGAAACGAATCTTAAATGGCGGCACTGGTCATTCTCTCTCACTCGTACACTATTGGTATCTTTACTCAAGTCACACACCACCGTACTGCATACAAAAAAAATCAGTCAGGATTTTTGCCCCCTTGCTGACTTGACGCGCTCGGTTCTTTCGAGTTATCACTTCTTTGTTTTTATTATTATTAGTTTTGTTGTGTCCTCTTATTAGTGTAAGTTGTGTTCCAAGGGTCCTTCAATGAAACTCCATAAACACATAACTATTTATATTTGAAAGACATACAATCTGTACAGAGGTATTTGGTCGACTAACTTATAAATCTACCTATCTGTAATTGAGTAACGAGAGTCTTGTGATCTCATCGTACTAAAAAAGGAAATGTGCTGCAGGCACATAGCTCCCCCCTTAAATAAAAAGAAAAAAAATCCTAACAAACAATTAGACAATTTTTTTTTTGTAACATTTAAAATCGGAGTCAATTTCTATAACTTATCTAGGTAATACAGTATTAAGATTACATTTCATACCTGGTCACTTTATATGATTAAACAATACAATTTTATATGTAAAAACGCATACGGTTACATTAAATAATATTGATCTACTAAATAATTGTTCTCTAAATAACGCATACGGTTACATTAAATAATATTGATCTACTAAATAATTGTTCTCTAAATAGCTAGTTAGTAATATTCACTACCTTATATTATAATTAGATAGGTTTCGCCACAAGTTAAGCCGAGTTCGTTAAAGTTGTGTAAAACTTGCACAGGTTTTGTTTTTACATAAACAAAATGCAGGTATCTGTGGAATTAAAACAGTTACAATGATTCCTGAATAAGCAGCGTTAATTGGAAAATAGGTTTTTTTGTGTTTATCAGTGGAAACTCGTAAATGGCATTCAATTACGTATTGTTTAAGAATAAGTACTATATACCGTACGGAGGACGGGTCTGAGCAGTTGTGTTACGATTTATGCCAGGTACGATGGGCCAAATGTTGTTGTTACAGGAGTCTGGTCGTGGAGGGTCTTCAGATCAATTTTCCTCTGGCACAGCATCGTTGGTTCAGACTCTACCAAGATGCCTTCGTTGTAAATTGACAATAATGTCATATAATACTATTCTGAAGTATGCAATATTCACCAAGTAGAGATAAATTTTCATGTTTGGAAAGGCGTAGTCACACGTTCTCAAGGTGCTACGGTAGGTAGGTATATGTAACGTGTGACTACGTCTTTCCAAACATGAAAATTTATCTCTACTTGGTGAATATTGCATACTTCAGAATAGTATTGTATGACATTATTGTCAATTTACAACGAAGGCATCTTGGTAGAGTCTACTTTGTCCATTTACTTGCAACTACATTAGCAACTTTGTTCCGTTCAGTATTCTGAAAATCTTGTTTTATACTTTTTCAGCGTCGTTTTTTGTCGTAGTTGGGTTTTAGTTTTTTTACTTTTTATTATTTGTACTATTTTGGTGTTAAAGTGTATTTGTGGCGCATAATATTAACACAGTCTAAAAATCATACAGTCGTCCGACGAAGACGTCTAGACAGACCAATCGTGCGGGATGTGAGGGACGAGACGCGGGTAAGCGGCACCCAAGCTGCAAACAAAACGATGTTCGTAGCTCGGTATCTATCATTAAGGACTAACACGTGTTCGTTTTTTTATTTGTTTGTTTTATAATTTGATATGAGTGTCAATTTTGAGTATAATTGGTGTACTTGTCACGAAAAAGTCATCCTTTTTAACATCCAAAATGGCGGACGTAATTTTTTTTATAATTTGATATGAGTGTCAATATTGAGTATAATTGGGATGCTTGTTACGAAAAAGCCCCTTTTTGAAATCCAAGATGGCGGACGCCAATTTAAATGTATGTTAATATGATATGGGTCATATGGGTGAGTGATGGGTGAGTGATATGGGTTGTATTTCGAGGTGGATTGGGGTGCTGCTTACGAATATGCCATCTAAATAACTTAAATCTGTCTCGAGTTGTTCCCGTAGCTAATTAATTAAATATAATACAGCTATCGATGTTGATCTGCAATAATTTCATAAATATTGTTTATTTGTGACAACCCTGGCCGCTGCATGATCAAAGGCGTCGACCTTCTGTATGTATTCTATACTGTGATATTATCAAAAGTTAAAATGACGAACTAAAAACTAGGTAGTTAACATACGACATCTCTTTTGACTTATGTATCGGCGCATAGTAATATGTAGAGATATCCTATTTCACTATTTCGTAGCACGTGGATCGTAGCGCGTATAGCAATGGTTTCCCCGTATGAAGCTCCTAGTATTTCGTAGTAGCGACGCACATTTGCATCGATGGCAGCGAATGGGTCATGAATTAGTGGATGAGGTCATTAGTAAGTATAAATAAATTGGATGTTTCATATATTGAGAGGACCTGGGAAGATTTCTTAAGGGCCTTACTCTCATTTAGTAGCGTAAAATGGTCACTTTTGGAAGCTAATTTCTTATTAACGGCTTGGTTTTGAGATTTGAAAAAAATATATCTCGTCTATTGATTCATGTACAACATTTGCACTGGATGATTTTTTCATAGGACTAACACTTTTGTCTTAAAAAAATATTTACCAAAACGCTATTTTTGACTAATATTCGTTATTACTTCTAAACGGCATTGATGTTTGGTAATATTTTTGCACTGAAAAATTCGTGGTTAGAGATACTATAGACATGCCTAAGCTTATTTAAATCCATTAACATTTGCCAAGTAAATATACTCATTTTGAAACAAAGGTTCAGAGGTGCTCTGCGCGGGCGCGTGTGTCAGTCGTGCGTTAGCGTTCAGACGGGAGGGTTGTGTCGCTCGCTGCTCTGCTCCGGCTATCGACGATTACGCGTGATTGTCTGTGTTAGTGCGAATATTTACGAACAATTAATGTCTGTGTGCGTTCATAGATTAGCTCGCAGCAGAGATCCTACTTCTTTTGTGCGCGTGGACGTTTTAATAGTGGTTACTATTTAGTTTGTATGGTATATTGTGTAAATATAAGACAGTTTATAAATAAATAAAAATGGCAAGGCTAAGCAAGTTAAGAAAAATGAGAATTCAAAATGCTATGAAAATGCGTCTGGTGTTGTAAGTATCTACCTATATCTATCTACCTATACTATTACTATTACTTGTTGTTGTTGTTGTTTTACTTGTTATTTATGACTACTATTAGCTTTTGTAATCGTATATTCTTTTATGCTTCAAGTTAAATACCTAATTACGATTGTTTCCAGGAAATCTAGAAAGAAGTCATTAGAATCGAAAAGCATTAATCCGACTACATCCACTGATAATATAGAAGACTCCATTCCGGTAAGTAAACACTCGCACTTCACATTATAAGTTTGTAATTAGTTATATAGGTACAGACGACAGCAAGTCAAGCTACTACACTCTGTCAGATTTCTTTATTGGATTTTCAACTTTATCTCTTAAGCGTTAAGACTCAAGTTGATTGGGAATTTTTGGCAGTTTCGGGTAGCTTGACCGCATTTGTAGTCTAAAAAAATCTTATTAGAAATTTACGTAACTTGAAAATGTGTTTTTTGTTTATGGTGATATAAACCTAAAATTAAGGTCAAATGAAAGGTTTTGGTGTAAAAACAGTTTTACAAAAAGTTTTGAGTTCATAGGACTTTTCGTTTTCGAGATAGTAGCAAAAATGTGCAATAAAAAGTCTTACCTAACTTTCATTATTTTATATTTTTGCTTGTAAACTTTTTATTTCTATAAGTATTCGTTTAAATTATGATGTTGGGAAGCCGATGGACGCGGGCTACCCAAGATCGGTCGTTGTGGAAAGCCTTAGGGGAGGCCTTTGTCCTGCAGTGGACCTCTATAGGTTGAAGAAGAATAAGAAGAAAATGGTGTCATTTTATAAAAAAAGGTATAAAAAGCTATGTAAGGATTTCATATAAGTAAATTATGAAAAATAAATATAAATAAGTGCCATGGTTTTTGTTGGCTCCATCATGTGATCTTATATGCATTTTCTTAGATTTTTATAGGCACTAAATACTTAGAATATAATAAATAATCGTAACTGACATGGCCCTTTATTATCATTCCATTACATTTATTCAACTAGTAACATACTTATTATTTAAATATGTGTAACTAAAAGTAAACTTTAATTAATCCATACTAATATTATAAATGCGAAAGTAACTCTGTCTGTCTGTCTGTCTGTTACGCTTTCCCGCTTAAACCCCTCAACCGATTTTGATGAAATTTGGCACAGACAATCTTTAGACCCTGAGAAAGAACATAGGCTACTTTTATCCCGGAAAAAATTGATGTTCCCGAGGGAAATCTAAAAAGCGCGATATAACCGAACTCCACGCGGGCGAAGCCGCGTGCGGAAAGTTAGTTAAATATAAAATAATTAAAAATAAAATACATATTTATCATAGGTAAATTAAAGGCCTAAATTCTATCGATGATTTTACATAATTTTATACATGGTCCATCTTATTGTCGATAAACATTGTGCCGTACGTCTCGGCCAATCAAGGCAAAGGAAAAAATGACAATGTATAAAGTGTAGGGACGCATTTGATGCAGTATGTTCTAAGCGGACTTTCTTAATCATTGTAACAAAGCAAATACAAATCGGGAAATGAATATTTTTTGTACCTTGATGCAATAATGTTATGAATGTTTGAAATGTCATAGTTATCAGTAAATGTTTGTGCTTTTTATAAATAATATTGTAATAAAATGTTATTTTCGACTTACCGATGAAAAGATATACCTACTTTCTTGCTCTATACTTCAGGTCTGACTTTTTGTCTTGCATGTTATAATTACTAATTACCTACACAATACGGCATTTTACAGCAGAGCTCCGTCTTAGTAGTTTGAAGAATACTAAACGCGGTGCATGAATGTTTCGGTCGAGTTAAGCATTCCATAAATGTATCATTACTGTGGCGTGCTTGCCCCGTTCCAATCGAACTTAAAAGTTTCATTTGCTTTTTAGGTCGAAATATCCACTAACGTAGAAGATTCCAGATCAGACATCCATACAGAATGTCCTCAAGAAAATGATAATATTATATCTGTATCTGCACAACAAACGACGCAAGTTCCAATTCAGGTAAAATTTGCCTTCATGTCATACAACCTATATTTAGTTTATAAATATATCATATACCTGTAAAATTAATCTCATATTCTGCTAATACTTTAGATGACAACTTATGATCTAGAAAGTTGTGGACCATTCCATTCCATTCCATTCGTATGAATTCTATTAATTTTAATAACGTGCACAGTCTGATTTCAATCGCAATCTCAATAAGATCACAAAAGTTGACCGAATATCCAATTCAGGCAAAAAAAAGTCGTACTTCGAATTTTTTTCTTGCACAGGTAGGTGTACATGCAAAATTTATACAACATTATTTTTTGTTTATTCAAAACCCGAAACACTTGTGCAGTATTTTAAAGTAAAGAATCTAAGTACAAAATTTCAAAAAGATATCATGAAAAACCAAAAAGTTATGACCTACTTGGCTGTCCCCCCAAAAATATGGTCAGCGCTTAGCTCGCGTGGGCGAGCGGTGCTTTGACCTGTGGTGTCAGTTGCTGTGCGGTCGTGCGTAGTACTATGATCTACCATAGCTGCGCGGCGTGCTCGGTAACCACACTACAACAATTTCTGTATGTATTTGGGAAAAAATATAACATGACGTAAAAATGATTGGAATCGATTCAGTTGTTTATTCTAGAGAAACTATATTCAGGTTTCGTATAAAGAAAAAATTACGTTGTATACGGGTATTGGTCTTCTAGTGTAAGCAACTCTCTAGCCCTCCTATTAATTCCTTGGCAAAAATCTATGTTGCCAGGGTTAATTAAAATGTATGTTATATCTTTCTTTTTTAGCTCGAAACACCACCAAAACCTCAACAAATCTCAAGCTGTTTCGTCGAAGGGCGACGCATAATTAACATTGCTTACTTTTATTCAAAATTAAAGGAAATTGCCAAGCACGGAGTTATAGACTGTGGTTTAGAATCTGTGGATATTGTTGGAGAACGAAAAGTGGGACTACATTCCCTATTTACTTTTAAATGCCGTATGTGCATGGAAACATTTTTCATAGAGAATGACAATCCCACAGAAATCAATGTCAACAGCTGTGCAGTTGCAGGAACAATAGCCATAGGATGTGGCCACTCTCAACTGCAAGAACTTTCTGCAGCTTTAGATTTACCTATAATCTCGCAGGTAACTTACAAAAAATACCATAGCAAGTTATCAGATCACTGGGAAAAGACATCGGTTGAATCAATGAATATAGCAGCACAAAAAGAACGAGAATTAGCAATAGCCGAGGGGCGGGTAGACAAAAACGGCGTTCCGATAATCGATGTAATAGTAGATGGGTGCTGGAGTAAGAGATCTTACAAAAAAAAAAATATTCAGCACTATCAGGTGCTGCTTCCATCATCGGAAAAAAAACTGGAAAGGTATTGTTTTTAGGAGTTAAAAACAAATATTGTTCTATATGTGCAAATGCCCAAAAAAATAAACAAGAACCTAAAGGCCACAAATGTTATAAGAATTATAACGGATCTTCAACGGCGATGGAATCAGAAATTCTGCTTGAAGGTTTTAAATGTTCCATTGAAATGCATAATTTGATTTACGGGAGAATGGTGTCTGATGGAGATTCAAGTACCTACTCAAAATTATTAAAAAATAAACCATACCCCCATATTACCATAGAAAAAATTGAATGTCGTAATCACCTTCTTCGAAATTTGTGTAACAAGTTTACTACATTACAAACGGACACAAAATATTTATTAAAATATAGAAAAATTATAACACAGAAGAAAATAATGATTTTACGAAATACTGTTCGAAAGATTATAAAGGCTTATAAAACTGATTCGGAATCAATGCGACGATCCAATGTTGAACTACTCTATAACGATATTCTTTTGGCACATTTGCATGCTTTTGATGAACATAGTAGATGTAAACCGTTTTTCTGTGATGTCGGTGCAAACACACCTCAAAAAGAAACCAGAAAAGGAGAATTCTACACAAGTACACTCTGGTCTAGAATTTGTTATCTAATGTCAAATTTGGCATCGCAAGCTCCAAGCTTAATTCATGACATTGACAGCAATACTGTTGAAAGCTACAACAGTATAATAGCAAAGCTAGTCGGAGGAAAACGTATAAATTTTAGCAAACGGGGGTCATACCAAACAAGGTGCCATGCTGCAGTGGTGTCATTTAACACTCATAAAGCAATGACATCACTGTATAAATCTATGGCAGGTCGCAGCCCTCGAGGAAGTTTAGCGAAATTAGAAAATAGAAGAATGAAAAATAAAATAATGATGAGAAATATAAAAAGAAAGAAAAACAGAACTCTATTTCCTAAAGGGCCTGACTTAAACTACGGAGATGCATGTGAAAAACCAGATATGCCTCCTCAAATATTTCAAAAACAAAAGGAAACATTTCTTCAAAATTTGGAAAAAACTAAAGAAGAAAAGGAAATAATCCAACAAGAAACCATCTTACAAAGCTCATGCAGTGAATGGCTCGAACTGAGGCGCAATATATTAACGGCATCAAATTTTGGTAAAGTGATAAAGAGGCGCAATGATGTAAGTTGCCAAAATATGGTAAGGGACATTATATATAAACAATCTATAGCACACGTAACAGCCATAAAACACGGCAAAGAAAATGAAAATAAGGCACTTAGACAATTAGAAATACAAGAAGGTGTTAAAATCAGCCCCTGCGGTCTTTTTATAGATGAGAAATATAACTTCCTAGGAGCTACGCCTGATGGCATAATTGATGATGAAACCATAGTGGAAGTAAAGTGTCCATTATCAGTTTACAATAAAGATTTTGAAGAAGTTGTGAAGAATAAAAAACTTCCAATTTACAAATTCCATCATAATGAAGTACTCCTAAATAAGACACACATTTGGTACTACCAAATACAGGGGCAATTACATATTGCAAATAAAAGAAAATGTTTGTTTGCGATTTGGTGCGGAGAAAATAAAAAAATATACACCGAATGGATAATCAGAGATGATCACATATGGAAGCAGGAAATGGAACCAAAACTAGTAAAATTTTATTTGGAGTGTTTGCTTCCTGAATTTAGATCCAAGATAAGGAAGATGCCAATACGAGACCCGATATTTGTACAAAAAGCGATTTACTTTGAAGCTTTGTTACTTCATTTGTACTATTTTTTACAGTCGTGTTTTAAAGACGGAGCACATTCAATTCACTGTGGCGCATAATATTAATAAAAGTTAAATTGACGAACTAAAAACTAGGTAGTTAACATACGACATCTCTTTTGACTTATGTATCGGCGTATAATAATATGTAGAGATGTCCTATTTTACTATTTCGTAGCGCTTGGAGCGTAGCGCATATAGCAACGGTTTCCCCGTATGAAGCTCCCGGTTTTTTCGTAGTAGCGACGCACATTTGCGTCGATGGCACCGAATGGGTCATGAATTAGTGGATGAGGCCGTTAGTATAAATAGATTGGATGTTTTTCTAACGGTGGTAGGCCATAACATCGGCTGACGGCAGAAGTTACCACCCACCAGACAAAGTCTTGCCGCCAAGCGATTCGTCGTGTTCCAGCATGATGTCTGGTGAAGCCGTACGGAGGACGCGTCTGAGCACTTTGTGTTGCGTTATGTGGCGAGTACGATGCGCCAAATGTTGTTGTGTCGGGAGTTTGGTCGTGGAGAGTCTCCAGATCAATCTCCCTCTGGCGCAGCATGGTTGGTCGTGTTGGTCTTGGATTTAACATTGCATCACCTGGCTCAACTGCCGTCATCCTTGCTATTCCTAAGTTTTTTAAGTGAATAGGCTTAATAAACTAGTGCGCAGGCATCAAGGATTGCGTCACTGCTTACCATCAGGCGGGATTGCAGTCAAGCGCTATTTTATAATTATTTAAAAAAAAAAAAAACTTATATTAAGAGGACCCGGGAAGATTTCTTAATGTATCTAATTCTGCTAACGATCGACTGTCATGTGGATTTTTAAGTAATTTATTATGATCCAAGGCACTTATAAATAATCCCTCTATGGTTTTAAATCTACTGAGAGCGACATAGGCCTGTCCTTTAGCAAACAATGACTTTCCTAGATCTGTAACTTTTTTTTATCTAGAGTACAACCTTGTAATTTATGTACAGTACAACCCCAAGAAAGAATCAGCGGGAGCATTTTACGCTGAATTTGCCCAGAACCCCTCAAGCCGTCAAATTCAGTGAGGCAAGGCTCGATTTTGATAAGTCCGTTAGTATCTGCTTTTATGGATGCGTCGTCAAATTGTATGAGAACAGCGCTTGGCTGTTCTCCTGTTCCAACTGATCGCGCCGAAGAGCAGGCCATTCGAAGGCCTTCACCACTCCCATCGCTCCGTTTACCAAACCCTGGTTTACATTCAAATTTCTACGAAGCATTACTAGGGATTATGTACAAACATAAAGTACTCGTGAAGCTCTTTCAGATGATACCAAATACGGTATATTTATTTTAATTTTGTATTAACATAGAACTTTTTGTCCGCTAGAGGGCGTAATACTAAATTTGGTGACAAGCTTTATAGCTCATAACCAACAGAATATCAAGGCCCTTCTAATAGTTCTGCAGTGGTCTTATTCTGATAAGCAGTAAAGAAGCTATCTATGAACGAAAAGATGTGAATTATATGCAATCAGCCCATGAATACAGGTAAAGTCACAAGCAAATGCTAGTAATATATATATATTTAAAATGTACAAGTTAAGCCCTTTCAAATGATACCAAACACGGCATATTTATCTTAACTTTATTTTTTACTCTGTATATTTTGTCCGCTAGAGGGCGCCACGTTAGATTTTGTGAAACTCCATATAGCCTATAACCAGCAGACAATTAAGACGCTTCTAATGATATGTCATTTATCGAATTCGAATAAGTAGTTTAGAAGTTACGAGGGAACAGATGAACATACATACATACATACATACATACATACATACATACATACATACATATATACATACATACATACATACATACATACATAGCCTGTCAAAATCATAACCCTCCTTTTGCTTTGCCGTAGTCGGGTAAAAAGGGTACTTCTTATCCCGGAAAAAAATTATGTTCCCGAGAGAAATCTAAAAAGCGCGATATAAACGAATTCTACGCGGGCGAAGCCGCGGCCGGAAAGCTAGTAACCAATAAGAGCATTATGTTTTCATGGAAAACAGCCGAAACGGCGCGCTTCGTAATCTCAAGGTATATATCATAGATAGCACGGTTAGCGCAGTGGTTAGGCTATTTACTGTGACTATTGCTGCGCTGCGTGTCGCGGGTTCGATTCCCGAACGGAACAAATATTTGTATGACCTACAAGTAGTTGTTCTGGATCTGGCTGGTTGTGTATGTGAATTTACGTTTGTAAACGCACCCACGATACAGGAGAAATTCAAGGGCAACGGTTTTTTTAAATTAATAAATAACAAAAAAAAAATATCACAGAGTGCCTAGTGCGAGTTTGTTTTACGTTAACGCTATGGACACGTTTATGTCGTTGGCACTAGTATTAATTCAAGGACACTGCAAAGACATGATACCGTTACCTTACTAATATACAGTAGTAGTACAAAGTAGTGAAAAAAAATTAAATATACTTATTTTGAATCGATAGATATTATCATCTACCATTAATTTTTATATTAATATATTCCCGTTTGATGTTACCATTTATCGATACAAAATATACATATATCGATCTTGCATCCATACCCCCGTCTGAAATCGTAGGCACAAATGGCGACCTACACGCGGCTTGTCTGCGCCTCTGGATATTCTTTGATTGCGGTTTTAGTTTAGCGCGCCACCGCGCGCATTTTACGAATTCGAGAGTACGGCGATTAGCTCCGCCCACATGCACAAGGTCATTGAGACTACTATACACCTTAATCTATGTAATTCTGGTAAAGATCGACTGTCATGTGGATTTTTAAGTAATTTATTATGATCCAAGGCAGTTATAAACAATCACTCTATGGTTTTGACTCTACTGAGAGCGACATAGGCCTGTCCTTTAGCAAACAATGACTTTCCTAGATCGATAACTGCTTTATCTAGAGTACAACCTTCTAATTTATGTACAGTACAACCCCAAGAAAGAATCAGCGGGGGCATTTTACGCTGAATTTTCCCAGACCCCCTAAAGCCGTCAAATTCAGTGAGGCAAGGCTCGATTCTGATAAGTCCGTTAATATCTGCTTTTATGGATGCGTCGTCAAATTGTATGAGAACAGCGCTAGGCTGTTTTCCCTGTTCCAACTGATCGCGCAGAAGAGCAGGCCATTCGAAGGTCTTCACAACTCCCATCGCTCCGTTTACCAAATCCTGGTTTACATTCAAATTTCTACGAAGCATTACTCGGGATTATGTACAAGCATAAAGTACTCGTGAAGCTCTTTCAAGTGATACCAAATACGGTATATTTATTTTAATTTTATATTATCATAGAACTTTTTGTCCGCTAGAGGGCGCAATACTAAATTTGGAGACAAGCTTTATAGCTCACTAGCAGCCGCCAGCGACTTTGTTCGCATGGAATTAATTATGCTCCGCTCCTATTGGTCGCAGCGTGATGTTATATAGCCTAAAGCCTTCCTGGATTAATGGGCTATCCAACGCAAAAAGAATTTTTCAAATCGGACCAGTAGTTCCTGAGATTAGCGCGCACAAACAAACACTCTTCAGCTTTATATATTAGTATAGTTAACCAACAGAATATCAAGGCCCTTCTAATGGTACTGCAGTGGTCTTATTCTGATAAGTAGTAAAGAAGCTATGAATGAAAAGATGTGAATTATATGCAATCAGCCCATGAATACAGCTAAAGTCACAAGCAAATGCTAGTAATATATATATATTCAAAATTTACAAGTAAAGCGCTTTCAAATGATACCAAACACGGCATATTTATCTTAACTTTATTTTTTTACTCTGTATGTTTTGTCCGCTAGAGAGCGCCACATTAGATTTTGTGAAACTCCATATAGCCTATAACCAGCGGACAATTAAGACGCTTCTAATGATATGTCATTTGTCGAATTCTGATAAGTAGTTTAGAAGTTACGAGGGAACAGATGAACATACATACATACATACATGGCCTGTCAAAATCATAACCCTCCTTTTGCTTTGCCGTAGTCGGATAAAAAGGAGATACGTATACATTTGCCATCACCCTGCTTTGCAGTATGTATAAATCTTTTTGTAAAACATGTATTTCTATGAATAAACATCTTTACAGTGTTTTATTTTTTTATTGAAAGAAAGAAAAAAGAATATTTATCGTGATTTGTACAGGAATATCATAAAACTAAACATGAAATTGAATAACAATTTCATGTAAACTAAATTATAGTTAAACTAGATAACCCGTGCGGAGTATTCACACCTTCAAAACGTAAATTTTCGAACAACCACTGAAATGTAATAATCAATACATAGTATAAAACAAAGTCGCTTTCGCTGTATGTCCGTATGTATGCTTAGATCTTTAAAACTACGCAACGGATTTTGACGCGGTTTTTTTAATAGATAGAGTGATTCTTAAGGAAGGTTTGTATGTATAATAAATGCATAATATAGTAGAGAAACACTGATAAATTTAAAGGTTTCTAATGTGATGTCGTAAATAAGCACGTTTTTTTGCGCTTATTTTGCAAACGCTGGCTGAACCCTACGAGATAGACCAAAATAATGTACTACAGTATTGTTCACCTTAAAAAGTGCAACAAAAAAGTCCGCAATGGTATATGTCTATCTCTTAGGGATAACCCAGCATAACCATTTTTATTCTTTACTAAAACATGGTTATTTACGAAGTGATTTTAAACAATACAGCAATAATCCTTACCCATTTAAGTACCTTAAATAAATTGTGCATTTATTATAGATCAATATGCTTTTTACAGCATGTAGTTTAAGTGAATATTACCGAAGATATTACAAATTTAAAATGCAGGGTCGTAGTTGTTTGCGCCGGGCGGCGCGTGCCTATAAATAGCGCGTCGATGGCCGCGCTTCGCCATAAAGCACTTTATGATTTGCAGCGATCGCACGCGTTTATCGGAGCTCTCTAGCGAGGAAAATATCAAGAATTAATTAAACTGAATAAAATAAGTATCTTTTGTTGTTGATCTTTTAATTTATATTATTATAAGTACATTAGGTTAGATAGGATTAGCTTAAAACCATATTCCTTGGTATTTCTTACATTAAGACTTTGATTTGAATTTAGAGTTAAGGCAATTTAGTATTAGGGCGAGCATTTTCAATTATTGAAAATTATAGTTAAGTTCATAGAAGAACTGAATAGAATAGGTATATTTTGTTGTTGATAATCTTTTGTTTTTAGTCAAACGAATAGTAAGTAAATATTTTTTACTCCAGCACTAACCAATAATTAGTGCAATTAGTTCATAATCATACGTATAGTTTTAAGTTGTGAGTTTAATCAAGTACTGAGTACCTAAGTATAAAATTTTGAACAGACATTATAAAGTCATGTCCGGAAGACGTCGTCGTGCGAACATAGGTCGTAGTACAGTGAATGCCAGAAGAGCACGTTCAGCAAGAGATGAAGAATCGTCAACGGAACGCGAGGCTCGCCTCAGCCAGCTCCGAGATAGAAATAGAACTGAGAGAGAAAGAGAATCCTCAATAGAGCGTGAGGCTCGCCGCAGCCAGGATCGGGTTAGACGTAGAGTTCAGAGAGCCAGAGAATCCTCTGTAGAGCATGAGGCTCGCCTCAGCCAGAATAGAAATCGAATACAGAGAACGAGAGAATCAGCACAGACACATAGTAACGCTGAACAAAACGGACAACCGATCAGCCACAGATGGGTAAATAAAGAATATTCTGCCATGAATTACGATCCTTTGATTTGTTACAAGGATGATCGTATTGTGTCCATAGGTACTATGTCAGTAGTGTGTGAATATTGTTTGGCATTGAAGTTCAAGGACGAATCGAAAGGTTTGTGTTGCTTACAAGGAAAAGTAAAATTAGAAGAAATTCTTCCTCCACCTGAACCACTTCACTCTCTGCTTACGGGTGATCATCCGAAATCCAAACAATTCATACGCAATATCCGCCGTTACAATAACGCATTTCAAATGAAGTCTTTCAAAAGTAAGCAAGTTGTTAAGCGCGGTTTTATGCCTACATTTAAAATTCAAGGGCAAGTGTATCACTTGGCTGGGAGCTTGCTACCACTTCGACCAGATGATCACAAATTTCTGCAAATTTATTTTATTGCAGACCCAGATACACAAGCATCAACGCGGTGTTCGATTGTCACACAGCCAATAGATATAGATTTGATCAGATCTCTTCAAGATATGTTACGTTCTCATAACAGCTACATTCAGTCTTTTAAAACTGCTATTGAGAGTGTTCCAATAGATACTCCAGACTATAATGTCGTAATCCATGCAAATAAAGTTCCTGTTGGAGAACACAGAGGGCGATATAATGCGCCGTCCACGAGTGAAGTAGCAGTGGTAATAGCTGGACAGCAATTCGACAAAAGAGATAATTTGTTGCGCAGTCGTGATGATAATTTGCAAAAAATATCAGAGTTACACAGATCTTATGACAGCTTACAATATTCTTTGATGCTATGTCGCGGAGAAGATGGTTATGCCATTAATGTTCCTCAAGTTGACCCAACCAGTAGTGCATCTCTGCGTAAGACAGTGTCGTGTATGAACTACTATTGCTACCGTATAATGACAAGACAAAACAATTTCAACTCTTTGCTTAGATATGGAATGTTGACAAACCAATACTTTGTCGATCAATATGCGAAAATTGAATCTGAGAGATTGGCTTACATTCGTAACAATCAAACTAAATTGAGAGCAGAAAATTACGTTCACCTTCAGGATGCTTTACAGGCGAATGAACACAGCAACAACATTGGACAGTTGGTTATACTACCTTCATCATTCACAGGTGGACCTCGATATTTACATGAAAAATCACAGGACGCAATGACTTATGTCAGACATTACGGTAAACCTGATTTATTCATTACTGCAACATGTAACCCAAATTGGCCAGAAATCAAAGAAAATATTAATACCAATTTAACTCCACAAGAAAGATATGATATAGTTAATAGAGTCTTCCATTTAAAAGTACAGAAACTCCTACACCTCATTAACAAGTCTCATATATTCGGTCCGCCGCGCTGTCATATGTACACTATAGAGTGGCAGAAACGTGGTTTGCCAAATGTACATCTGCTGGTGTGGTTAGTGAACAAAATTAGACCAAATCAAATCGACAGCGTAATTTCAGCTGAATTACCGGTTAAGGAAGATGATCCTGTCCTGTTTGAAATAGTAAAAAAACACATGGTACACGGTCCCTGCGGGACTTTAAATCGTAATTCTGCATATATGCGAGATTCCAAATGCAGCAAAAAATTCCCGAAGCCGTTTCAAATACAAACATCTACTAGCGATGACGGATATCCCAAATATCGACGACGATCGCCAGATCAGGGTGGGCAAAGTGCCGCAGTCGGAAACTACGATATTGATAACCGACGGATCGTTCCACATAATCCGCTCCTTTCAAAAATTTTTGATGCCCACATCAACGTCGAGTTGTGCAGTTCAATAAAGTCGATCCAATATGTTACTAAATACATTAATAAAGGTAGCGATCAAGCTACTTTCAGCATACAATCACCAAATGAAGTGGAAACATATCAGTCTGGACGTTACATATGCAGTTCTGAAGCAGTATGGAGGATTTTATCATTCGAAGTTCACGATCGAGGTCCCACTATTGTCCACCTTGCAGTTCATTTAGAAAATGGACAAAGAGTATATTTCACTGAGAACAATATACAAGAAGTTGTCAATAACCCGCGGGACACTACATTAACAGCATTCTTCAAGTTATGCGCTCAAGATGATTTCGCGAAAACACTGACATATGACAGAGTTCCAACTTACTATACATGGAACCAGAGTTACAAAACATTCCAACGACGAAAACAAGGAACTGCGGTCGATGGTTTCCCCGGAATAAAAAAAACTGATGCTCTTGGTAGAGTCTACGCGATTCATCCCAACAACAGCGAATGCTTTCATTTGAGAATGTTACTCCCACACTCCTCCTACACTCTGTAAAAGGCCCGACATCCTTTGCACACCTGAGAACTGTACAAGGTGTTATTTACAATACTTATCAAATGGCATGTAAAGCTATGGGACTCTTGGAAGACAATTCTCACTGGGAAAATACATTATCAGAAGCAGCTATTTGCAGTTCCGCTACATCATTAAGAATTTATTTGCCATCATAGTTGCGTTTTGTCAAGTAACTGATTCTGTTAGTCTATGGAATAAATTTCGAGAAAATATGGCCAGTGATATTCTGATTCGGCAACGGCGAGAATTAGTTTCAGATGATTTACAATATGACCAAAACATATTTGATGAAGCATTATTTGAATTGAACAAAGTAGTGCAACTACTGACGAGTAAATCGATCAATGATTTTGGACTGCCGATGCCAGCTAATATTAACTCAGATTTAACGAATAGTGCCGAATACACAAGAGAAACATCATACGATCAATCGAAACTTTTACAGAATATAGCCCAAGATGAGCCACGATTGAACATCGATCAGAAAAAGTATTTACTACATTACTATCATCAATTGATAACAATGAAGGAAAAATATTTTTTCTTGATGCCCCAGGAGGTACAGGTAAAACATTTTTAGTTAATTTGCTTTTAACAAAAGTCAGATCCACCGGAAAAATTGCATTAGCTGTCGCGTCATCCGGCATTGCCGCTACGCTTTTAGAAGGAGGCCGAAACGCCTACAATTTCCGGTAAAGATATCTTTTGCAATGACCATTAATAAATCGCAGGGTCAAACTTTTAACGTTGCAGGATTAGACTTGAGTGTTGAGTGTTTTTCACATGGCCAATTATATGTCGCGCTGTCAAGAGTAACGTCTAAGCAAAACATGTTTGTATTGGCTAAGGACAAAAAAGCTGTGAACGTTGTGTATAAGGACATTCTGTAGTAGGTATATTTTGCATTGCACCCGTGCGAAGCCGGGGCGGGTCGCTAGTAATATAATATAATAATAATAATAAAATGTTTATTCAACAACTTAAATAACTTATGCTAGTTACATTTAGGAGCATCCTTTTAAACAATTAATTTGCTTGTGTTAGGATGCTCCGCTCTCCGTAAGTTATACAAAAACTTAAAAGTTATTTTAGAAAACAAAATATATTGAAAACCAAAAGGAAATGCAGAAAAATAAAATAAAAAAAAATACAAATTGGATTAATACTACGCACGCTGGAGTGTGGTACGGCTTAATGTGAGGGTGTGTTTGGAGAGTGAAAGTGTAGGAGTATGTGCATGTGTTTATGATGAGAGTAAAACTGTGGAAGTGTGTATATGGATGTGTAAGGAGAGAAGTAATGTTGGAGGAGCAAACAGATTATTAGATTTGAGTGTATTTGAGCCCATGGTAAAACGTTTGCGTATTTGCCAGTTAACCCTGCGACACGGTTTTGGGATCGGAAAATGATGCAACACATCATTCACCATTAACTGCATAAACCATTCTGGTTTAGTTTATAATTATATTTTTATTGACTGTACAATATTTTTTTCATCCCACCATCTCGGAAAGAGTATTTTTAATCTTCAATATCTGACTGGAAAAGCCGTTTTTATTCTCTAGAGGATAAAGTAAATTGAATTTAGAACATCGTGTGCACTAAGGTTGTAAATTAAAAAAAAACATTAAACCTATTTACTGTTACCTCTATGGTGCCGAATATATCATACAACTTTTTTTTTATTTGTTAAAAACTCAGACTCGGAACCTTCTTGGTGTTCTTTTTTCAATTTTCTTTGTACGCGGTTCTTTACGCGGCATTTTTTCACGTCATTGTTAAACCTTATATTAAAAAAAAGAAACTTGAAAACAAGTGAAAAACTAAAATGAGCTAGCGACGAGGAAGTTTGTTTGACGCCAACAGAATTCTGAAACTGTTAATAATGCGCAAATGAGCTTTCTACCTCAACAATCACGCGAGAAGTATTTAAAACAGCATGCTGTACAATATGTGACTGTGCAACTAAGCATTAAAGGAGCTCAGAAACAGTAAAACGTTTTGCTTGGCTATGAGTGATTCTATACGAACAGAATTGACTGAAACCGCAAATGAGCTTTCTACCTCAAGCGAGAAGCAATATGTTCAACACGTGGCGACTAGCAAAAGGAGCGAAAACATATTTTACTCTGAGTATTACCGACCCATAAAAGTAATTCGAAATCTTTCGTTTCCTGAACTATTCTAGCTATAGGTAGGCAAAGTTTCATACGCGTTTATTCCTTGAGTATCGTATACTTTTACGTTACTATAAGGATCTGTGCAAAAAATACATAAAATACGTCAATTACTGCGGGGCAGCGTGGACGCAGGACGTGGCCTACTGTTCCCTTGTTGCTTCAAGTAAGTACATGACTTTTCTATTTAAGACATTTATACAAACAAATGACGTCTATTCTTTATCTTATATTACTAAATGTATTCATTTAAGTGTCAACTCTTGATTTCTTACGACTTTTAATAAATAAAAAGAAATTTGAAACGATAAAACTTTAAATTAAAATGGGACGGTGTTAGCTTCATCAGTTTTAGTCGTGGCAGCTATCAACGACCGATAAGTCGGCAATGGCAGCAACGTAACTTTTCATTTTATTTTTCTATTATGTTATTATATCACACTAAGACAAGTATTTTTATGCACCAGTTTAAATCTAAGCTATCAGTCTTTATAAAAATCTATTAGCGGCTAAACTTTTTTGCCTATTTTTTATATTTTAGCGTTGTCAATTTAATCAAAGTTATGATATTTATCGAGGATCCATATTGAATAGTTACTGTAATAAATCATTGATTTTATGTTTTAAACAGTGTGCATTTGTTCATATTTTCTGTGACATTAATCAATTACAATCTATTTTATAGTCCAAAGGTCGATTGAATTAAAATAACCATTTTTTTATGAGTCGGTAATACAATTATGTTTATACTAACCATACTTTATTACCGACCCATGGGGGTCGGCAATAGGCATAATTTTATAGATTATTTAGTTTCTCACCTACTTTTATGATATAATTTCTATTAATAAACTGTACTTCTTGTCTAAAGCAATATAAAACATACAATTAATTTTTTTCTAGAAGTATGGAGTCACAAAAGCGGCAAAAAGTATACAGTGAAATACAACTCGCCGAAGCAATCAAAACAATTAATGACGGTACAAGTGTTTGTCAGGCATCAAAAAGGTTTTATATTCCCAAAAACTACATTACGCGACAAACGGGACGGGAAATATATGAATGAAATTTGCGGAGTTCAACCGGTTCTTTAAGTGACGAAAAACAGATTTTAGACTGGATTCACTACCTTGGCAAGATGGGATTTCGAGTTACAAAAGAACAATTATTAGAAGCAGTGGCTAAGCTAGTCCATAACTGAAATCGTCCAAATCCTTTTAAAAATGGTGCGCCTGGCAGATATTGGTTTGAGAATTTTATAAAGAGACATCCAACAGTGTCTAAACAAAATCTTCCTTCAAGCCGAAATCAAGTCACAGAAGTGGCTATACGTGCGTGGTTCGACAGAGTGAACAATTATTTTATGACAAATAATCTGCATCATGTTTTAGAAGCTCTTAGACGAGTGTTTAACTGTGACGAAACTGCTTTCTTTTTATTCCCAAAAGAGAAAGAAGTTTTGGTCAGCAGAGGTAGCACACGAGTCTATAATCGAGTTGCTAATGACTACAAAGAGTGCTTGACTGTGCTTGTGAACGTTTCAGCTGACGGAAATGTAGCACCTCCAATGATACTGTTTTCGTATAAACGTTTGCCAAAAAATCTTGTGCCTACATTACCTCGTGGATGGGGACTTGGTAACACGGAATCGAGTTGGATGAACACAGAAGGATTTTATGAATATGTTACTGCTTCTATCCGTGGTTTGTAACAAATGAAATACTTACCAGTCTTCTGTTGTTTCGTTTGTAAGCACCAGTTGTACCAAATCATATTCATATAACTAATTAGTTGCAATTTTTTTCTAAAAGGAGCTCAACCAATGACTGTGATGATTAATATTATAATTTTCGAAAAATGATTATGGACTCAATAGCATAAGGAAATATCCTAGAGATTAAACTCCTTAAATTATAATATATATGTGTATTAATAGTATTATGTTGATTAATTTAAAATTTTTAATTGTTTAGTTCATTACTAAGATGTACTAATTTGTTTGATTTAAAACAGTGAAAATAAAAAAATACGAATAAGTATTTTGTTTTATTTGATTAAGATCGGTAATCATCATCATCACTAGCTTACATATCCACATTCTATTGCTGGAAGAAGGCCTCCTCTCATACACGATCGGGAATAGCTGCATAAAAATCGTTAATAGCTTCACAGCCGTTTTTATGGGTCGGTAATAGCAACATTCGACTAAGCCACATTTAAAATATTTTTTTACAAGATTATCTTTTATTTATATGTATTTGATTCAGTAAATAAATTTTTGATACATAACACTAGCATATAAAATGAAATTATTAATCTTTAGAGGAACCAGTATACTAAAAAAACATGGTTGATTTTCAAATTGCCTTAGGGGGGTCGTTAATACCTGCGTTTACCCTAGAGTACGTATTCGATGCTAAAAGCAACAATAAAGATGAAAAAAGACATACATCTGGTCATCATCCAAAAAAATCGAAGGTTTTCACAGTATCTGATATTGAAAAGTTTCTTAACGAAGCACCCGATTCCGTATATTTGGCGGCAAAAGTAAGTCAGTTGCACATTCAGTATCTACTTAAGTACATATATTAATCTCAATTAAATAGGCTGATTCCGGAGCTGATAAACTCACTTAATGTCCCTTAATGCGACCAACTTTGGAGGCTGGAAGACCAATGCAGTTGTAGAGGGATACATAGAGGATTCTATTCCAGAACCCCTGTTGTACACAGGTCATTGTTTCCGACGAACTTCAGCCACACTTTTGGCTGATTCCGGAATCTCCTGTCCCTTAAGCGCCACGGAGGCTGGAAGACCAATGCAGTTGTAGAGGGATACATAGAGGATTCTATCCAAAATAAGTCTAAAATATGTGAAGGCATCGTAGGAGCCATTACACTGAAAGAGCCTCAATCGGAAACTTGGACTGGCCCTTCTACATCAAAAATAAGCCGTTATGAAACACCTAACCATCTCCCTCTCTCTCCAACATTCACGCCAAGGGAATCCGATGAATCGGTACAACTATTAAGTATGACAGACAGTTTACCGAAAAACAGTACACAAGTGACTAACACCAATATTACAGTACCAAACAAAAAAAATTTTACACTCAATTTAAATAACTGTTGCAACGTTAATTTAAAATTTTCTTAATTATACTTTAGTATTATTTTATTATAATTTAAAGATTATTCTGTAATACTTACCTGTCATAATGTAGTAATTAATACCTAAACTGAAATAAAAGTGTACCTATCTTGTGATTGTAAACATTTTTTTATTGCATTTAGTCATTTCCTCGCTGAGGTGGAATGAAAAGTTACGTGTTGCACTCGAGTGCAAAGATTTTTCACCTCGTGCACCACCCCAGGCCGGAAGACAATATGCCAGTACGGATTGTGCTAGTGCCGTGTATATCTGTAGCAGAAGATTTTTAGAAGTTATGTAACGAAGTGTTTTAAA
Source organism: Sesamia nonagrioides (assembly GCA_017933935.1). Lineage (NCBI taxonomy): Eukaryota > Metazoa > Arthropoda > Insecta > Lepidoptera > Noctuidae > Sesamia > Sesamia nonagrioides. The sequence goes on from JADWQK010000341.1 coordinate 90,252, forward strand.
GGTCCAAATAAGTTTCCTTACGCGTTTCATGTGAGTACATAATTAGTATATTTTTCCGGTATCCGGTCCAAAATAATTTTAAATTGATGCCCCATTTATATACAGAAGTCATGACGTACCTACCGACGAAAAAAAGCTCTTGATAAATAATAATATATAATTATGATAAATTAAATACGTGGTTTCAATTAATTTAATAACCATAAACACTGTAGAAAACAGTATAACGCATTATCTCGCCTGTGTATCATGTGAGACTACTTAATTTATGCTCCATAATATTTATTTTCTACGTATTCAACATTCATTTTTACGTCCATCAAAGCTTTACTACAGTTATAAACTTAAATATATTCTGCAAAGTCCTAGCAAAAGTGTAGACATTGACCGGAACTATATCCGCTGCTAACAACTCCACCCGCTTTTGCGACTGACGCAGCATCACAAACACTATCTTTTTCTCCTTCAAATCAAATTTCTCCCACCCACAACAGTACACTGCTGTTTCAAAATATTCGGCAGAGTTTATCAATCTCTGGCAAAGGAAACAGTACAAAAAGAATACTATGAAGCAATAAACTAATAGTGGCATGAACTGGAGCCAATCCTGGATTGGCAAATAGAAGAATAAAGACATGCAGGCAGCATTTGTTCCAAAGTTTACACCTAGGGGGACGCTGTATAGAGATTTCAGCAAATTAACTACGTCTAGCGATAAGGAATGTCTCTCGATTAGTAAATATAGTGTTTCCATAGTGTTGTTATTTTCTCTGTTGTAGTTTTCTTCGAGAGCCTTCATCTCATAGGCCATCATTTGATACATGGCAGCGGTGTGCGCTATGAGGAACAGAAGCAGGGCCTGATAGTTAAGGACCACGATATTTATAGTCACCTCTTGCGCTAAGAGGATAGTGAGACAAATCTCCCGGTTTGGAGACACCGACAGTGGATGCAGACCTAAAACAAATTGCAGAGGCTTTATATAACAATAACATAACTCATAGCTAAAATTGAAGATAGAAGATTTGTGGACTAGGGTTAAGCGTTTAGTATTTATGTCATTATATCCTTTCTTTGGGAAAGTTATTTTAGGAAAGTACAATTTGTTTGAAGATTGATCCAATTACCAAACACCGTATGCATCATCTGTAGAACAGTTTGGTATAAAGAAACTACATCTATCTGGAGCATTAAACTGACGAATTGATATTGGTGAATAAACATTAAAACATCTTGCCAAGGGAGCATAAAAAGATTAACAAGACGAAGTCCAATCTATTTAAATATCTTACCAACGCAAGGAGTCATAGAATAACTATTCAGTACATCAACTCGGCGTGGAAAGTATATGACGAAAGCATTAAAATTATTGAATCCGTAGAAGATGAAGACGATGTATTTGATGATCTTCATCAACTGCTCGTGTTTCTTCTGGAGGGAGATTGTGCGTCGAGACATTCGATCGCTCTGGTCTGTCTTTTTCAAGACTGCTTTTAGCAGAGGTCTGTAAATAAAAACGAATATTATATGTTTTATTTATTTACACTGACGGTCCAATCTAGCCAGTCGCATTACAACATAAAACGTTTAACGTTAGCTTTATAGCTTTGACATGTTTTGTTTTTAGCTCGGCTTCTAAGGACTGCGTTATGTTAAATAGCATATAGTATACATACATTTCACCCGTTATGCTTTTTTCTCTTTATTTAATATAGGGCCATTTATATAAAATACATATCAGTCCCATCGTACCTTATTACAGCTATGACAAAAAAACAATGTTTTAATTTCTTAGACTAAATATAAATTCCTTAAGTACAATTAAAACGTAGGCAAATTAAAACAGACTTTTAGCAGCATCAGACAGTGGCACAGGCATTATTTCACGAAACAGTCCAATGTTAGGTTTATTTACATGCAGGTCTTTTATCAATCTTTCTCTCTCAGCCTGAAAACGGACACATTCCGACAACAAATGTACAATGTCTTCTACTCTACCACATGTCTCACATTTTGGAGAGTTGCACTTTTTCATGAGAAATCCAAAATTGTTGAGAGGTATGTGTTCAGATCTCAAACTGAAAGCCTTTACCAATAATCGCCTACTTAATCTATTCTTAGATATTAAAGCAAGGCATACGAGGGGCGTTCAGCAGCTTTGGTCTTATACCAAATACCTGTAGTTTTATATCTCAAATTAAAATATTCTACCCAAAGTTAATTACATTTAATCTATTTTAGCAACACTTCTGAAAAATTCGCCTTAAAATTCAGATAATTTCCTTCAAATATACCCTATTTGCCAGCGTATCAGCCTCTTCGTTTCCTTTTAAACCTATATGTGAGGGAACCTATTATATCCTTAGATTCACGCCATGACTACATAAAAAAATAAAATAAAAAAAAATGCTTTATCTTGACCAACAATTGTTTACATAATTATAATAAACCCACCAAATTGCGTAACAGTTTGTCGGCGGGATTAGCGCGTTCAAATGTAATCTAGATATTTAGCTCTAAAATCTAAAATTAAATAAGTAAAATACTAATATTACTAATTGGCATTATTTTCACATCTCGTATCCACTACCTTAAGGAGAATCGTCTTTAATTGATTTTTAAAAGTTTCTTTACATATTTTATTATCCTTTCTTATCCATTCATAATTATTATTGTTGAAGAGTGTAGGTATCAAATACTTGCTGGTTCTTTTGCCATGGTATTTTTTTCCTGGCGGTCACATAATTTTAAGTTCTCTAACGCGTGTTATATTTATTTTGCACATGTATTTTTATATTTTTCATTGTAGTGTTGTTCTATAACAAATCGATCATTGAAACAATATTGTAAGCTATTGGTATTAATCTGTGACCAGAGGCGCATCGAGCTATATGCTGAAGAGCACTTTTCTGTAGCAATAGTCTGACAAATCCTAAAAGTACAAATGTTAAAGAGTAGCGGAGACAAAGGGTCACCCTGAGCCAAACCGTTTCTCGTAATTCTCATGTCATTATATCCGCCAAAAACACTAGTAAATTTATTTATTTAATTAAGGTTCACCAACAGTTGCTACAGATATTTAACACTTTATGAATACATACAGATTATTGTCTAACTACACAACCAATTACAGGCAAACACCATATGCTAAGTGCTCTTTGTAGTTTTATCAATGTATGCTTATATTCTAACTAGACTGGATTGGAAATAACTAAATACACTAATGACGTCTAACAAATGTCGATATTCAGTCAGAGTGGACGTCAATAAACCATTTAAGATGCCGTTCCCTGAGGAAGTTCCATAAGTACTGGCATATACTTCTCCCATTTTTAAGATTAATTGTCTATGGTTTTATAAGGTCTAAGGTAAGGTAAGGTCTATGGCAGAACACATAGTGTTCAAAAAAAAAAAAAAAACAGTATACTGTAACCAAGAACACAAATAGACACCAACCTTTGTTTGAGAAACCACCAGCTGTTGTTAGCAGTGAGGACCAATATGGAGATGTTGAGGTAACTCTTGATATTGTCCTTAATATCCTGGGCTTCCTTCCATAGGAACCAGAAGTTACCGACACCATACACGTAAAATAGAAGAGGCAAGTGGAGGATCCAAAACCAAGCTGTAATAGTGCATTATGATATAAGTGCGAAGTTGAAAATTACAGCCGAGGCGATCGATATTGCTGCAAGAAAGCAGAAGCTTAACTATTTAAAAAAATTAAAAATTATATTTTATTCTGAAATAAAAGGAATTGATTTGAATTTAATGATAGCAGTGGCGGCGAAGTGGCATCGGCCGCAACTTACAAGGTATAACTCGTAGGGTGAACCCCATCATCCGCTTTACTTTGTATAAATTATTTCATCCTCAAAATGGTTTCAGCTTTCAAAACGGTGAAAGAAAACATCACAAGGAAACCGGCACGTCCAAAATTTGCCAATGCCAAAATTTCGAAGACATGTCACCATCTAGCAAGCCGCACTGGGTCCGCATGGTAGATTACGGCCCACTAGTCTCATTGACAGGAGGCCTGTGTCCCAGAAGAGGGAACAATAAAGAATGTTTACGATGATGATTTGAATTAGCTTCTTTTTTCGAGCTGCTGCGTAGCACGCTTTGTTGATTATCCTGACCACTCATAATCAGTTACAATTATTCTGCTCGATATTTTATGCCTGATTCCAGCATTTGTGTTCCCCCCTCCCATATTCTTCTGCCTTCAAAACAAGTGTGAACAGACATGTTCTAGACGTATTCGTTCCGTTATAGAACTCAGAAACGCTCTCCATCAGATGTCTTGAAGGTTAAGTGTAGATCAAATTGCATATTTCTTTCTATTATTTTTTTAAATCTTGAGTGCGATTATAACCATTGAAACACACATACACAAACAGCCTCATCGTGGTGGCCTAGTGGTTAAAACACCAGCCTCTCAAGTATAAGTGCGCGGGTTCGATTCCAGGTCAGGCAAGTATCAATGTAACTTTTCTAAAGTTATAATGTACTGTCTAAGTATATCTTGGACACTAATGACTGAAGGTGAAGGAAAACATCTTAAGGAAACCTGGACTATATAAGTCTGAAATCGCCAACCCGTATTGAGCAAGCGTGGAGATTACGCTCAATCCTTATCTGTATGAGAGGAGACCTGTGCCCAGCAGTGGGACGATAAAAAGGTTGATGATGATGGTGATGGTGCTGACACAAACAGCCTGACTCGGAACTACAACCAGCAGGCTGTGTCAGTCTCCATGAGAGATGGTCTGAGGGCGACGGACTTGGGGCATTCGTCGTCTGGACAAACAGGCCCGAGCTGGCAACGCAATGTTTCAGGAAAGCCACTCCAGAGTGGACGCTCTTCGGAGGATGCGGTGAATTCTTTACTTATGCGAATCCCGCACCCCCGGACATAGGGGTAGGTGAAACACCGCGGCGGTTTTGGCCGGTAGGAGTCCCCCTCCGGAGAGAGTCCTCCCCGGTTAGAATACCCCTCTGTCAACCCCACGAGGAGAAGGAAGACCTTGAGGATTTTTACCGCGAAAACAAAACATACACAGTTTTTATTTTTTGTTTCATATTGCGCACAATCCCATCTTATCGTGCACTGTCTTTTTTTAGGGTTCCGTACCTCAAAAGGAAAAAACGGAACCCTTATAGGATCACTTTGTTGTCCGTCTGTCTGTCTGTCTGTCTGTCCGTCTGTCTGTCTGTCTGTCAAGACCCTTTATCTCAAGAACGCGTAGACGTATGAAGCTAAAATTCACATGAAATACTCGGGTCTATTGTCCCTTTAAGCTGTGATAATATCAAACTTCTAAGCCAAGCCAATCAAAAGATACAGCCGATTATGTCGATATTTTCAACAAATTTTCTACACTCGCAAAGGAATGAAAACCTACAGGATACTTCCCGTAAACTCAGAATCTTGAAAATTGGCATGAAGCGTTTTCATATAATGCAAATATAGGAAAAATAGCGAAAATCACATTTTTTTAGTTATATAATATAATAAACATATTTTAATAAAATGGAACTTACTACCTTATTTCTCACGAACGAATAAAGTTATCAAATTGAAATTTATAACAAATACCCAGGTCTATTGTCCCTTTCAGCTGTGAAAATATCAAACTTCTAAGCCAAGCCAATCAAAAGATACAGCCGATATGTCGATATTTTCAACAAATTTTCGACACTCGCAAAGGAATCAAAACCTACAGGATACTTCCCGTAAACTCCGAATCTTCAAAATTGGCATGAAGCATTGTCATATAACGCAAATATAGGAAAAATAGCGAAAATCACATTTTTTTAGTTATATAATATAATAAACATATTTTAATAAAATGGAACTTACTACCTTATTTCTCACGAACGAATAAAGTTATCAAATTGAAATTTATACCACATACCTAGGTCTATTGTCCCTTTAAGCTGTGAAAATATCAAACTTCTAAGCCAAGCCAATCAAAAGATACAGCCGATATGTCGATATTTTCAACAAATTTTCGACACTCGCAAAGGAATCAAAACCTACAGGATACTTCCCGTAAACTCAGAATCTTGAAATTTGGCATGAAGGATTGTCATATAATGCAAATATAGGAAAAATTGCGAAAATCACATTTTTTTAGTTATATAATATAATAAACATATTTTAATAAAATGAAACTTACTACCTTATTTCTCACGAACTAATAAAGGTATCAAATTGAAATTTATACCAAATACCTAGGTCTATTGTACCTTTAAGCTGTGAAAAAATCAAACTTCTAAGTTAAAGCAATCAAAAGATACAGCAGTTTATACCGACACCTTAGACGAATTTCCGTCACACGCTAAGGAATCAAAACCTACAAGGTACTTCCTGAACTCAGAATCTTAAAATTCGGCACGAAGCAACGTTATATTATAGTACAGACAGATAAAGGAAAAATTGTGAAAATGATAAATTTGAAGTTACATAAAATATTACAAAAAATTCTCGGTGGTAGGCAACAACATCAGCCGCCGGCATAAGTTACCACCCACCAGACAAAGTCTTGCCGCCAAGCGATTCGTCGTGTTCCGGCATGATGTCTGGTGAAGCCGTACGGTGGACGGGTCTGAGCAGTTGTGTTGCGATGTGTGCCGGGTACGATGGCCTAATGTTGTTGTGTCGGGAGTTTGGTCGTGGAGGGTCTCCAGATCATCCTCTGGCGCAGCATCGTTGGTAGTGTTGTTGGGTTAAACATTGCATCACCTCGCTCAACTGCCGTCTTCCTTCCTATTCACTGAAATTTTTTGAGTGAATAGGCTTAATAAGCTAGTGCGCTTTACCATCAACGATTGCATCACTTCTTACCATCAGGCGGGATTGCAGTCAAGCACTAGTTTATAAGTATTAAAAAAAAAAAAAAATACAATATTATTTTTGCTTACATGACATAAATTTTTTTTTAATAATTATAAACTTACTACCTACCCTTTTTCACATGAACGTGTTATATATATAACGGGTCATAATTCTAATAAAAGTATTGTATTGTGGATTGCTTAAGTTTAGTTGATTCCGAGGGTAGAATAACTTTTATAAAATTATAAAAACGGCTCGATGGTACTCTGAGGGTGGCATTTCTTATAACTACGGTGACTCGTCCCGTAGTAGACAGTCTTCATCGAGCCGTCGGACCGAGCACACTACCAGTTAAGTATTCTGAATATTCGTTATAGGCACATAATTCTTATGTGCCTGGTCTTATGTAATTTATATTGCTGATGATTCTAAATATGTCCAGTGTGTAATGTTATAAGTAACTATGTACATAATGTTTCTCCTATAATGTTTGCTTTAATATTATTTAATTACCCCCACACTCTGCTATCCTAACATCAGAAGTAGGGATCAGGGCTCTGGTTTTATAAAACTATTTTTTTTTTTTCATAACCGCCGTTGGAGCTTGTGACGATATTTTGGAAGCCGTTGTTCAGCGGGTCGCTGACTTCACTCGCACCGTAATGATGACATCAGGCCGTCTTCTCTGACGTTGGAACTGCTACGCTGCATAAGCAGCAATAATCCGGTACCTGGTGTCCTATACATGAATAATCCTGTATGTACTTCAAAAATACAGAGCCCCAGAACCTCAACCAACAGTGAGAACCTCCAGAAGTTATTCGTAAGTAAAGAATTATCTGAATTGAGTAAATAACGACAATATAAAACAGTATTGCTTAAAAATAACATTTGGAAAACTTATTAAGGGTCAGTATCTGTATCGATTGTATTTTCAATTTGCAACTGTGGTAATTTGTTTGGTTGTGTATAATACTGTGTGTGGGTACATGGCTTGGGCTACTCTCTAGTGGTACCTTACCGCACATTATTGCAAATACTAACTACACAAAGGACATTGCTAAAATTCCATACATTGAATGCCCCAGAAATGACAGCAATAAGAAAATGCTAGTTGTGTTTGGAATGATTCATGTAATCATATCAGGTATTTGTTGATACACGGACAAGCTTAGGAACCGAGTATCAAACTAAAATGTGTTTGATTTTGAGGTTATATAATCGTAAAGAAAACTGAATAGATTTATTATTTCTTTTACGTGTATTAAGAAAATGAATGTAATCATCAAATGTGTAAATAATACAAGTTATTTATAGTCTAGCCTTTTACCAATTATTTTGGGGTCAGCGTCCAGTCTAACCGGACGCCGCTGAATATCAATGTTTTACATGGAGCGACTGCCATCTGACCTTCACAACTGTTACTCGTGTAATCCAGTAACAAAAGTGAACACTCACTACTCTGCACAAAGGCAAGGAAGCGAGTAACAATTTTTTTTTTGTTTAATTCTTTCCGTTCTTCTGAACGGAAAAGGCAAAGGCATAGTACGCCATACAGCCTAGTCTTTAGTAATTTTTTTCTTGAGTAAGTTTCTATCCTAATCTCCTTTCTTTTCCTGCGTGAGGCCGACAAGAAAGAATTTGGAGTAAGGACATGATGTGGCCACTGTGCTACATTATTTAACCGTTCTTTATAAATTATTCACTGAATGCACTTTTTTCACGCGATTTTATTTAGTAAACAACACTATAAATAATTTTAAAAGTCCAATGAAAAATGAGCGTGACACTCATGCCGCAAAAAAAAAAAAATCGCGAGTAACAAACATAACAAAACAATTGGAGATGTCACTCATTTCCGCATCTGTAGAATCGATACCGCTATTTGAACTAACGATTTGAGAATCGATTTTGTTTAATATCGATAAAACACTATTATTACGCTATTTTACAGATTGCGTTTAATGTATTTTGATAACAAATGTAGTCATAATAATAAAAAATGCATACATTAAATAAAACTTCATGTTTTTTAATTCATAAATACAATTATTAAACTATCGATTTCGTAAAAACAAGAAGCAACATCTCTAAAGCTCTTGACATGGCAGCAATTTATATGACAGACAAATTGTTTAGTAGTTACAAGGCTTTTAATTATTCGTTTTAAACCCACGCTTGTCCGTTAACTATGGATATTTGCATGAAAGAAAAATTATAATGCAGGACATTTATTTGTCCATGCTGGGGCGAATTTCGGCGATCTCCTTTTTGGTGCGGGTACGTGCCCAGGGCTACCCTCTGGTAGTACCATAGCATTAAATATTGTACATTGTAACTCGACGTATCTTGTGCTTGGTCAGAGCTACTCTCTGATAGCACGGGATTTGTTAGTTACTTTAATTGCATGGTAAAGAAAGGAGGTTTTGAAAAATAAAGTTCTATCTGTCTCTTAATAATTAAATTCACAAACAATCTGACACAACATCGCTAAAGCTTTAAGGCTCAAGCTTTTATTGGGAATATTTGGCAGTTTCGGGTGGCTTGACCTGCTGTCGTCCGTACCTTGTATAAAAGTTGAATAAGACGAAGTAACTGAATGCTGATACTTAATAGACTTGATTGAATAACTGACTGTTAACTTGATTGACAGATTTGACAGATTATTATTTTTACTGATACTGTTGTTTGATGAGCCAGGTCTATCCGCATAGGCTGACTGACAAAGTACAGTGTCCAGAATTAATAATAATAATAATAAAAAGGTGCCTGTGGCCGTGGTGCCTGTGGCCGTGGTGCCTGTGGCCGTGGTGCCTGTGGCCGTGGCGCCTGTGGCCGTGGTGCCTGTGGCTGTAGCTGTGCCTGTGGCCGTGGTGCCTGTGGCTGTAGCTGTGCCTGTGGCTGTTGTACCTGTGGCTGTTGTGGCTGTTGTGCCTGTGGCCGTGGTGCCTGTGGCTGTAGCTGTGCCTGTGGCTGTTGTGCCTGTGGCTGTTGTGCCTGTGGCTGTTGTGCCTGTGGCTGTTGTGCCTGTGGCAAGTGCTGTATCCCTGACGGGTGATGCCATGAAGTATGGTAGATTGAGATAGACTATACTAAAGAGATATAAGATAGAGAGGACTTGTGTCAAAATGGCGTAGAAAAACTGTGATTACATATCTCAGTGACGCTATCTAGTACAATATAGCAAAATTAGATCGACAATTGCAGACATTAAATAGTAAAAATGAAATAAGTTTATATGAATTATATTAAGCTATTGCTCTGTAGATGGCCAGTGTGGTCTATGTTGCCAAGTCCGATTTAATACCCCTAGTATAGACTAAATCGGGTAAATAAATATCGGTAAAAAAAAAAAAAAAACAATAAATATCGGGTAATAAGTGAATCTTGTCTGCTACAAACAGCAACACCTATTTTAGCATTATATTCGCTACTACATATGCAGGGTGACGCTAAGTAGAAACATAAAAACTGTGGTAGGGATCTTGGTTATTTCGATATAAAATTATCGATAATATTCAAAGAACTTATTGCGACGACATTTTTTCGTATTTTGGTAGTTTAAAACAAAAAATTAGGATGCAGAAAAATTATTACCAGTTATATCAATAATTATTATGATCTAGTAATCCATGAGTCGACTGCTAAACATCCGGTTTTGAGTATGACTTCCACAGGAGACAATTATTTATGTGATGAATATAAAGTGTTTACCCAAGTCATAATATAACCAAGGTAATGTCTGGACTTTTGATGGACTGTGATGTCAATTGCAACACAAATCCTATCTAATTTTCTAGTGCTACATTATTTTTATCCGGAAACCTAAAATAACAAAAGCTTAGGTGAATGGATAGCACTTGTTCATTAAGTATGATTACGTTCAGAGTTAATAGATAATAAATAAACTTAAAACATAGCAATACTTAAACCAAGTATGTAGATACTTACTAAAATCACCATGAGATGACCGAAACCATGTTAACAGAAAATCCTTGTCGAATAGTTTTAATATTGAGACTGAGCGATGGTTTGAATTACCCGTAACATATTTATTAATACGTTAACAGAAAATGTTTGGAAAGTTTTAATGATATTGTCAGAATTGACCGAGCGATGAGTTATTTTAACTGTTAGATATTTGTTAATCTAACAGAGAATGTTTGATAAATAGTAGATTTGAATAATATCGACAGGTTGACAACACTGGAACTTGTTTGAATTTCATAATCTCTGCTTATTGTTTCGAATCAGGAACTGTTCAGTCGGCGGTCGATGTCAAACGTTATTTTTTGTGAGACTGTAGACATATTTGTAGGTACTTCGAGAACGAAGTACATGTCAGTATGGCAGTGTTATATATAAAGGATATTATAGATTTATAAAGTAATTATAATGTGTTATATAATTGTCACTACAATGCGTATTGGGTAATGGCATATGCCATATTTGCTGCTAGAAGTACCTGATTTGACTAGATATTGTGATTTCATAAGACGAGGCTTAAATTATAAAAATCACCTTTAAATTATGAAATGTTGGTCATTTAAGCATTGCGAATAAACAATTGTTATATTGATAAATTACCTTAAAGTGTTTACAAATGGATTTAACACATAGGGTGTACTTTATTATGATTATGTTGTGGTACAGTGTGTTTTTATCCTAGCAATTGATATTAGATATGTTACTATAATTTTGAGTTCTCTTGAACTGTTACGTTATTGTTAATAAGAAACTTATTGATGGAATACGTTGATACCATTTCCAGGGAGTTTCTTGTCATTTCTGTAGTGTCAATACTATTTGCACTATTTATTATGTTAATCGAAAAGTTTACTTCGAGAACGAAGTAATTATCAGAATGGCCGTGTTATATAAATATAACGAGTCATAATTCTAATAAAAGTATTTTATTGTGGATTGCTTAAGTTTAGTTGATTCCGAGGGTAGAGTAACTTTTATAAAATTATAAAAACGGCTCGATGGTACTCTGAGAGTGGCATTTCCTATAAATACGGTGACTCGTCCCTTAGTAGTCAGTCTCCATCGAGCCGTCGGACCGAGCACACTACCAGTTAAGTATTCTGAATATTCGATACAGGCACATAATTCTTATGTGCCTGGTCTTATGTAATTTATATTGCTGATGATTCTAAATATGTCCAGTGTGTAATGTTATAAGTAACTATGTACATAATGTTTCTCCTATAATGTTTGCTTTAATATTATTTAATTACCCCCACACTCTGCTATCCTAACAAACGCGTAGAGATATTAAAGTTGAAATTCATATCAAACACTTCTTAAATCTAATTGCCTCTAAACTGTGAAAAATTCTAAATCAATGCTAGTATTTTATATGCGAAAGTAACTCTGTCTGTCTGTTACGCTTTCCCGCCTAAACCTCTCAACCGATTTTGATGAAGTAGGCTACCTTTTATCCCGGAAAAATTTGATGTTCCCGAGGGGAATTTAAACAGCGCGATATAACCGAACTCCACGCGGGCGAAGCCGCGGGCGGAAAACTAGTAATTTATATTTCAATCAGGGCTAGAAATAATCTGTTTCCCGAATTTCATCAAAATCCATTTTTGTTTGACATATTTCAAAAGTGTAATTTTTTCATTTTTGTAGTTATCACATTTTTAATACGTTACGTTTGTACGGCGGAACCCTCCGTGTGCGAGTCCGACTCGCATTTGGCCGGTTTTTTTTATTTTTTGTTTATTTATTTATAGTTAGCTAAAACGGTACAAAACCAATTACATTAACTAACATAGAGACAAACAAATACATTATAAAAACTACCACTAAAACTAACATGGAATAGTGGACTCTCTCGCATACTTTCTTTCACAGAAGACCAAACATACACGTGTTATATAAATATAACGAGTCATAATTCTAATAAAAGTATTGTATTGTGGATTGCTTAAGTTTAGTTGATTCCGAGGGTAGAATAACCTTTATAAAATTATAAAAACGGCTCGATGGTACTCTGAGAGTGGCATTTCCTATAAATACGGTGACTCGTCCCTTAGTAGTCAGTCTCCATCGAGCCGTCGGACCGAGCACACTACCAGTTAAGTATTCTGAATATTCGTTATAGGCACATAATTCTTATGTGCCTGGTCTTATGTAATTTATATTGCTGATGAAATATGTCCAGTGTGTAATGTTATAAGTAACTATGTACATAATGTTTCTCCTATAATGTTTGCTTTAATATTATTTAATTATCCACACTCTGCTATCCTAACATCAGAAGTAGGGATCAGGGCTCTGGTTTTATAAAACTATTTTTTTTTTTCATAACCGCCGTTGGAGCTTGTGACGATATTTCGGAAGCCGTTGTTCAGCGGGTCGCTGACTTCACTCGCACCGTAATTATGACATCAGGCCGTCTTCTCTGACGTTGGAACTGCTACGCTGCATAAGCAGCAATAATCCGGTACCGGGTGTCCTATACAGGAATAATCCTGTATGTACTTCGAAAATACAGAGCCCCAGAACCTCAACTAACAAGTGAGAACCTCCAGAAGTTATTCGTAAGTAAAGAATTATCTGAATTGAGTAAATAACGACAATATAAAACAGTATTGCTTAAAAATGACATTTGGAAAACTTATTAAGGGTCAGTATCTGTATCGATTGTATTTTCAATTTGCAACTGTGATAATTTGTTTGGTTGTGTATAATACTGTGTGTGGGTACATGGCTTGGGCTACTCTCTAGTGGTACCTTACCGCACATTATTGCAAATACTAACTACACAAAGGACATTGCTAAAATTCCATACATTGAATGCCCCAGAATTGACAGCAATAAGAAAATGCTAGTTGTGTTTGGAATGATTCATGTAATCATATCAGGTATTTGTTGATACACGGACAAGCTTAGGAACCGAGTATCAAACTAAAATGTGTTTGATTTTGAGGTTATATAATCGTAAAGAAAACTGAATAGATTTATTATTTCTTTTACGTTTAGTAAGAAAATGAATGTAATCATCAAATGCGTAAATAATACAAGTTATTTATAGTCTAGCCTTTTACCAATTATTTTGGGGTCAGCGTCCAGTCTAACCGGACGCCTGCCATCTGACCTTCACAACTGTTACTCGTGTAATCCAGTAACAAAAGTGAACACTCACTACTCTGCACAAAGGCAAGGAAGCGAGTAACAATTTTTTTTTTTTGGTTTAATTCTTTCCGTTCTTCTGAACGGAAAAGGCAAAGGCATAGTACGCCATACAGCCTAGTCTTTAGTAATTTTTTTCTTGAGTAAGTTTCTATCCTAATCTCCTTTCTTTTCCTGCGTGAGGCCGACAAGAAAGAATTTGGAGTAAGGACATGATGTGGCCACTGTGCTACATTATTTAACCGTTCTTTATAAATTATTCACTGAATGCACTTTTTTCACGCGATTTTATTTAGTAAACAACACTATAAATAATTTTAAAAGTCCAATGAAAAATGAGCGTGACACTCATGCCGCCAAAAAAAAAAAAATCGCGAGTAACAAACATAACAAAACAATTGGAGATGATGAGAACATTTCCGCATCTGTAGAATCGATACCGCTATTTGAACTAACGATTTGAGAATCGATTTTGTTTAATATCGATAAAAACACTATTATTACGCTATTTTACAGATTGCGTTTAATGTATTTTGATAACAAATGTAGTCATAATAATAAAAAAAATGCATACATTAAATAAAACTTCATGTTTTTTTAATTCATAAATACAATTATTAAACTATCGATTTCGTAAAAACAAGAAGCAACATCTCTAAAGCTCTTGACATGGCAGCAATTTATATGACAGACAAATTGTTTAGTAGTTACAAGGCTTTTAATTATTCGTTTTAAACCCACGCTTGTCCGTTAACTATGGATATTTGCATATAATATAAACAAATGAAAGAAAAATTATAATGCAGGACATTTATTTGTCCATGCTGGGGCGAATTTCGGCGATCTCCTTTTTGGTGCGGGTACGTGCCCAGGGCTACCCTCTGGTAGTACCATAGCATTAAATATTGTACATTGTAACTCGACGTATCTTGTGCTTGGTCAGAGCTACTCTCTGATAGCACGGGATTTGTTAGTTACTTTAATTGCATGGTAAAGAAAGGAGGTTTTGAAAAATAAAGTTCCATCTGTCTCTTAATAATTAAATTCACAAACAATCTGACACAACATCGCTAAAGCTTTAAGGCTCGAGCTTTTATTGGGAATATTTGGCAGTTTCGGGTGGCTTGACCTGCTGTCGTCCGTACCTTGTATAAAAGTTGAATAAGACGAAGTAACTGAATGCTGATACTTAATAGACTTGATTGAATAACTTCATTGACTTGACTGTTAACTTGATTGACAGACTAGACAGATTATTATTTTTACTGATACTGTTGTTTGATGAGCCAGGTCTATCCGCATAGGCTGACTGACAAAGTACAGTGTCCAGAATTAATGATAATAATAAAAAGGTGCCTGTGGCCGAGGTGCCTGTGGCCGTGGTGCCTGTGGCCGTGGTGCCTGTGGCCGAGGTGCCTGTGGCCGTGGTGCCTGTGGCCGTGGTGCCTGTGGCCGTGGTGCCTGTGGCCGTGGTGCCTGTGGCCGTGGTGCCCGTGGCCGTGGTGCCTGTGGCTGTAGCTGTGCCTGTGGCCGTGGTGCCTGTGGCTGTAGCTGTGCCTGTGGCTGTAGCTGTGCCTGTGGCTGTTGTGCCTGTGGCTGTTGTGCCTGTGGCTGTTGTGCCTGTGTGGTGCCTGGCCGTGGTGCCTGGCCGTGGTGCCTGGCAGCCGTGGTGCCTGCTGGCCGTGGTGCCTGGCCGTGGTGCCTGTGGCCGTGGTGCCTGTGGCCGTGGTGCCTGTGGCCGTGGTGCCTGTGGCCGTGGTGCCTGTGGCCGTGTTGCCTATGGCCGTGATGCCGGTGGCCGTGATGCCGGTGGCCGTGATGCCGGTGGCCGTGGTGCCGGTGGCTGTAGCTGTGCCTGTGCCTGTGGCTGTTGTGCTTTTGGCTGTTGTGCCTGTGGCAAGTACTGTATCCCTGACGGGTGATGCCATGAAGTATGGTAGATTGAGATAGACTATACCAAAGAGATATAAGATAGAGAGGACTTGTGTCAAAATGGCGTAGAAAAACTGTGATTACATATCTCAGTGATGCTATCTAGTACAATATAGCAAAATTAGATCGACAATTGCAGACATTAAATAGTAAAAATGAAATAAGTTTATATGAATTATATTCGGCTATTGCCCTGTAGGTGGCCAGTGTGGTCTATGTTGCAAAGTCCGATTTAATACCCCTAGTATAGACCAAATCGGGTAAATAAATATCCGTCAAAAAAAAAAAAAAAACAATGAATATCGGGTAATAAGTGAATCTTGTCTGCTACAAACAGCAATACCTATTTTAGAATTTTATTCGCTACTACATATGCAGGGTGACGCTAAATAGAAACATAAAAACTGTGGTAGGGATCTTGTTTTTCGATATAAAATTATTGGTAATATTCAAAGAACTTATTGCGACGACATTTTTTCGTATTTTGGTGGTTTGAAACAAAAAATTAGGACACAGAAAAATTATTACCAGTTGTAATATTTACAAGTTATTTATTCATATAATTCTTTTAATATACAAATCAATAATTATTATGATCTAGTAATCCATGAGTCGACTGCTAAACATCCGGTTTTGAGTATCACTTCCACAGGAGACAATTATTTATGTAATGAATATAAAGTGTTTGCCCAAGTCACAATATAACCAAGATAATATGTCTGGACTTTTGATGGACTGTGATGTCAATTGCAACACAAATCCTATCTAATTTTCCAGTACTACATTATTTTTATCCGGAAACCTAAAATAACAAAAGCTTGGGTGAATGGATAGCACTTGATTACGTTCAGAGTTAATAGATAATAAATAAACTTAAAACATAGCAATACTTAAATCAAGTATGTAGATACTTACTAAAATCACCATGAGATGACAGAAACCATGTTAACAGAAAATCCTTGTCGAATAGTTTTTAATATTGAGACTGAGCGATGGTTTGAATTACCCGTAACTTATTTATTAATACGTTAACAGAAAATGTTTGGAAATCGTTTTAATGATATTGTCAGAATTGACCGAGCGATGAATTAGTTTAATTGCTAGATATTTGTTAATCTAACGGAGAATAT
Organism: Sesamia nonagrioides; assembly: GCA_017933935.1. Taxonomy (NCBI): domain Eukaryota; kingdom Metazoa; phylum Arthropoda; class Insecta; order Lepidoptera; family Noctuidae; genus Sesamia; species Sesamia nonagrioides. The sequence goes on from JADWQK010000341.1 coordinate 107,298, forward strand.
TTCTTATATAGATTTGAATAATATCAACAGATTGACAAGACTGGAACTTGTTTGAATTTCATATTGTTTCGATTCAAGAACTGTTCAGTTGGCGGTCAATGTCAAATGTTATTTTTTGTGAGACGGTAGACATATTTGTAGGTACTTCGAGAACGAAGTACATGTCAGTATGGCAGTGTTATATATGAAGGATATTATAGATTTATAAAGTAATTATAATGTGTTATATAATTGTCACTACAATGTGTATTGGGTAATGGCTTAGGCCATATTTGCTGCTAGAAGTACCTGATTTGACTAGATATTGTGATTTCATAAGACGAGGCTTAAATTATAAAAATCACCTATAAATTATGAAATGTTGGTTATTTAAGCATTGCGAATGAACAATTGTTATATTGATAAATTACCTTAAAGTGTTGATACAAATGGATTTAACACATAGGATGTACTTTTGAGATATGTTACTATAATTTTGAGTTCTCTTGAACTGTTACGTTATTGTTAATAAGAAACTTATTGATGGAATACGTTGATACCATTTCCAGGGAGTTTGTCATTTCTGTGCACTATTTATTATGTTAATCGAAAAGTTTACTTCGAGAACGAAGTAATTGTCAGAATGGCCGTGTTATATATATAACGGGTCATAATTCTAATAAAAGTATTGTATTGTGGATTGCTTAAGTTTAGTTGATTCCGAGGGTAGAATAACTTTTATAAAATTATAAAAACGGCTCGATGGTACTCTGAGAGTGGCATTTCCTATAAATATGGTGACTCGTCCCTTAGTAGACAGTCTCCATCGAGCCGTCGGACCGAGCACACTACCAGTTAAGTATTCTGAATATTCGTTATAGGCACATAATTCTTCTGTGCCTGGTCTTATGTAATTTATATTGCTGATGATTCTAAATATGTCCAGTGTGTAATGTTATAAGTAACTATGTACATAATGTTTCTCCTATAATGTTTGCTTTAATATTATTTAATTACCCCCACACTCTGCTATCCTAACAAACGCGTAGAGATATTAAAGTTGAAATTCATATCAAACACTTCTTAAATCTAATTGCCTCTAAACTGTGAAAAATTCTAAATCAATGCTAGTATTTTATATGCGAAAGTAACTCTGTCTGTCTGTTACGCTTTCCCGCCTAAACCTCTCAACCGATTTTGATGAAGTAGGCTACCTTTTATCCCGGAAAAATTTGATGTTCCCGAGGGGAATTTAAACAGCGCGATATAACCGAACTCCACGCGGGCGAAGCCGCGGGCGGAAAACTAGTAATTTATATTTCAATCAGGGCTAGAAATAATCTGTTTCCCGAATTTCATCAAAATCCATTTTTGTTTGACATATTTCAAAAGTGTATTTTTTTCATTTTTGTAGTTATCACATTTTTAATACGTTACGTTTGTACGGCGGAACCCTCCGTGTGCGAGTCCGACTCGCATTTGGCCGGTTTTTTTTATTTTTTGTTTATTTATTTATAGTTAGCTAAAACGGTACAAAACCAATTACATTAACTAACATAGAGACAAACAAATACATTATAAAAACTACCACTAAAACTAACATGGAATAGTGGACTATCTCGCATACTTTCTTTCACAGAAGACCAAACATACACGTGTTATATAAATATAACGAGTCATAATTCTAATAAAAGTATTGTATTGTGGATTGCTTAAGTTTAGTTGATTCCGAGGGTAGAATAACCTTTATAAAATTATAAAAACGGCTCGATGGTACTCTGAGAGTGGCATTTCCTATAAATACGGTGACTCGTCCCTTAGTAGTCAGTCTCCATCGAGCCGTCGGACCGAGCACACTACCAGTTAAGTATTCTGAATATTCGTTATAGGCACATAATTCTTATGTGCCTGGTCTTATGTAATTTATATTGCTGATGATTCTAAATATGTCCAGTGTGTAATGTTATAAGTAACTATGTACATAATGTTTCTCCTATAATGTTTGCTTTAATATTATTTAATATCCCCCACACTCTGCTATCCTAACATCAGAAGTAGGGATCAGGGCTCTGGTTTTATAAAACTATTTTTTTTTTTCTCATAACCGCCGTTGGAGCTTGTGACGATATTTCGGAAGCCGTTGTTCAGCGGGTCGCTGACTTCACTCGCACCGTAATTATGACATCAGGCCGTCTTCTCTGACGTTGGAACTGCTACGCTGCATAAGCAGCAATAATCCGGTACCGGGTGTCCTATACAGGAATAATCCTGTATGTACTTCGAAAATACAGAGCCCCAGAACCTCAACCAACAGTGAGAACCTCCAGAAGTTATTCGTAAGTAAAGAATTATCTGAATTGAGTAAATAACGACAATATAAAACAGTATTGCTTAAAAATAACATTTGGAAAACTTATTAAGGGTCAGTATCTGTATCGATTGTATTTTCAATTTGCAACTGTGATAATTTGTTTTGTTGTGTATAATACTGTGTGTGGGTACATGGCTTGGGCTACTCTCTAGTGGTACCTTACCGCACATTATTGCAAATACTAACTACACAAAGGACATTGCTAAAATTCCATACATTGAATGCCCCAGAATTGACAGCAATAAGAAAATGCTAGTTGTTTGGAATGATTCATGTAATCATATCAGGTATTTGTTGATACACGGACAAGCTTAGGAACCGAGTATCAAACTAAAATGTGTTTCATTTTGAGGTTATATAATCGTGAAGAAAACTGAATAGATTTATTATTTCTTTTACGTTTAGTAAGAAAATGAATGTAATCATCAAATGTGTAAATAATACAAGTTATTTATAGTCTAGCCTTTTACCAATTATTTTGGGGTCAGCATCCAGTCTAACCGGACGCCGCTGAATATCAATGTTTTACATGGAGCGACTGCCATCCGACCTTCACAACTGTTACTCGTGTAATCCAGTAACAAAAGTGAACACTCACTACTCTGCACAAAGGCAAGGAAGCGAGTAACAATTTTTTTTTGGTTTAATTCTTTCCGTTCTTCTGAACGGAAAAGGCAAAGGCATAGTACGCCGTACAGCCTAGTCCTTAGTAATTTTTTTCTTGAGTAAGTTTCTATCCTAATCTCCTTTCTTTTCCTGCGTAAGGCCGACAAGAAAGAATTTGGAGTAAGGACATGATGTGGCCACTGTGCTACATTATTTAACTGTTCTTTATAAATTATTCACTGAATGCACTTTTTACTACATAAATCACGCGATTTTATTTAGTAAACAACACTATAAATAATTTTAAAAGTCCAATGAAAAATGAGCGTGACACTCATGCCGCCAAAAAAAAAAAAAAAATCGCGAGTAACAAACATAACAAAACAATTGGAGATGTCACTCATTTCCGCATCTGTAGAATCGATACCGCTATTTGAACTAACGATTTGAGAATCGATTTTGTTTAATATCGATAAAAACACTATTATTACGCTATTTTATGCTATATTTGCGTTTAATGTATTTTGATAACAAATGTAGTCATAATAATAAAAAAATGCATACATTAAATAAAACTTCGTGTTTTTTAATTCATAAATACAATTATTAAACTATCGATTTCGTAAAAACAAGAAGCAACATCTCTAAAACAGCAATTTATATGACAGACAAATTGTTTAGTAGTTACAAGGCTTTTAATTATTCGTTTTAAACCCACGCTTGTCCGTTAACTATGGATATTTGCATATAATATAAAAAAATGAAAATAAAATTATAATGCAGGACATTTATTTGTCCATGCTGGGGCGAATTTCGGCGATCTCCTTTTTGGTGCGGGTACGTGCCCAGGGCTACCCTCTGGTAGTACCATAGCAATTGTAACTGGACTTATCTTGTGCTTGGTCAGAGCTACTCTCTGATAGCACAGGATTTGTTAGTTACTTTAATTGCATGGTAAAGAAAGGAGGTTTTGAAAAATAAAGTTCCATCTGTCTCTTAATAATTAAATTCACAAACAATCTGACACAACATCGCTAAAGCTTTAAGGCTCAAGCTTTTATTGGGAATATTTGGCAGTTTCGGGTGGCTTGGCCTGCTGTCGTCCGTACCTTGTATAAAAGTTGAATAAGACGAAGTAACTGAATGCTGATACTTAATAGACTTGATTGAATAACTGACTGTTAACTTGATTGACAGACTTGACAGATTATTATTTTTACTGATACTGTTGTTTGATGAGCCAGGTCTATCCGCATAGGCTGACTGACAAAGTACAGTGTCCAGAATTAATAATAATAATAAAAAGGTGCCTGTGGCCGTGGTGCCTGTCGCCGTGGTGCCTGTGGCCGTGGTGCCTGTGGCCGTGGTGCCTGTGGCTGTAGCTGTGCCTGTGGCTGTAGCTGTGCCTGTGGCCGTGGTGCCTGTGGCTGTAGCTGTGCCTGTGGCTGTTGTACCTGTGGCTGTTGTGGCTGTTGTGCCTGTGGCCGTGGTGCCTGTGGCTGTAGCTGTGCCTATGGCTGTTGTGCATGTGGCTGTTGTGCATGTGGCTGTTGTGCATGTGGCTGTTGTGCCTGTGGCTGTTGTGCCTGTGGCTGTTGTGCCTGTGGCTGTTGTGCCTGTGGCAAGTGCTGTATCCCTGACGGGTGATGCCATGAAGTATGGTAGATTGAGATAGACTATACTAAAGAGATATAAGATAGAGAGGACTTGTGTCAAAATGGCGTAGAAAAACTGTGATTACATATCTCAGTGACGCTATCTAGTACAATATAGCAAAATTAGATCGACAATTGCAGACATTAAATAGTAAAAATGAAATAAGTTTATATGAATTATATTAAGCTATTGCTCTGTAGATGGCCAGTGTGGTCTATGTTGCCAAGTCCGATTTAATACCCCTAGTATAGACTAAATCGGGTAAATAAATATCGGTAAAAAAAAAAAAAAAACAATAAATATCGGGTAATAAGTGAATCTTGTCTGCTACAAACAGCAACACCTATTTTAGCATTATATTCGCTACTACATATGCAGGGTGACGCTAAGTAGAAACATAAAAACTGTGGTAGGGATCTTGGTTATTTCGATATAAAATTATCGATAATATTCAAAGAACTTATTGCGACGACATTTTTTCGTATTTTGGTAGTTTAAAACAAAAAATTAGGATGCAGAAAAATTATTACCAGTTATATCAATAATTATTATGATCTAGTAATCCATGAGTCGACTGCTAAACATCCGGTTTTGAGTATGACTTCCACAGGAGACAATTATTTATGTGATGAATATAAAGTGTTTACCCAAGTCATAATATAACCAAGGTAATGTCTGGACTTTTGATGGACTGTGATGTCAATTGCAACACAAATCCTATCTAATTTTCTAGTGCTACATTATTTTTATCCGGAAACCTAAAATAACAAAAGCTTAGGTGAATGGATAGCACTTGTTCATTAAGTATGATTACGTTCAGAGTTAATAGATAATAAATAAACTTAAAACATAGCAATACTTAAACCAAGTATGTAGATACTTACTAAAATCACCATGAGATGACCGAAACCATGTTAACAGAAAATCCTTGTTGAATAGTTTTAATATTGAGACTGAGCGATGGTTTGAATTACCCGTAACATATTTATTAATACGTTAACAGAAAATGTTTGGAAAGTTTTAATGATATTGTCAGAATTGACCGAGCGATGAGTTATTTTAACTGTTAGATATTTGTTAATCTAACAGAAAATGTTTGATAAATAGTAGATTTGAATAATATCGACAGGTTGACAACACTGGAACTTGTTTGAATTTCATAATCTCTGCTTATTGTTTCGAATCAGGAACTGTTCAGTCGGCGGTCGATGTCAAACGTTATTTTTTGTGAGACTGTAGACATATTTGTAGGTACTTCGAGAACGAAGTACATGTCAGTATGGCAGTGTTATATATGAAGGATATTATAGATTTATAAAGTAATTATAATGTGTTATATAATTGTCACTACAATGTGTATTGGGTAATGGCATATGCCATATTTGCTGCTAGAAGTACCTGATTTGACTAGATATTGTGATTTCATAAGACGAGGCTTAAATTATAAAAATCACCTTTAAATTATGAAATGTTGGATATTTAAGCATTGCGAATAAACAATTGTTATATTGATAAATTACCTTAAAGTGTTTACAAATGGATTTAACACATAGGGTGTACTTTATTATGATTATGTTGTGGTACAGTGTGTTTTTATCCTAGCAATTGATATTAGATATGTTACTATAATTTTGAGTTCTCTTGAACTGTTACGTTATCGTTAATAAGAAACTTATTGATGGAATACGTTGATACCATTTCCAGGGAGTTTCTTGTCATTTCTGTAGTGTCAAAACTATTTGCACTATTTATTATGTTAATCGAAAAGTTTACTTCGAGAACGAAGTAATTATCAGAATGGCCGTGTTATATAAATATAACGAGTCATAATTCTAATAAAAGTATTGTATTGTGGATTGCTTAGTTTAGTTGATTCCGAGGGTAGAATAACTTTTATAAAATTATAAAAACGGCTCGATGGTACTCTGAGAGTGGCATTTCCTATAAATACGGTGACTCGTCCCTTAGTAGTGAGTCTCCATCGAGCCGTCGGACCGAGCACACTACCAGTTAAGTATTCTGAATATTCGTTATAGGCACATAATTCTTATGTGCCTGGTCTTATGTAATTTATATTGCTGATGATTCTAAATATGTCCAGTGTGTAATGTTATAAGTAACTATGTACATAATGTTTCTCCTATAATGTTTGCTTTAATATTATTTAATTACCCCCACACTCTGCTATCCTAACAAACGCGTAGAGATATTAAAGTTGAAATTCATATCAAACACTTCTTAAATCTAATTGCCTCTAAACTGTGAAAAATTCTAAATCAATGCTAGTATTTTATATGCGAAAGTAACTCTGTCTGTCTGTTACGCTTTCCCGCCTAAACCTCTCAACCGATTTTGATGAAGTAGGCTACCTTTTATCCCGGAAAAATTTGATGTTCCCGAGGGGAATTTAAACAGCGCGATATAACCGAACTCCACGCGGGCGAAGCCGCGGGCGGAAAACTAGTAATTTATATTTCAATCAGGGCTAGAAATAATCTGTTTCCCGAATTTCATCAAAATCCATTTTTGTTTGACATATTTCAAAAGTGTATTTTTTTCATTTTTGTAGTTATCACATTTTTAATACGTTACGTTTGTACGGCGGAACCCTCCGTGTGCGAGTCCGACTCGCATTTGGCCGGTTTTTTTTATTTTTTGTTTATTTATTTATAGTTAGCTAAAACGGTACAAAACCAATTACATTAACTAACATAGAGACAAACAAATACATTATAAAAACTACCACTAAAACTAACATGGAATAGTGGACTCTCTCGCATACTTTCTTTCACAGAAGACCAAACATACACGTGTTATATAAATATAACGAGTCATAATTCTAATAAAAGTATTGTATTGTGGATTGCTTAAGTTTAGTTGATTCCGAGGGTAGAATAACCTTTATAAAATTATAAAAACGGCTCGATGGTACTCTGAGAGTGGCATTTCCTATAAATACGGTGACTCGTCCCTTAGTAGTCAGTCTCCATCGAGCCGTCGGACCGAGCACACTACCAGTTAAGTATTCTGAATATTCGTTATAGGCACATAATTCTTATGTGCCTGGTCTTATGTAATTTATATTGCTGATAAATATGTCCAGTGTGTAATGTTATAAGTAACTATGTACATAATGTTTCTCCTATAATGTTTGCTTTAATATTATTTAATTACCCCCACACTCTGCTATCCTAATATCAGAAGTAGGGATAAGGGCTCTGGTTTTATAAAACTATTTTTTTTTTTTCATAACCGACGTTGGAGCTTGTGACGATATTTCGGAAGCCGTTGTTCAGCGGGTCGCTGACTTCACTCGCACCGTAATGATGACAACAGGCCGTCTTCTCTGACGTTGGAACTGCTACGCTGCATAAGCAGCAATAATCCTGTACCTGGTGTCCTATACAGGAATAATCCTGAATGTACTTCAAAAATACAGAGCCCCAGAACCTCAACCAACAGTGAGAACATCCAGAAGTTATTCGTAAGTAAAGAATTATCTGAATTGAGTAAATAACGTCAATATAAAACAGTATTGCTTAAAAATAACATTTGGAAAACTTATTAAGGGTCAGTATCTGTATCGATTGTATTTTCAATTTGCAACTGTGATAATTTGTTTGGTTGTGTATAATACTGTGTGTGGGTACATGGCTTGGGCTACTCATTATTGCAAATACTAACTACACAAAGGACATTGCTAAAATTCCATACATTGAATGCCCCAGAATTGACAGCAATAAGAAAATGCTAGTTGTGTTTGGAATGATTCATGTAATCATATCAGGTATTTGTTGATACACGGACAAGCTTAGGAACCGAGTATCAAACTAAAATGTGTTTGATTTTGAGGTTATATAATCGTAAAGAAAACTGAATAGATTTATTATTTCTTTTACGTTTAGTAAGAAAATGAATGTAATCATCAAATGCGTAAATAATACAAGTTATTTATAGTCTAGCCTTTTACCAATTATTTTGGGGTCAGCGTCCAGTCTAACCGGACGCCTGCCATCTGACCTTCACAACTGTTACTCGTGTAATCCAGTAACAAAAGTGAACACTCACTACTCTGCACAAAGGCAAGGAAGCGAGTAACAATTTTTTTTTTTTGGTTTAATTCTTTCCGTTCTTCTGAACGGAAAAGGCAAAGGCATAGTACGCCATACAGCCTAGTCTTTAGTAATTTTTTTCTTGAGTAAGTTTCTATCCTAATCTCCTTTCTTTTCCTGCGTGAGGCCGACAAGAAAGAATTTGGAGTAAGGACATGATGTGGCCACTGTGCTACATTATTTAACCGTTCTTTATAAATTATTCACTGAATGCACTTTTTTCACGCGATTTTATTTAGTAAACAACACTATAAATAATTTTAAAAGTCCAATGAAAAATGAGCGTGACACTCATGCCGCCAAAAAAAAAAAAATCGCGAGTAACAAACATAACAAAACAATTGGAGATGATGAGAACATTTCCGCATCTGTAGAATCGATACCGCTATTTGAACTAACGATTTGAGAATCGATTTTGTTTAATATCGATAAAAACACTATTATTACGCTATTTTACAGATTGCGTTTAATGTATTTTGATAACAAATGTAGTCATAATAATAAAAAAAATGCATACATTAAATAAAACTTCATGTTTTTTTAATTCATAAATACAATTATTAAACTATCGATTTCGTAAAAACAAGAAGCAACATCTCTAAAGCTCTTGACATGGCAGCAATTTATATGACAGACAAATTGTTTAGTAGTTACAAGGCTTTTAATTATTCGTTTTAAACCCACGCTTGTCCGTTAACTATGGATATTTGCATATAATATAAACAAATGAAAGAAAAATTATAATGCAGGACATTTATTTGTCCATGCTGGGGCGAATTTCGGCGATCTCCTTTTTGGTGCGGGTACGTGCCCAGGGCTACCCTCTGGTAGTACCATAGCATTAAATATTGTACATTGTAACTCGACGTATCTTGTGCTTGGTCAGAGCTACTCTCTGATAGCACGGGATTTGTTAGTTACTTTAATTGCATGGTAAAGAAAGGAGGTTTTGAAAAATAAAGTTCCATCTGTCTCTTAATAATTAAATTCACAAACAATCTGACACAACATCGCTAAAGCTTTAAGGCTCGAGCTTTTATTGGGAATATTTGGCAGTTTCGGGTGGCTTGACCTGCTGTCGTCCGTACCTTGTATAAAAGTTGAATAAGACGAAGTAACTGAATGCTGATACTTAATAGACTTGATTGAATAACTTCATTGACTTGACTGTTAACTTGATTGACAGACTAGACAGATTATTATTTTTACTGATACTGTTGTTTGATGAGCCAGGTCTATCCGCATAGGCTGACTGACAAAGTACAGTGTCCAGAATTAATGATAATAATAAAAAGGTGCCTGTGGCCGAGGTGCCTGTGGCCGTGGTGCCTGTGGCCGTGGTGCCTGTGGCCGAGGTGCCTGTGGCCGTGGTGCCTGTGGCCGTGGTGCCTGTGGCCGTGGTGCCTGTGGCCGTGGTGCCTGTGGCCGTGGTGCCCGTGGCCGTGGTGCCTGTGGCTGTAGCTGTGCCTGTGGCCGTGGTGCCTGTGGCTGTAGCTGTGCCTGTGGCTGTAGCTGTGCCTGTGGCTGTTGTGCCTGTGGCTGTTGTGCCTGTGGCTGTTGTGCCTGTGGCTGTTGTGGCTGTTGTGCCTGTGGCTGTTGTGCCTGTGGCTGTTGTGCCTGTGGCTGTTGTGCCTGTGGCTGTTGTGGCTGTTGTGCCTGTGGCTGTTGTGCCTGTGGCCGTGGTGCCGTGTGGTGGCCGTGGTGCCTGTGGCCGTGGTGCCTGTGGCCGTGGTGCCTGTGGCCGTGGTGCCTGTGGCAATGTGCTGTATCCTGACGGGTGATGCCATGAAGTATGGTAGATTGAGATAGACTATACCAAAGAGATATAAGATAGAGAGGACTTGTGTCAAAATGGCGTAGAAAAACTGTGATTACATATCTCAGTGATGCTATCTAGTACAATATAGCAAAATTAGATCGACAATTGCAGACATTAAATAGTAAAAATGAAATAAGTTTATATGAATTATATTCGGCTATTGCCCTGTAGGTGGCCAGTGTGGTCTATGTTGCAAAGTCCGATTTAATACCCCTAGTATAGACCAAATCGGGTAAATAAATATCCGTCAAAAAAAAAAAAAAAACAATGAATATCGGGTAATAAGTGAATCTTGTCTGCTACAAACAGCAATACCTATTTTAGAATTTTATTCGCTACTACATATGCAGGGTGACGCTAAATAGAAACATAAAAACTGTGGTAGGGATCTTGTTTTTCGATATAAAATTATTGGTAATATTCAAAGAACTTATTGCGACGACATTTTTTCGTATTTTGGTGGTTTGAAACAAAAAATTAGGACACAGAAAAATTATTACCAGTTGTAATATTTACAAGTTATTTATTCATATAATTCTTTTAATATACAAATCAATAATTATTATGATCTAGTAATCCATGAGTCGACTGCTAAACATCCGGTTTTGAGTATCACTTCCACAGGAGACAATTATTTATGTAATGAATATAAAGTGTTTGCCCAAGTCACAATATAACCAAGATAATATGTCTGGACTTTTGATGGACTGTGATGTCAATTGCAACACAAATCCTATCTAATTTTCCAGTACTACATTATTTTTATCCGGAAACCTAAAATAACAAAAGCTTGGGTGAATGGATAGCACTTGATTACGTTCAGAGTTAATAGATAATAAATAAACTTAAAACATAGCAATACTTAAATCAAGTATGTAGATACTTACTAAAATCACCATGAGATGACAGAAACCATGTTAACAGAAAATCCTTGTCGAATAGTTTTTAATATTGAGACTGAGCGATGGTTTGAATTACCCGTAACTTATTTATTAATACGTTAACAGAAAATGTTTGGAAATCGTTTTAATGATATTGTCAGAATTGACCGAGCGATGAATTAGTTTAATTGCTAGATATTTGTTAATCTAACGGAGAATATTTCTTATATAGATTTGAATAATATCAACAGATTGACAAGACTGGAACTTGTTTGAATTTCATATTGTTTCGATTCAAGAACTGTTCAGTTGGCGGTCAATGTCAAATGTTATTTTTTGTGAGACGGTAGACATATTTGTAGGTACTTCGAGAACGAAGTACATGTCAGTATGGCAGTGTTATATATGAAGGATATTATAGATTTATAAAGTAATTATAATGTGTTATATAATTGTCACTACAATGTGTATTGGGTAATGGCTTAGGCCATATTTGCTGCTAGAAGTACCTGATTTGACTAGATATTGTGATTTCATAAGACGAGGCTTAAATTATAAAAATCACCTATAAATTATGAAATGTTGGTTATTTAAGCATTGCGAATGAACAATTGTTATATTGATAAATTACCTTAAAGTGTTGATACAAATGGATTTAACACATAGGATGTACTTTTGAGATATGTTACTATAATTTTGAGTTCTCTTGAACTGTTACGTTATTGTTAATAAGAAACTTATTGATGGAATACGTTGATACCATTTCCAGGGAGTTTGTCATTTCTGTGCACTATTTATTATGTTAATCGAAAAGTTTACTTCGAGAACGAAGTAATTGTCAGAATGGCCGTGTTATATATATAACGGGTCATAATTCTAATAAAAGTATTGTATTGTGGATTGCTTAAGTTTAGTTGATTCCGAGGGTAGAATAACTTTTATAAAATTATAAAAACGGCTCGATGGTACTCTGAGAGTGGCATTTCCTATAAATATGGTGACTCGTCCCTTAGTAGACAGTCTCCATCGAGCCGTCGGACCGAGCACACTACCAGTTAAGTATTCTGAATATTCGTTATAGGCACATAATTCTTCTGTGCCTGGTCTTATGTAATTTATATTGCTGATGATTCTAAATATGTCCAGTGTGTAATGTTATAAGTAACTATGTACATAATGTTTCTCCTATAATGTTTGCTTTAATATTATTTAATTACCCCCACACTCTGCTATCCTAACAAACGCGTAGAGATATTAAAGTTGAAATTCATATCAAACACTTCTTAAATCTAATTGCCTCTAAACTGTGAAAAATTCTAAATCAATGCTAGTATTTTATATGCGAAAGTAACTCTGTCTGTCTGTTACGCTTTCCCGCCTAAACCTCTCAACCGATTTTGATGAAGTAGGCTACCTTTTATCCCGGAAAAATTTGATGTTCCCGAGGGGAATTTAAACAGCGCGATATAACCGAACTCCACGCGGGCGAAGCCGCGGGCGGAAAACTAGTAATTTATATTTCAATCAGGGCTAGAAATAATCTGTTTCCCGAATTTCATCAAAATCCATTTTTGTTTGACATATTTCAAAAGTGTATTTTTTTCATTTTTGTAGTTATCACATTTTTAATACGTTACGTTTGTACGGCGGAACCCTCCGTGTGCGAGTCCGACTCGCATTTGGCCGGTTTTTTTTATTTTTTGTTTATTTATTTATAGTTAGCTAAAACGGTACAAAACCAATTACATTAACTAACATAGAGACAAACAAATACATTATAAAAACTACCACTAAAACTAACATGGAATAGTGGACTATCTCGCATACTTTCTTTCACAGAAGACCAAACATACACGTGTTATATAAATATAACGAGTCATAATTCTAATAAAAGTATTGTATTGTGGATTGCTTAAGTTTAGTTGATTCCGAGGGTAGAATAACCTTTATAAAATTATAAAAACGGCTCGATGGTACTCTGAGAGTGGCATTTCCTATAAATACGGTGACTCGTCCCTTAGTAGACAGTCTCCATCGAGCCGTCGGACCGAGCACACTACCAGTTAAGTATTCTGAATATTCTTTATAGGCACATAATTCTTATGTGCCTGGTCTTATGTAATTTATATTGCTGATGATTCTAAATATGTCCAGTGTGTAATGTTATAAGTAACTATGTACATAATGTTTCTCCTATAATGTTTGCTTTAATATTATTTAATATCCCCCACACTCTGCTATCCTAACATCAGAAGTAGGGATCAGGGCTCTGGTTTTATAAAACTATTTTTTTTTTTCTCATAACCGCCGTTGGAGCTTGTGACGATATTTCGGAAGCCGTTGTTCAGCGGGTCGCTGACTTCACTCGCACCGTAATTATGACATCAGGCCGTCTTCTCTGACGTTGGAACTGCTACGCTGCATAAGCAGCAATAATCCGGTACCGGGTGTCCTATACAGGAATAATCCTGTATGTACTTCGAAAATACAGAGCCCCAGAACCTCAACTAACAAGTGAGAACCTCCAGAAGTTATTCGTAAGTAAAGAATTATCTGAATTGAGTAAATAACGACAATATAAAACAGTATTGCTTAAAAATGACATTTGGAAAACTTATTAAGGGTCAGTATCTGTATCGATTGTATTTTCAATTTGCAACTGTGATAATTTGTTTGGTTGTGTATAATACTGTGTGTGGGTACATGGCTTGGGCTACTCTCTAGTGGTACCTTACCGCACATTATTGCAAATACTAACTACACAAAGGACATTGCTAAAATTCCATACATTGAATGCCCCAGAATTGACAGCAATAAGAAAATGCTAGTTGTGTTTGGAATGATTCATGTAATCATATCAGGTATTTGTTGATACACGGACAAGCTTAGGAACCGAGTATCAAACTAAAATGTGTTTGATTTTGAGGTTATATAATCGTAAAGAAAACTGAATAGATTTATTATTTCTTTTACGTTTAGTAAGAAAATGAATGTAATCATCAAATGCGTAAATAATACAAGTTATTTATAGTCTAGCCTTTTACCAATTATTTTGGGGTCAGCGTCCAGTCTAACCGGACGCCGCTGAATATCAATGTTTTACATGGAGCGACTGCCATCTGACCTTCACAACTGTTACTCGTGTAATCCAGTAACAAAAGTGAACACTCACTACTCTGCACAAAGGCAAGGAAGCGAGTAACAATTTTTTTTTGGTTTAATTCTTTCCGTTCTTCTGAACGGAAAAGGCAAAGGCATAGTACGCCATACAGCCTAGTCTTTAGTAATTTTTTTTCTTGAGTAAGTTTCTATCCTAACTTATCCTAGCTTAACTTAACTAATCTATCTCCTTTCTTTTCCTGCGTGAGGCCGACAAGAAAGAATTTGGAGTAAGGACATGATGTGGCCACTGTGCTGCATTATTTCACTGTTCTTTATAAATTATTCACTGAATGCACTTTTTACTACATAAATCACGCGATTTTATTTAGTAAACAACACTATAAATAATTTTAAAAGTCCAATGAAAAATGAGCGTGACACTCATGCCGCCAAAAAAAAAAAAAAAAAAATCGCGAGTAACAAACATAACAAAACAATTGGAGATGTCACTCATTTCCGCATCTGTAGAATCGATACCGCTATTTGAACTAACGATTTGAGAATCGATTTTGTTTAATATCGATAAAAACACTATTATTACGCTATTTTACAGATTGCGTTTAATGTATTTTGATAACAAATGTAGTCATAATAATAAAAAAATGCATACATTAAATAAAACTTCATGTTTTTAATTCATAAATACAATTATTAAACTATCGATTTCGTAAAAACAAGAAGCAACATCTCTAAAGCTCTTGACATGGCAGCAATTTATATGACAGACAAATTGTTTAGTAGTTACAAGGCTTTTAATTATTCGTTTTAAACCCACGCTTGTCCGTTAACTATGGATATTTGCATGAAAGAAAAATTATAATGCAGGACATTTATTTGTCCATGCTGGGGCGAATTTCGGCGATCTCCTTTTTGGTGCGGGTACGTGCCCAGGGCTACCCTCTGGTAGTACCATAGCATTAAATATTGTACATTGTAACTCGACGTATCTTGTGCTTGGTCAGAGCTACTCTCTGATAGCACGGGATTTGTTAGTTACTTTAATTGCATGGTAAAGAAAGGAGGTTTTGAAAAATAAAGTTCCATCTGTCTCTTAATAATTAAATTCACAAACAATCTGACACAACATCGCTAAAGCTTTAAGGCTCAAGCTTTTATTGGGAATATTTGGCAGTTTCGGGTGGCTTGACCTGCTGTCGTCCGTACCTTGTATAAAAGTTGAATAAGACGAAGTAACTGAATGCTGATACTTAATAGACTTGATTGAATAACTTGATTGACTTGACTGTTAACTTGATTGACAGACTAGACAGATTATTATTTTTACTGATACTGTTGTTTGATGAGCCAGGTCTATCCGCATAGGCTGACTGACAAAGTACAGTGTCCAGAATTAATAATAATAATAATAAGGTGCCTGTGGCCGTGGTGCCTGTGGCCGTGGTGCCTGTGGCCGTGGTGCCTGTGGCCGTGGTGCCTGTGGCTGTAGCTGTGCCTGTGGCTGTAGCTGTGCCTGTGGCCGTGGTGCCTGTGGCTGTAGCTGTGCCTGTGGCCGTGGTGCCTGTGGCTGTAGCTGTGCCTGTGGCTGTTGTACCTGTGGCTGTTGTGGCTGTTGTGCCTGTGGCCGTGGTGCCTGTGGCTGTAGCTGTGCCTATGGCTGTTGTGCATGTGGCTGTTGTGCCTGTGGCTGTTGTGGCTGTTGTGCCTGTGGCTGTTGTGCCTGTGGCTGTTGTGCCTGTGGCTGTTGTGCCTGTGGCTGTTGTGCCTGTGGCAAGTGCTGTATCCCTGACGGGTGATGCCATGAAGTATGGTAGATTGAGATAGACTATACTAAAGAGATATAAGATAGAGAGGACTTGTGTCAAAATGGCGTAGAAAAACTGTGATTACATATCTCAGTGACGCTATCTAGTACAATATAGCAAAATTAGATCGACAATTGCAGACATTAAATAGTAAAAATGAAATAAGTTTATATGAATTATATTAAGCTATTGCTCTGTAGATGGCCAGTGTGGTCTATGTTGCCAAGTCCGATTTAATACCCCTAGTATAGACTAAATCGGGTAAATAAATATCGGTAAAAAAAAAAAAAACAATAAATATCGGGTAATAAGTGAATCTTGTCTGCTACAAACAGCAACACCTATTTTAGCATTATATTCGCTACTACATATGCAGGGTGACGCTAAGTAGAAACATAAAAACTGTGGTAGGGATCTTGGTTATTTCGATATAAAATTATCGATAATATTCAAAGAACTTATTGCGACGACATTTTTTCGTATTTTGGTAGTTTAAAACAAAAAATTAGGATGCAGAAAAATTATTACCAGTTGTAATATTTACAAGTTATATCAATAATTATTATGATCTAGTAATCCATGAGTCGACTGCTAAACATCCGGTTGTGAGTATGACTTCCACAGGAGACAATTATTTATGTGATGAATATAAAGTGTTTACCCAAGTCATAATATAACCAAGGTAATGTCTGGACTTTTGATGGACTGTGATGTCAATTGCAACACAAATCCTATCTAATTTTCTAGTGCTACATTATTTTTATCCGGAAACCTAAAATAACAAAAGCTTAGGTGAATGGATAGCACTTGTTCATTAAGTATGATTACGTTCAGAGTTAATAGATAATAAATAAACTTAAAACATAGCAATACTTAAACCAAGTATGTAGATACTTACTAAAATCACCATGAGATGACCGAAACCATGTTAACAGAAAATCCTTGTCGAATAGTTTTAATATTGAGACTGAGCGATAGTTTGAATTACCCGTAACATATTTATTAATACGTTAACAGAAAATGTTTGGAAAGTTTGGAAAGTTTTAATGATATTGTCAGAATTGACCGAGCGATGAGTTATTTTAACTGTTAGATATTTGTTAATCTAACAGAGAATGTTTGATAAATAGTAGATTTGAATAATATCGACAGGTTGACAACACTGGAACTTGTTTGAATTTCATAATCTCTGCTTATTGTTTCGAATCAGGAACTGTTCAGTCGGCGGTCGATGTCAAACGTTATTTTTTGTGAGACTGTAGACATATTTGTAGGTACTTCGAGAACGAAGTACATGTCAGTATGGCAGTGTTATTTAAGAAGGATATTATAGATTTATAAAGTAATTATAATGTGTTATATAATTGTCACTACAATGTGTATTGGGTAATGGCATATGCCATATTTGCTGCTAGAAGTACCTGATTTGACTAGATATTGTGATTTCATAAGACGAGGCTTAAATTATAAAAATCACCTATAAATTATGAAAATTGTTATATTGATAAATTACCTTAAAGTGTTTACAAATGGATTTAACACATAGGATGTACTTTATTATGATTATGTTGTGGTACAATGTGTTATATTTTATCCTAGCAATTGATATTAGATATGTTACTATAATTTTGAGTTCTCTTGAACTGTTACGTTATTGTTAATAAGAAACTTATTGATGGAATACGTTGATACCATTTCCAGGGAGTTTCTTGTCATTTCTGTAGTGTCAAAAAAAGTTTACTTCGAGAACGAAGTAATTATCAGAATGGCCGTGTTATATAAATATAACGAGTCATAATTCTAATAAAAGTATTGTATTGTGGATTGCTTAAGTTTAGTTGATTCCGAGGGTAGAATAACCTTTATAAAATTATAAAAACGGCTCGATGGTACTCTGAGAGTGGCATTTCCTATAAATACGGTGACTCGTCCCTTAGTAGTCAGTCTCCATCGAGCCGTCGGACCGAGCACACTACCAGTTAAGTATTCTGCATATTCGTTATAGGCACATAATTCTTATGTGCCTGGTCTTATGTAATTTATATTGCTGATGATTCTAAATATGTCCAGTGTGTAATGTTATAAGTAACTATGTACATAATGTTTCTCCTATAATGTTTGCTTTAATATTATTTAATATCCCCCACACTCTGCTATCCTAACACACGCATAAGCATCTTCCATTCATCCGCAAACACATCACATTCAGGGTTGGCCATCAGAAGGGCATTCAGCACTTTTAGGGTACGACAGACCGGGGATTCAGCTCTGGCTACCGTTTTTCCGGGGAGTTGCGCAAAAAAATTGTGCCTGCGGCTTTGACGATGGCCGACATATTACCGCCGGCACAAATAGTCGCCAGAAAAGACCATGGCGCTCTGGGCAGTCTATACGCCCCGTAATGTCTTACAAGCTACGGTAAGCTGGTCAAAGCCCCTTCTCACTTCCAAAGAATTAAATCCCAACATCCCTATAGCCGTATAGACTGCCCAGAGCGCCATGGTCTTTTTAAAGTAGCCAGGTGGCATTTTGTAGCACCATTAACCATTATATATCATTTGTAGATAAGCCAATAAATAAAATTATAATATATATATAATATACCATATATACATACGTACTTGATACTTTTTCATCCTCCCTGCAAGAAAATCCAACAAGGTTCGGAATTATATTTACAATCCAAAGTAAACTATCAAAGCTATTTTCTTCCAAACGACGTTTTGTCTCCCATATATTTTCTTTCAGGGAACGGAATAAGTTCATTGTTATAAGAACTTTTAACGACAGTGAAAACTCTCTGGGAATTTAAACTAGAAATGAGCTTGACTGCTACAAAAGGAAATTTTATAGAAAAAATATTTATAACGACCGGGTAAATGCGAGTCAGATTTGGACGAACTGTTCCGTATATATTTTTGCTATAGAGGCAACAGAAATACATATATTATTTCGTCGTGCTGTTTTTTTTTATTTATTTATCACCTCGCTCAACAGCCGTCTTCCTTCCTATTCACTAAGTTTTTTTTTAGTGAATAGGCTAAATAAACTAGCGCGCTTTACCATCACCGATTGTATCACTGCTTACCATCGGGTGGGATTGCGGTCAAGCAGCACTAGTTTATAATTATTAAACAAACAAATAGGATACAGCCAGCACCTTAAAAGATTTTTTTTTTTATTAGTTATAAAGTAGTGCTTGACTGCAATCCCGCCTGATCGTAAGCGGTGATGCAATCGTTGATGATAAAACGCACTAGCTTATTAAGCCCATTCACTCAAATAAACTGAGTGAATAGGAAGGAAGACGGCAGTTGAGCGAGGTGATGCAATGTTTAACCCAACAACACGACCAACGATGCTGCACCAGAGAATGATCTGGAGACCCTCCACGACCAAACTCCCGACACAACAACATTAGGCACATCGTACCCGGTACACATCGCAACACAACTGCTCAGACCAGTCCTCCGTACGGCTTCACCAGACATCATGCCGGAACACGACGAATCGCTTGGCGGCAAGACTTTGTCTGGTGGGTGGTAACTTATCTTATTACTATCAATTCTTTTTTTACATATAATTATAAACTAGTGCTTGACTGCAATCCTACAATCCAATAGTTGATTAAAAGCTTATTCACTCAAAAAAAAAAAAACTGAATGATTATGAAGGAAGACGGCAGTTGAGCGTGCCGATGCAATGTTAAACCCAACAACGCCCGACGATGCTGCGGAAGATAGATCTGGAGACCCTCCACGACAAAACTCCCGACACAACAACGTTTGGCGCATCGTACCCGGAACACATCGCAACACAACTGCTCAGACCCGTCCTCTGTACGGCTTCACCAGACGTCATGCCGGAACACGATGAATTGCTTGGCGGCAAGACTTTGTCTGGTGGGTCCATTGCTGTAGATCATCATCATCATCCCAGCGCTAATCCCAGTCGCATCCGAAGCCTTTTCAGCTTTGGAGTCTGGGGTCCGCTTTACCAGTCCAACTGCTGATATGGCTAAGCTTCGACATTTTCCGTGAAGCGACTGCTGTCTGACCTCCACAACCTGAAGGCGACATCGAAGCATTGCAGTTAGACCAATTGTTGGACTTTTGAGGGCTCCAACAACCACTGCCATTAGATGTACGTAGGGCAACCGGGACCAACGATTTAACGTGCTTTCCGAGGCACGACCAGACCAGTACAAATAAATATTCATATTCATGCATACAAATATTTGTACTGTGCGGGGATCGAACCCGCGCCTCCTTGCGCAACGGCCGCGTTCGCTACCGCTACGACACAGAGGCTCCATTGCTGTTGATATTCGAAAAATATCTCTGACCAACAACCTAATGAATTTTGTTGAATTGTCATAATGAAATCCATTGCTACTGATAATGTGTCACGCAATTACCCTGCTGGTGACAGACAGACAGAGGAATCTTAATTAAGGGTCACTTTTTACACTTTGGTAACGGAACCCTAAAAGGTAAAGGTGATAATTGTGGGAGATTTATAATAACGTAGAATTAATGGCAATTTTTGGAAGAATTTGGATGTATTTTATTTTTTGACTAGCTGCGTCCGTGACTTTGTCCACGAGCGAGTCGAACATAAAATAATCGAGCGCGATCTTTTTGTTTTAAATGTAAACAAAAATAAGTTTATGAAAAAAATACATTGCATCTTTTCTTTTTTATCTTTCATGAATAGTATAAATATATATACGGTTAAATCACACAGATTAAGCTATCCCCAAAGTAAGTTCGAGACTTGTGTAATGATATATAGATAAACATCCAAGACACAGGACAATCAGGAAAAGATCGTTTTTCCATCATGAGCTGGCCGGGGATCGAACCTGGGGATCCCCTGCCAAGTCATGATGGAAAAACGACCACCGATCATGCTGCGTTGCTGACTTTCACTTACACCGAAGAATCTCAAGATAAACACCTAAACTCCTACACATCAAATTTCTATTTCGGCTAGAAGTTCAAATATTTTTAATACTTTTTCGATGGTGTTAGCTCACTCTAAAATCAACTTAATTATCATTGAAATAAATTTGATAATTGTTTTGTATCTTAAAATAGGAAGTGGGTATACAGTACTGCGCACATTTAATAAGTATTGCATTTAAACGATCAGTAATCTGTCCCTAATGACATGTGATATAAGGCGGCTCCTCCGAAATCAAATGATCCTGCCAGAGGCTCTACACGGGGCCATGCGGTCCATGGCCCATTACGGGGCACCGGTGCGGGCGCCCGACCAGCCTGATGCATGACCGCGTCCCAAAGAGTCATGGTCGTTCGGCTGATCTGGGGAGACAGCACGGTGGATCGCCCTGAGGACATGGTGGATCATACGGTGGTGGCAGTCCCGGCTTTGGTAGAGCGCCGCCGTGTGCTCGTGGCGGCGATCGGCAGCTATCTCTAGCGTCAGACTCTGGTAAGCCTGGTAAGCAAGAGTGCATGGTAGCCTAGGCAGGTTACCACCCACCAGTCAAAGTCTTACCGCTAAGTGATTCGTCGTGTTCGATTCGGCATAATGTTTAGTAACGGGTCGGCGCAGTTGTGTTGCGGTGTGTGCCGGGTATGATATGCCAAATGTTGTTATTTCGGGAGCTTGGTTGTGGAGGGTCTCCAGATCAATCTTCCTCTGGCGCAGCATCGTTGGACGTGTTGTCAGGTTTAGCATTGCATCACCTCGCTCAACT
This sequence comes from Sesamia nonagrioides, assembly GCA_017933935.1. Classification (NCBI taxonomy): domain Eukaryota; kingdom Metazoa; phylum Arthropoda; class Insecta; order Lepidoptera; family Noctuidae; genus Sesamia; species Sesamia nonagrioides. Next base: position 129,372 of record JADWQK010000341.1, read on the forward strand.
GTTGTCTTCCTTCTTATTCACTCAGTCTTTTTTTTTGTGTGAAGGCTCTTAATAAACTAGCGCGCTTTACCATCAACGATGCATCACTGCTTACCATCAGGCGGGATTGCGGTCAAGCACTAGTTTATAATTATTTTAAAAATATATATATATCATATATACATACGTACTTGACACTTTTCCATCCTTCGTACATGAAAATCCAACAAGGTTCGGAAAAATATAAAAAAATATAGGTAAACTAGCTGACCCGGCGAACTTCGTTCCGCCTTAAAGGATATTGCCTTTGACTACTTTTTAAATTAGGATAATTTTTAATTTTTTGGGATTTATTTGGGAGCACAAACCTGACGATTCTCCGGAAATCTTTAATGTGCTACAATACTCGCAAACAACATCCATTGGCCCAATGCGAACGCCATTGCGCTATATTATATGCATATTGAAACGCTGCCTGATTCAAATCAGTATTTGATGAATTTCTTCTTGTGTTTCGTAAATTATCTAGCGCTTGATCTCTGAGGTTTGCTCGACGATTTCGCATTGCCAACCGAGCCATTTCACGGGCTGCCTCCCTTTGCTCTGGTGAGTGAGAAGCACGAAGTCGAGCCATACTAAGGCTGCGCCTTCAAGTGCAATTTCTTGCTCTTCTTCAGTTTTTTTTTTTTGTTGTGGATGGGAAATCATCAAGTGACCTCTCCCGCTCTGGGCGGAGCGGAAGGGCGTGTCAGACTTTTATTGACTAAAACCCACCCGTGTTCCTTCACTTGCCTGTGCAACGGCCAGTGCCATGGTTTCTTTTTTAATCAACCCGTAACCCTGTGGACCAGTCCTCGTGGACACCGTCAAGGTGTGCTGACATCTCTTTGAGGCACGTGTGAAACACAATGGGCCGTCAACCCGGGCCTGGTTCTTACAAGGAGGCGAGCTGCCTATCCCTCGCCGCCCGCAAGCCCGCGCCTACGGCGATTGGGAGTCCGATGTTGCCTCCCGACCAGGGCGCTTCCTGCGGCGGTTTGAGCCGTGAGTGTAGTGGGATTTCCGCTCCCTCACCCGCTCCGCCTCCTCCTTTGCCAGCATCACTGCTTCACAGAAGGAGGTGAAAGCTTGCAATGCACTCTTGCTCCGGACTATGGCCCGGACCAGGGTCGGACGCGAGAGATCGCCGCCGATCGCCGCCACGAGAACACGGCTGTGCTCTATCCAAGCCGGGCAGACCTCCACCTTATGCTCCACCGTGTCCTCAGGGCGATGCACACAGTGGTCACCCTGGCGTTTCCTCCCGCCTTATACGGAACAGGAACCTCCCGAAACAGCCGTGTCCGGTGAGGACCTACGTCAGTGGGAAGGTGAAGACGCCGTGGCGCCTCTCTAGCTACTCCTCAAAGAGAGGACTTACCGCCGCTATTGCGGCGTGCTCAGTGCTGGATTGCGATAATCACACTTTCCATGTCGCCATGAGACCCCGCCGGAGCTCTGTCCGCTGTACTGCGATTTTTCGCGGCAACAGAGTTATGCCTCCTCTCATCACTCCCACATGTGGGCGAGGGATAGTGTTTCTCCACAATTTAATGGATGTTATTATACATAAAAACGTTTCTTTTTAATTACTCTATCTATTAAAAGAAACCTCATCAAAATCTGTTTCGCAGTTTTAAAGATTTAATCATACAAAGGAACATAGGGAAAGAGAAACTAACTTTGTTTTATAGTATGTAGTGAAGTAGTAAATGGCAGAGCAATATAATATTAGAAATTTCGAAGTTGAAGTTTGCTTTGGGGCTTTTATTAAAAAAAAATAAACCGACAGAGAGTATTTATATTCCTTGCTTTAAATAAATGCATCAACATTCAACCGGTAAGACTTTTTTTTAATATGCTGAGTAGTGTAGGAGTGTGTTTGTACCATTTTTAACAAATGAACCGCTAACTTATATTTTGACCGAGTTGTTTTGTTATTCCATGTCAGTTGCGTTTTGTTAAACCATGTCTTAAGTCAAGTCACACGGGAACGACAGGAACCGCGGGAACGGGATAAAAAGTATCCTATGTGATATGTCCTTCTCCCAGTTCTTATCTACCTCCCTACCAATTTTGAGCCATACTGGTTAAGCGGTTCTTGAGTTATAAATATAGTAACTAACACGACTTTCATTTATATACATAGACTTCATTCAAATCGGACATCATCTATATTTGTAACAAAGATATCATACCTCTCTCTACACCTAGAGCTCTTGTTTCTGTCTCTTTAAGTAAAATAAAAAATCTTAAATAATTATTTATTTCTATTTTTTTTTCTCATTTAGTTCATAAGTACAAATTTAGTTAAATAAAAAAAATATCTTTTTTATTTTTTCGCCTTTTACTTCTTATGTACAATTATATTTTTAAGTAACTAAATAAATTAAAAAAAGCTATAAACTTGTCCAAAAACAAAAAAAAAAACTTGTGATTGACCGGGTTTGAACCGAGGAACACCAGCCATCGCGAGTAGACCATACCAATATCGAATACACTACAGCCGCTATGTCAAGCCGCGCGAAATTAGCGCCCATATTATGCGTGAAATATTGCGAAAGAGAAAACTCGAAAATATGCGCTTCCCCAGACATAAGACTGAGCTAGATCGATTTTTCGTCCCCGAAAACTACCACATATTAATTTTCAGCGAAATCGTTAGGGCCGTTTCCGAGATCACATGCTTCTTCAAGCGATTAGCGCCATCTGCCGGGTTGATTTGTGAATCTAAACGATCCAGGTCGCCACTGAAACGCATTTGAAAAATTCATTAAAATCGGTCAAGCCGTTTAGGAGGAGTTCAATGACATACACACGTACAGCAGAATTATATATATAAAGATAGTAAACAGAAACGAAATCATAATGGGTTTTTAACGCCGTCATCATTATGTTACTTCCATGCTTATCGTCAGATAAGTAATCCATCCCTTGAAGGATCAACACGCATTCGGAAACTTCAGATTTTTTTTTTTTTTTTTTAAATATATTATAAACTAGCGCTTGACCGCAATCCTGCCTGATGGTAAGCAGTGACGCAATCGTTGATGGTAAAGCGCACTAGTTTATTAAGAGCCTATTCACTCTAGCCTTGAAGACACTCAAATTGTAGTCCGACGGAAACACCACCGCTGGCAAATTATTCCAGTCCCTCGATGTACGCGGTATAAAGGAGGAGGCGAAACGCTTCGTCCGGATCGTAGAGGTGTTAACAGGGTGGAAACCAGCCGTACGACGGGTCGTCCGCTGGTGGAACGGAGATGGGGGAATTAAATCATGCAATTCCATCGCACACTCACGCAATTACTAGCTGTACTCCGCGGTTTCACCCGCGTAAGCTTCTAGGCGAATGAGCTCAGTTGATATAAAATAAGCGCCTGTTAAAATAATGGGAGCAAAATGTAGTACGTCCGCGTTTGCTCCCGTTTCCGCAACATTTTTTGTTCCTGCTCTGCTCCTGTTGGTCATAGCGGCATGTTTTATAGCCTATGTTCTTTCTCCGGCTCTAGACTATCTGTGTACCAAAATTCATTACAATCGGTTCAATAGTTTTGGCGTGAAAGCCGGACAGACAGACAGAGATACTTTCGCATTTATAATATTAGTCTGGATAATATCTTGCGAACAGTTATTGTTAAAAGCCACCGGAAATGCTAATTATACGCCAATCCTCTTTCATTAAAATCTGAACACCACACATTTTAATAAGGATCTTTTAATTATAAACATTCATGACAACGTGGAAAAATAATTACAATATAATTAACATAACATATGAAATAAGTATACATTTTAGGTATAGGAAAAAGGAAGAAAGCAAAAAAAAAAAAGAATTGTAAAATATTTGAAATAGATAGTATATTTTTAATACCCTTTAATTAAAGTTCAGTTGTGTTAGACTTTTACTGACTAAAACCCATTTGCCTTGCCTATGAACTCGAGCCAAGGTTTCTCTTTTGACCAACCCGCAACCCTGACCCAGGTCTTGAGCTTGGATAACTGTTTTTTTTTTTGGTTGGTCGGGTAATCATTAAACGACCTCTCCCGCTCTGGGCGGAGCGAAAGGGCGTGTCAGACTTTTACTGAATAAAACCTACCCATGTTCTTTCACTTGCCTATGTGCCAAGGCCCACGGTATCTCTTTTTAACAGTCCGCAGCCCTGGCAGGCATCGGTCCTCGTGGACTTGGTCACGATGTGCTGACATCTCTTTGAGGCACGCGTGGAACACAATGCGCCGTCACCCTAGCCCGGTTCGTACCGGGCGGTGAGAAGCCCACTTCTCGCCGTTCGCAAGCCCGCGCGGTCGTTGTGCGGGAGTTGTTTTTTTTTTAATTATAATCTAGTGGTTGACCGCAATCCCGCCTGATGGTAAGCAGTGATGTAATGTTTGATGGTAAAGTGTGCTATAAGAGCCTATTCACTCAAAAAAAACGGAGTGAATAGGAAGCAAGACGGTAGTTGAGCGTGATGATGCAATGTTCAACCCAGCAAGACGACCAGCGATACTGCGCCACAAGGAAATTTATCTGGAGATCCTCCACGATCAAACTCGCTCTAAATAATATTTGGCCCATCGTACCCGGCACACATCGCAACACAACTGCTCAGACCCGCCCCCCTAATCGGCGAACATATTTTTGTCAAATGATTGCGACTAGTTGGGATCGTTTGGACCGAACGGACCAATGGGCGGTCCAAACGATCCCAACAAGTCGCAATTATTTGCGACTTCTTGGGATCGACCCGACCTTCTCCGTACGGCTTCACCAGCTGTAGCGGAGAGTTCATACGCGATAGCCCTCATTGCGTATAACAGTATCACTATCAATTCACGTATTCACCCGTCGTACGGCGAGTTTCCACCCTTACGTTGTTGACACCACTGCGACCCGGACGAAGCGTTTCGCTTCCTCTTTTATACCGCGTACATCGAGGGACTGGAACAATTTGCCGGCGACGGTGTTTCCGTCGCATTACAATTTGAGTGTCTTCAAGGCTAGAGTGAATAGGCTCTTAATAAACTAGCGTGCTTTACCATCAATGATCGCATCACTGCTTACCATCAGGCGGGATTGCGGTCAAGCGCTAGTTTATAACTTATAAAACAAAAAAAATCAATCACTTTGTAGCATATTTCTAATCTATTATTTTATTTTCATATTTATACTTTTTTTTTTAACGCCCCTACTCTAGGAATTTCTCCTGTATCGTGGGTTCGTTTACAAACATATAAACTCACATTGACAAACAACCAGACTCGAAACAACTACGTGTCAGGCATGCAAATATTTTCATCATCATCATCATCATCAACCTTTTTTTTTATCGTCCCACTGCTGGGCACAGGTTCTCATACAGAGAAGGATTGCGTAATCACCACGCTTGCTCAATGCGGGTTGGCGATTTCAGACTTAAAGTCCAGGTTTCCTCAAGATGTTTTCCTTCACCTTCAGTCATTGGTGTCCATGATATACTTAGAAAGTACTTATAACTTTAGAAAAGTTACATTGGTACTTGCCTGACCTGGAATCGAACCCGCGCACTCATACTTGAGAGGCAGGTGTTTTAACCACTAGGCCACCACGACATTACCCTGTACAAATATTTTATTGCTCTATATTTTCGAAAAATGTGTACTAAACAATATAAATAACGCAATGAATATTGTTGAACTCATCATTCTCATTCTCCTGCCCTTATCCCAATTTATTTGGGGTCGGCGCAAAATGTCTTTTTCTTGCATGCATCTCTATCAGAAGCCATCTCGGCAGTCACCCCCTTCTTAGCCATATCATCCTTCACACATTCCATCCATCGTTTCTTTGGTCTTCCCCTACTCTTATAGCCATCTACATTCATAATTAAGACTCTCCTCACGATATTCTCCTCACATTTTTTTTTAACAGTTCAACAATAATGAATATTGTTGAACTGTTAAAAAAATATAGCTTTCAGAAATATTTAAATTAATATCTCTGTGGTTAAAACGAAATCGTTTACTACTGACTGATAGTCATCATCATCATCACAGCGTTAATCCCAGTCGCATCCGAAACTTTTTTTAGCTTTTGAGTCTGGGGTCCGCTTTACCAGTCTAACTGCTAATTTTGGCTAAACTTCAATATTTTCCCTGAATCGACTACCGTCTGACCTCCACAACCCGAAGGCGATATCGAAGCATTGCAGTTAGACAAATTGTTAGACTTTTGAGGATTCCAACAACCCGTAACGACTGCCATTAGATGTTCGTATGGCAACCGGGACCAATGGCTTAACGTACTTTCCGAGGCACGACCAGACCAGTACAAATATTCATATTCATGCATACAAATATTTTCACTGCCCGTGGATCGAACCCGCGCGCACCCCCGTTCGGTACCGCTACGCCACGGAGGATGTCCTGTGTTTACTACTGATAGTATGTTACAATAACCATGGTACCCATTAGAGGGCATAATTAATAATTAAGAGGGAGAATAATTAAGTAAAATTCTATCCTGGTAAGTATGATACCTCATTTTCCTCTCATAAGATTACCTAACTGAATTATTCAAACTGGCGTTTTGCTAACGAGTCCAGTTTGACACGGGACGAACTCGAGAGGTCGATTTCAATGCCAATACCTAAATGAATGCATAAGTAAAATCGTACCATTGGATTTTCAACGCTCGACTTAGCATAGAAAGTTCAGAATCCAACTGCACCCTATAGAACGCCGACAGGCTGGCTACTTATCATCGCCTGTGCTCTAGGTGAATTAAAATTTAACAGTATGATAGAACCCAAGTATTGATCTCACCGTGATGACCAACTTAGGTGATGTGAGCTGTGTGTATTGCCAACGCCTAGCATCAGCTGGGCTGGGCTAAGCATTTGCGACATACTTGCAAAAAATCTAAGCTAAGTAATAAACGAGTATATGTAAAAATAACTTTAATACCTACACAATACAGTTCAATCTACGCAAAAACTTAAACATTTCCTCGCTCAACTGATATCTGCTTTCTTATTAACTCAGTTTTTTTAAATGGATAGGCTCTTAATAAACTAGCGCGCTTTACCCTCAACCATTGTATCACTGCTTACCATCAGGCGACATTGCGGTCAAGCAGTAGTTTATAATTATAAAAAAAAAATGTTGTTCGGGATCTAGCTGTAACAAGTATATGAGTTCATATATTATGTTTGGAAGCACATTTATGATACACAAATCTTTCCTTGTGTGGGGCAAAGTTTAAAACAAAAAAAAAAATGTAACAAATATTAATTTGACATGTTTGTTAATTTATCTGGAATTCTTACAAATCTCTATCTATATCTATATCTATATCTATATCTATATCTATATCTATATCTATATCTATATATATCTATATATCTATATCTATATCTATATCTATATCTATATCTATATCTATATCTATATCTATATCTATATCTATATCTATATCTATATCTATATCTATATCTATATCTATATATATCTATATATCTATATCTATATCTATATCTATATCTATATCTATATCTATATCTATATCTATATCTATATCTATATCTATATCTATATCTATATCTATATCTATATCTATATCTATATCTATATCTATATCTATATCTATATCTATATCTATATCTATATCTATATCTATATCTATATCTATATCTATATCTATATCTATATCTATATCTATATCTATATCTATATCTTATCTATATATATATATCTAGAACGTGTAACATAAAGGGTATATACATAACAAAGGATATCTCTTTATGTTAGGAAGTTATGAGGAAAAACACCGCCTGTGATAGGCTACTATTATACTAGTCGCACAGAGATCTTGAAGACATTTATCGGATATTGGCAAGTAACGTAACGGGTAACGAGTAGTTATTAACGTATGTAGTGTGCTGCCACGTTTGTTATGATTTGATTTCAAGATACACACGAAACCGAAAATTTGGTACCATTTTTTTGAGTATTTTATTTTGAGTTGAAACCGTTTCGATATCGTTTGATATCATCTAAAGATGCCATGCCCTTGGTATGTATATACCCTTTTTGTTACACGTTGTATATCTATAGCTATATCTATATCTATATTTATATCTATATTCTATATCTTCTATATCTATCACTGGCTCAGTCAATTATAGGGTACTGCATTACGGCATGGGGAGGCGCTTGCAAAACCTACATGATACACCTCGAGAGAGCTCAAAGATCACTCTTAAAAGTAATGACCTTTAAGCCATACAGATATCCTACAAAAGCCCTGTATGAGAGCTGCCAAGTACTAACAGTGAGGCAACTTTACCTTCTCAATCTTACAATGCAACAGCAAGAACTGACACCGGTAAGTCCCGCAAGGCCGCAACCAAACATAGAAGAACCATCCCTAATGTGTGTCGCACAGTCGCTTGTCAGACCGCATTCGCTCGACGGCAACACGTTTACCTAGCTACATATATCTACAATAAAATAAACAAAACCCAAAACATCAACCCACTAACAAAAAAACAAACCAAGTTGAAGACATGGCTTCAAACTCTAGATTACATACAGACCGAAAATTTATTTAAATAATTAGAAGCGGGAAAACCCAATAAGCAATAAACACACACAAACACGCACCACACACGAGCATGCAATTAATTTAATGTTATCCCTGTTATTTTAATAATGTAGTATAAAAGTATTGTCCAAATAACGGGTGAAGACACTGACTCCTGTAACACAGGTACCACCTAGCACGGGAGTGTAACAAGATGGTAATTAAATTGGTAGCTAGGAGCATTAAATGAAACAATAAATGGATACAATTACAAGTTTTTTTTTTTTTTAAATTACCCTGTGTCATAAGTATATGACAAAACAAATCTCCTAACTTATCCAGTCGATTTCCTGACTCACTCCGTCTCGGGTCGGAGTGGGACAGGGAATCCACATGAGACAATTTAATGAGCTCAGGGTCGCTTGAAGAAGGATTCGTGAGGTGAACCGTTGTGACCACAGCTCATCGTTAAGTATAGCCTATTTAGACGCAACCTGTTCTAAACTCACTCTCTCTTACTAGATACATCCAACAATAACTAAGTACAGGGAGACTAACATTTCTGATTAGCTCTCCTAATTACCACTTCTGATTTACGGTACAAAGACCCTTGGCTTCACTAACTGACGGATGTCATATTAATGCACGATGAACGTGGCCTGCGGGAATAGGTATTTCAGGAACACCCGGAACAAAGGAATTGTGACAGCTTATACCTGTCTAGTCGTCGTCGTAAGAGAATTGGATGTGCCGTACCACCAGGGTTCAGCACACTTCTACTCCAACCAAGCCTGATCCGATCGGAATCAAGGCCACCTGAGGCAAGTCAGGATGCGACGCCTCCACACGGGTTCCTACCCTAGGCCCACCAAAAGAGCCAAATCTAGAACAACATTTGACCTAAGTTAGCACCATAGGACAAGATAACACGGGGAGAAATATTCTGGGTACAGAAATGAATACTCACAGAAACATCAGCCAAACCACTAGACGCTTAACCCCATTGGGTTCATGGCGCAAACACGCCGACTCCGCGTACCAGCAACACCAGCAGACCAGCCACCACCGAGCAAGCTATCAATCCGTTTCTCTAGAAACTTCTCTAGCCAAACGAACGACCCACCTCCTAAATCATTTTTCTTGAACCATAGACAAATGCGTTCCACGAATTGCATTTTTAATTTTTGACTCCAGAGTTGGTTTTTATTCTAAATGTTAATTTTACCTATTTCCTTTTCATTTTATTTAATTAGAACTTGCTTATTTAAATTGCCTTATTTTCGCAACGCCATCTATCGGCTCGATGTCTCAACTCGTGTTAAGAGATGTCGCCCGCTGTCATATTTTGCTACGTGACAGGAGTCAGGGCTTCAAATTAAGTGTAACTCCTTTTTATGTCAATAATTTTTTTATTATTTGTTATTATTATATCTACACTTCTATACTAATATATAAAGCTGAAGAGTTTGTTTGTATGTTTGTTTGTTTGTTTGTTTGTTCGCGCTAATCTCGGGAACTACTGGTCCGATTTGAAAAATTCTTTTTGCGTTGGATAGCCCGTTAATCCAGGAAGGCTTTAGGCTATATAACATCACGCTGCGACTAATAGGAGCGGAGCATAACAAAATTAAAATGAAAAATTACAATGTATGCTGTATATTTTAGGGTTAAAATAAAATGTTCAAACAACTAACTCCACGCGAACGAACTCATGGGCAGCCGCTATCGGTTATACAGAAGAAATTACCTGAAGATGGAGGCCAAACGGTTACCATCAGAACCCGCAGCGGAGCTTTTTAAACTATGGACAATAGATGGATTGTACCGTAATCGCCAATTTTATCTAAAATATTTAATGCACATATAAATATGGAGGCCTACAGTTCCGTGCGCGCTATCAACTATACAGAGTTCGGCACTCGAAGTGTTACTAATTTTACGTTGCTATAGCAACTAAACTGTTTACAATATGGCGCCCATTTTTTCACATTCCTTAGTGTATGGTATTGTTAATAAATTAACAAAAGCCTACTATTTTTCGTCGTTGTTAAAAAAAAGTTTTGTAGATGGAAGTCAAACGAAACAGTGTCATTGCTTTGTATTTGGCTGGAAAATCGCAGGCAGTCGTCGTTATTGAGCTAGGACATTTACATTTGAACAAAATGTTTGTGTGTCGGACCACCACGCGTTACAATGATACGGGTAACATCAAAAAACGCCATGGAGGTGGACATCCAACAACAGCAACATCATCAGCAATGGTTCGAAAGGTAAAGGCTAGAATTGAACGAAATCCACGACAAAGCGCAGTTAAATTGGCGAAAAATCTTAATGTATCCGCCCGAAGCATAGGGCGCATATTGAAAAATAAACTTCAACTGAAGCCCTACAAATTATAAAAAGTGCAAGATCTGACGCGCAAAAGACTGTTCGTCTAGAAAGAGCTAAGAACTTAAAGCACTTGCACGTTGATAGTTTGCTTGAAAATTTGGTATTTTCCGTTGAAATAATTTTTACCGTTCAGCAATATGTGAACAATCAAAATGATCGTGTATGATTAAAGTGTAAATCAAATGACAATTTAGACCAACGAATTGCCTTGTGAAAGCAAGCACCAGCATCTGTGATGGTTTGGGCGGCGGTAACTGCCATGGGACGCTCACCTCTCGTTTTCATTGACCAGGGTGTAAAGATAAACCAGCAGATCTACCGTAAAAAGATTTTAAACGATGATTTGTTACCTTGGGCACGTAAGCAATTTGATAGAAATCATTGGACCTTTCAACAAGACTCGGCACCATCTCACAAAGCTCGTGAAACCCAAATTTTTTTACAAGAAAATGTTCCGAGCTTCATTTGGCTTCAATGGCCACCATATTCCCCGGACTTAAACCCAATGGATTTTTCCATATGGTCAATTCTAGAAGCAAAAGTGTCAACAAAAAAATATTAGGCGGTCGACGCCTTAAAGTTTGCGCTTCGCCGAGAATGGAACAAAATACCAGCAGACCACATTTGTGCAGCGTGTGAAGCCTTCTCGGTCAGACTCGATGCTGCTATCCGCGCTAAAGGTGGCCATATCGAACAATAGCTTCTTTTTTTATTTATTGTGTATGTGTTTTTTCGATACTGAAGTTTTTAAATAAATATGCTCATGTTTAACAGAATTACAGCATTTTGAATTGGTAACACTTCGAGTGCCTACCCTTGTATTTGTAAATATATTAACAAAGGAACCGATCAAGCCGTGTTCAATTTTATACAATAAGCTGGATCGTCTGTCATAAGCGAAGTGCAAGCTTTCCAACAGGAGCGTTATATGTGCCGCAATGAGGCAGCATGGCGACTTTTAGGATGTTCATTACATGAAAGGCACTTCACTGTCACTCATTTGGCCATGCATTTAGAAAAAGGAGAGCGTGTGTATTATAATGAAAAAAATTTTCATGAAAGGATCGCGCTCCGCCAAAGACAACGCTGACTGCATTTTCCCAGCTTTGCCGAATCGACCCATTTGCAAAAGCCCTTTTGGATTTAGAGGTTCCCCGATACTACACATGGAATGCCTCTAGAAAAGAGTGGAAACGTCGCATTCAAGGCACCCCAGTAGAAAACTGGCCCGGGGCAAAATCAGGGGATGCTCTTGGTCGTGTATATACTCTTCACGTGTGCAATTATGAGTGTTTTTGTTTAAGAATGTTCCTGCACCATTTCGTGGACCAACTAGCCACAGGAACCTTAAAATTGTGAACCGTCAAGAGTGCGCAACATACCAAGAAGCATTTGAAGTTCTTGGTCAATTGGAGAATGATAATAATCATTGGGAGGGTACCATGAGAGAAGCAGTGCAATGCAGATCAAAAATAAGACAAAAATAAGAGAGTTGTTTGCAACCTTGATTGAACCTGCAGCGTTTCCAATCCTCAACAACTATGGGAAGAATACAAAAATGGTATGGCAGAAGATATTTTAAAAAGATTGCAGATGACACACCCGGACATCACGTACAATGATTTCATTTACAACGAGGTTCTCAAAATAGAAAATAAAACTATGGAAATAACAGCTAAAAACTGAGTAAATTTGGAATAATTAGGCCATAACGATCAGAGTAAAGCGTAAATGATATTGCCAGAGAGCTAGATAATAATGATACTATACTGCATTAGCAGGTAAATGACATGATCCCACAATTGTTATCAGAGCAAAAAACTGTATTCGACGAAGTAACGTAGAGGGGGGCACTGCTAAAACTTTTTTGCTGAATCTTCTTATGGCTCATGTCAGAAAGGATAAGAACATTGCAATAGCCTGGGTAGTAAACTACCTCTATATCTTGCTCAAGAGGAATCCCCAACCTGCAATATAAGTAAAAATAGTGGTCAATCCGCGATGCTGTGCCAGTGTATGTTGTTAGTTTAAGATGAGCATACCGTGTCGGCATGTCAAGTCGTGGTGGCCTAGTGGTTAAAACACCAGCCTCTCAAGTATGAGTGTGCGGGTTCGATTCCAGGTCAGGCAAGTACCAATGTAACTTTTCTAAAGTCATATGTACTTTCTAAGTATATCTTGGACACCAATGACTGAAGGTGAAGGAAAACATCTTGAGGAAACCTGGACTTTTATAAGTCTGAAATCGCCAACCCGCATTGAGCAAGCGTAGTGATTACGCTCAATCCTTCTCTGTATGAGAGGAGACCTGTGCCCAGCAGTGGGACGATAAAAGGTTGATAAGGATACCGTGTCGCACAAAGGAGCTATTGAAGCTCTCAATAGGACTTTGCAGGATATAAGGCACTGCAAGAGCATAATGGGAGTATTGGTAGTTTTATTAGCAGGTGACTTCCGGCAAACACTACCAGACATACAAAGGGGGACTCCAGCAGATGAAATAAAAGCTTGCCTAAAATCGTCTAAGTTGTGGGACCATGTCATAAAGTTCCAATTAATTACAAACATGCGAGTGAGATTATTCAACGACATTCATTCAGGTCATTACGCGGAAACATTGTTAAAAATCGGTGATGGGAAAATGTCAGTAGATGCAGAGGGAATGGGCAGCGAATCGAAGTTGGTAGACGATAATATACATGATGACCAATGGCTTTGCGAACGCGCAATATTAGCACCTAAAATTCTTTGGAATCATTTGAGGTGCCTTCTCATAAATTAAAATTCAAAGTAGGGGTTCCGGTGATACTCATGCGTAATCTCGATGCCCCAAGACTGTGTAATATTACCAGGCTGCGTATCACTCACCTTCGGCGGAATTTTCTTACAGCAACTATTTTAACTGGTGCAGCAAAGGGTGAAAGTGTACTCATTCCTCGGATTCTGATTATTCGAACAGACCTTCCCTTTAAATATATTAATTTTCTATAAGAGTTTCATTTTCATTGACCATTAATTAATCACAAGGCCAAACTCTAAGGGATGCTGGACTACACTTGGAAAAATATTGTTGTTTTGCATAGTCAGCTATATGTAGCGTTTTCCGTTTTTTTAAAATCTGCATGGTTTTGCTCCCCAAGGTAAAAGATATAATATAGTTTACCATTCAATTTTGTTTTAATAACTCATGATATATGTGGTAATGCGAAAGTAACTCCATCTGTCTGTTGTTCTTTCACGCCTAAACGCCTGAAAGTATTTAGATGAAATTTGGTATCAGGTAAAACATTGCTTATCCAGGATTCAAACTACATCCACTTTGAGTCCTGGATAAGCAATGTTTTACCGCGGGAAAACTTCTCATTCCCAAGGGATAATCTAAACCGCGCGATATAACCGAATTTCACGCGGGCGAAGCCGCGGGCGGAAAGCTAGTAATATATAAAGCTGAAGAGTTTATTTGTTTGTATGTTTGTTTGTTTGAACGCGCTAATCTCAGGAACTACTGGTCCGGTTTGAAAAATTATTTTTGCGTTGGATAGCCCATCAATCCAGGAAGGCTTTAGGTTATATAACATCACGCTGTGACCAATAGGAGTGAAGCATAACTAACTCCACGCGAATGAAGTCGCTGGCGGTCTCTACTACTAATATATAAAGCTAAAGAGTTTGTTTGTTTGAACGCGGTAATCTCAGGGACACTGGTCCGATTTGAAAAAATATTTTTGCGTTGGATAGCCCATTAATCCAGGAAGGCTATAGGCTACATAACATCAAGCTACGACCAATACGAGCGAGGCATATAAAAAAACTCGGGTGAAACCGCGGGACGCAGCTAGTCCTAAATAATATACTTCCTTACTCATCATAACATAACTTTTTTGTCACAAGACGAGTGTGACGAAATAGCAAGTATAAAATGTGTATATAAAATGACGCTCTTATCATTTACCTGTTTGCAATACTAACTTAAGCGTCAGTACTCAAACACTTCTTTGGTTTACAGTATTAGGTACTGTAAATTAAAGGAGTTGTTTGTTAGCATTAAAAATAGTTTTGTATTTTCGACAATATTTCAAAATCTGTTCAATTTATATGCTAAAGTGTAAAGCGTAATCAATTCATGCAGAATGTTTGGAGTTCGTATAATGAGAAGTAGAAATAGTTTGGTGTTTAGTAAAAGTGTGAAAATTATATATATTAGAGGACATTCCAGATTGTCTAGGTAAGTGTACTCTGTTATTAATATTAAGGACAAAATTGTTTGAAGTACTAGCACTAGAGCTATAGGCATTTTTTGTGGGAAATTATCTATTGATCTCTCCCGCTCTGAGCGGAGCAGAAGGGTGTGTCAGGCTTTTAGTGACTAAAATCCATAAGTGTTCCTTCACTTAATGATACGCCAAGGGCCTCGGTATTTCTTCGATAAACCATCGGCCCTAACAGGGGCAATGTAATCTGCGTGACACTTTTTCCCGCATTTTCTTCTTCTTCAGCCTATAGAGGGCCACTGCAAGACAAAGGCCTACCTCAAGATTTTCCATTACATTGAGGAGTTTGCCATAATCCCCACGCTTGGCAAACAGGTTGGGGATCTTTTCCCATTACTAGATTTAAATTCATCCCTTAACAATTCTGTCCCAGCCTGTCCTTCGTTTCCATCACCCAGCTACTAAGGCCCTAAGCTGAAGTTGCTGAATTCCGTACCCCACGCCTACCCTTAGCGTGCAGTAGCTTAGTTTTATTAAGTCCTGGCTGGAGGCCTCCACACGCATCCACGGGCACACTCGGTGAAGCAGATGATAAACTCATACGTTTGATTTTTTACCTATTTTTCATTTTTTATATATACAGATACACACACGTATTTAAAATCAAATGAAAGAAGTTTTCTTATACTTGACCCAACTTTAACCATGACCGAAAAAAAATTCAAATAAATATCATTATTTATTTGTCTAATATGCATGTCTAATGTGGTTGATTACATTTTAATTTACAAGAGAGATAGGACCATATTTGCATAAAGTAATTGGTTAGGAATACGGAATTTTGAGTAGAAATTCTAGGTTTACAGACATAGTACAAATATTAAACGCTTTATGTTATTTGATAGTTTTCAGTTCAGCTTTAAATTAGTAAGAAAATTTATTGATCGGTTGCATAGTTTTCGTTTGGCTTTCGTTGAAAAATGGAAAATCAAAAGAAACATTTTCTTTATATTTTGCTTCTCTATTTCCGCAATGGAAAAAACGCATCGCAAGCTCATAAATAGTTATGTGCTTTTTATGATGACGAAGCCTTAAAAGAACGGCAGTCTGAAAATAGGTTTGTCAAATTTCGTTTTGGTGATTCTACACTCAAAGACGAAAAATATGAACACGTGAATATGAACGTATTGAACTTGATGACGCCTTAATCAAAGCAATATTCCATTCTGATCGTTACAATATAACACACTTAAAATCACTTAAAACAACTTGGATATGTTCAAAAACACGATACATGGGTTCCTCATGAACAGAGAAAAATGCATTTAATGCAACGCATTAGCATCTGTGGTCTGCCAAAGAAACGTAGCATGGAGCCCCCCATGAATAGGTCCAGGGGCGAGGGACATGGGGAAGTCCCCGCCCCCTATTCGATGGACCCCGAGGCGGAGGCGCGTGCGGGTGTCAGCGCGCGCCTCTGAGGCGATGCACGGGGTAGTTTGACACCCCACTACCCCGTGCAGGAGACGAGGCCCGGACAAACCGGGCCAGCACGAGGGTGTGGGGCCGTGGAAGAATTTGGACTCCCGCGGCCCCACGCGCGCTCGTGATAGAAGAGACACCGGGTTGGTTTTAGTCAGTAAGAGTCTGACAGACCCCGTCGCCCACCCCAGGGCGGCGGACATCCATTGAGGATTTCCACCACGAAGAAAAAAAAAATGGAACTAACTCAAACAACATCAAAACCTGATAATTGTCATCAAAAGAAGGTTTTGTTATTAGTTTGGTGGGATTACAAAGGAGTTGTCTACTTTGAACTCTTACCACCCAACCGTACGGTCAATTCAGATGTCTACATTAAACAACTAACGAAATTAAATAATGCAATTGAAGAAAAGCAGCCCGAATTGATGAATCGAAAAGTGTTGTATTCTATCATGACATGATACAAGGCCACTCACATCTTTGGTCACTCGGCAAAAATTATTGGAGCTTCAACATCATTATCATCAGCCTCTACTCGTCCATTGCAGGACATAAGCCTCTTTCATGGCACGCCAGCAAACTCGATTCTGAGTTGTCTCCGCCAGCCACTACCAGCCACCTTTTTTAAGTCGTTGCTAAATCTCGCCCAAGGGCGTCCTACGCTACGTTTGCCGAGACGCGGTCTCCACTCGAGGACTCCTTTACCCAACGGTTGTCGGTCTGGCGGCATATGTGACCAGCCCATTGCCACTTCAGCTTGCTAATCCTGTCAGCTATGTCGGTGACTCTTATCCTCTGTCGGATCACCTCATTTCTGATGCGGTCCTTCAGAGAGACGCCCAACATAGCCTGCTCCATAGCTCGCTGAGCGGCTTTAAACTTATGGACTAGTCTGACCGTTAGTGTTAGCGTATGTTGGAGCTTGGTTAGGATGTTTTGCCACATCCACCATGTAGTCCTGACCTTGTACCATCTGATTACTTTTTGTTTCGACCTTTACAAAACTTCTTGAATGTTCAAAATTTCAATAATGATGATGATGCCATTTGTGGTTCGGAAGAATCTGTCCATTCTTTGGTTGCCTGGAAGAGATCGCATTAGCGATAAGGCCGCCCATTGTATGTTTTTGTGTTGAATGTATTTTGTTCGTTGTTTGATTGGTGTACAATAAAGAATATAAATAAGCAATAAATAAATGATATCAAATCGTACCTGATTCAGTTTTTTGCTGTAAAAATGAGAAGTTTAATGAACGTAGGATTATGATGCTGCCTAAAAGACGGCAAAAGGTCATTGATCAAAATGGGCAATACATTACAGAATAAAGTTATTTAGTTCCATACATAAATTGTCTTTGATTTTCAAAGAAAAACCGCCATTACTTATTTGCCAACCCAATATATGCAAATCCATGATAGTTTACTTATTTAAAAATCAAAGATTTGCATATATATTGGGTTGGCAACTAAGCGATTGCGGATTTTTTTTCCTATTATGATAACCTACATTGTAGTTTCCATTCTCAGGCATTATCATAATAATATTATTTTGCGATTACAACAACTGGTTTCTTGATGGAAGGCCATAACATCGGCTGCCGGCAGAAGTTACCACCCACCAGACAAAGTCTTGCCGCCAAGCGATTCGTGGTGTTCCGGCATGATATCTGGTGCAGCCGTACGGAGGACGGGTCTGAGCAGTTGTGGTGCGATGTGTGCCGGGTACGATGCGCCAAATGTTGTTGTGTCGAGAGTTTGGTCGTGGAGGGTCTCCAGATCAATCTCCCTCTGGGTTATACATTGCATCACCTCGCACAACTGCCATCTTCCTTCCTATTCACTCAGTTTTTTGAGTGTCTTATTAAATTAGCGCGCTTTACCATCAACCATTGCTTCACTGCTTACCATCAGGTGGGATTGCGATCTAATTCTAAGGAGCACTAGTTTATAATTATTAAAAAAACAGACTGAGTATTATTTGCCTTTTATAATATTGTTTTTTCTTTATTTTATTTGTATACATATAAGATGTTAGTTAGGGTCTGGTAGCTACATAACAACAGTCGCACGGGTCGATAGATCAGGTCAAGCCACTGCCACGGTTGTTCTGTGGACGGATGGCCATCTCTGCATAGGAAACTTCCATGCCTCGGAAAGCACATGATGCCGTTGGTCCTGGCTGTCATCAAATCAAATCAAATAGTTTATTTGCGGTACACACGTATATATCATGGGTCTTACAATACGAAGTGAGTTCCTGCTGAGATCTCCTCACGGGCATACTAATTTATTAAACAATAAACATGTACAGAATAAAAAAACAAAACTATTTACAAAAAAAAAAAAATAGAAACCAGCTTCAAAAAAACACTTAAAAGGAAAAATAATTTTACTTTATAATAATTATACATTATTAAATATTCTATTTTTGAATTTAAAGATATTATTACAGTCTTTAATGTCTTTGGAAATTTTACTGAGAATTTTAGACGCCATAATGAATGTACTCTTCCCATAAAGTATGGTTTTACATTGCGTATTTAATTTTGTATATAGCCTCGTCCTGTTGCGTGACCTCAACAATATTTCGAACAAATATGGATGTTTCTTGATAAATATACAATGATGGTGTTGAAAGTACCTATTTTAAATTTCACAAAAGATTGCTTAACCTTCAGTTTTTTTCAGACCGCATATTGCACGAATGCATCTTTTTTAATATTTGACGATCTTCTCCCAGTTAATAGCATTACCAGAAGGTTTAGTCATCCGTAGATCTTTGACAGTATTTGCATTCTTCTTCTTCTTCTTCAGCCTATAGATGTCCACTGCTGGACAAGGCCTCCCCCAAGGCTTTCCACGATGACCGGTCTTGTGCTGCCTGCATCCATCGGCTTCCCACGACCTTCCCCCAACAAGGTGGACCGATGACCTACCTACGCTGCGTCTTCGGGTAAGTGGCCACCACTCCAGAACCTTACTGCTTACTGTCATTGCATTAGGATTCCAAAAGTATGACGCCCAGCCTTTCCTAAGGGTATCGTATTTCCCAGTAATTAGATTGTAGGGGGCACAAAAGCAGTCGCTTATTCTCGGTGGTAGGCCATAACATCGGCTGCCGGCAAAAGTTACCACCCGCAGACAAAGTCTTGCCGCCAAGCGATTCGTCGTGTTCCGGCATGATGTCTGGTGAAGCCGTACGGGTCTGAGCAGAAATTGTGTTGCGATGTGTGCCGGGTACGATGCGCCAAATGTTGTTGTGTCGGGAGTTTGGTCGTGGAGGGTCTCCAGATCAATCTCCCTCTGGCTCATCGTTGGTCGTGTTGGTCTTATGTTTAACATTACATCACCTGCCTCAACAGCCGTCATCCTTACTATTCATAAGTTTTTTTAAGTGAATAGAGTTAATAACCTAGTGCGCTTTACCATCAACGATTGCGTCACTGCTTACCATCAGGGTGGATTGCAGTCAAGCACTAGTTTATAATTATTACAAATACTGATACTTAGGCAAATTTGATTAGACGGGATGCCAACCCAAAAATGGTTGGGAAAAGACTGAGCAGATGATGTCATATAGGAGGCTCAAATGATTAATAATGTGGTTTTTTTAATATGATTATTAGAAACTTCATTTTTTTTTTAATTTTGATAGGCTTAAAGAATAGAATAGAATTCTCTTTATTATTATTATTATTATTTTTATTTATTGTGTGTTCAGACTACATGTGGTCCATTGTGTTAGTAACAATTTCACTTAAACCTATGTTAGTACTTAATAACTAAAACCGATTTTGTACGGTTCGCTAATGCCCACACAAGCGGACTATCTGCCCGGGCCGCTATCGAGTGCAGAATGATGTTGGGACTGTCACGCAACCCGCGAAGTAACGAGGCAGATTTCTTGCGCCATACTGCGTCAAAGCTATCAACGCGCGCGTCAGCGAACATCGCCGACGCACTACAGAAGCGCGGCAGTCGCAACAGCGTCCTGAACGCATTGTTGTATTGGATACGCAAAGCGTTGCAAGCCCTTTGGGTATATCTGAACCACAGGGCCCCCGAGTACAGTGATGTACAATACGCCTTAAAAAGGGCTATTTTAACTGCTACTGCACATCGAGAGAACCTGCGGGCCAGCATGTTCGCCCGGACCGACAACGCTCTGCGTTCCCTCTCCAAATCTATATCATCGTTCAGGGTATCTGTTACCATATGGCCCAAGTATTTAAATTTATACACCCTGTTTATTGGGTGACCTTTAAGGAACAGAGGAGGGACCGTAGATGGACACCTGGCTCCAGACCCGAAGACAATATACTCTGTCTTTTTGGCGTTGTATATCAACCCATGAGACTCCGCGTACGATTCACACACAGCCAGTAACCTTCGGAGAGCACTGATCGAGGGAGCCAACAGCACCATGTCGTCTGCGTAGCTCAGATTATTAAAACAAACTCCATCCACATAGCAGCCGACACGCATGCTGCTGAGTCGCTCGACCAAGTCATTCACATAGAGACTGAAGAGTAAGGGCGAGGAGAGTCCCCCCTGTCTCACCCCACACTCCGGCCTGCATGGCTCCGAAAGCTCCCCCACCCATCTCACCCGAGTCTCTTGGTGTAGGTACCAGTATTTAAGGAGAGATGCGAGCTCTGGCGGCAGTGTTGTATCTCCTAGCTTCTGCCAGAGTAAATCATAAGAGACTAGGTCAAAAGCCCTGGATAGGTCCAGGAACACCGCGTAGACTGGAGTCTGTCTATCCGTGTAATACTTAACAGCGTGCTTCAAACCAAGCATGGCCGATTCCGTTGACAGCCCTGCCCGAAAACCGAACTGGGCGTCATGAATCTTGACATGCCTAATCAAATACGAGTTGAGCACGCTGTCAAGTACCTTGGCTATGACGGTGGCCAGTGAAATTGGCCTGTAATTTGACCCGTCCGATACGTCTCCAGTCTTGTTCTTGACTACAGGCACCACCAGAGTCCGCATCATGTCCGAGGGCAAGTAGGTATGAGACAGACACAAGTTAAATAATAAAGCGAGTACTCGCGGTAAGTGGACACCAGCATGCTGCAGGTGCTCGATGCTTAGCCCATCATGACCTGGCGATTTCCCTCTAGTCATATTCTTAATTTTGGCCCTGACCTCTTTCGCCAAGATCACCGTTGGTACTTCCTTATCTTTGGGAAGAGCTTCGAGCTCCCCGCATGGTGTACCCAAGGCCGACTGCGTGGAAAACTGGGTTTTGAACAACTCGGCAATATCTTTTGGGTTGGTAACTCCATCGATACTCACAGGAATACCAGGCCTAGGATTCAGCTTACCAGTACCTTTCCAGAAATTTTTAAAGTCTGATTTGGCATAGTGCTTTGCCAGTGAATCCATCCTCAACTGTTCTTGGTGGTTTTGACACCACTTGACCTTTCCTTTAAAAATTTTGCGCGATTGCACCATTGAGTCATATACGGGACCTGATGAAGGCTTTCCGTAGTGACACCATTTACTGAAATCCCGCCTAGCATTTCTGTGAGCCTCGCTCACATTACTGTTCCATCCCGCCAGTGACTTCCTGCGTTTACAAGTCTTTCGCTTGTAAGTAGCAGCAGCACCTGTACATAAGATATTTACAACCTCATTATAAATACCGTCTATAACCTCATTATGAGATGCAATTTCACAATATTTACCACAGCACTGCTGTAAATCAGTATGCAAATCAATGAGCCTAAGTTTAGAATTACACAAGGTTTCGTAAGCTAGACATTGACTCGCATTCCTGTCTCCCCATTTAATGCCATTACAAGCCGGGTTCAATGGCAGTGCTTTTTGCCTAATAACATCTAGATTGCAGTTGATGACTAAAGGGAGATGATCTGACCAATAGACGTCATATTTAACATATACATTGGTAATACATTCCAAAGCTGCGCTTGTAACCATGCAATGGTCCAGCCAGCGTTTGCAACCATGTGCCTCACTAACAAACGTGAACGTGTCAGATGTTAGCTGCAACCTACTAGTGTCCACACATGTCCAGTCTTGTTCCAAGGAGAAGGTTAACAGCTCACGATAAAAACGTTCACCTGGATGTGCGTTAAAATCCCCTAGCATGATTACGGACTCCGTATCACTATCATTAATTAAGGCACTCACCGCACTTAAACAGTCTGTGAATTCTGGCACATTTTCCGCGCAGTCCGTGGGCATGTAAACACTAAACACCAGCACGGGTCGATCATTAGTCATCACCCGTATAGCTGCAATACGAGGATTCACACACGATATCACAGAGACACACGGGAAGAGCGCCTTACGCCACAACAATGCAACTCCACCGAAAGGCCGACCTCTCAGAATACCGGCCGCAGTGTCAACAGCTGATGTCCCAGTACTCCCAAACTCACTGTGCACGTTAGCCAAGTATGACAACTCATCCGGCAGCAGCCACGTCTCTTGCAAAGCAATTATATCTGCAAAGCTGCACAACTGCTGTATACCCTCGATGGAACGCTTGACATTCTTACAGTTATAGGTTACCAATGTTGTACTCATATTTGTTTTGAATGCTTTCTGTTTTCATCCTCGGCCGGCACAGGGTGCTTGTAAGGTCTGAACCGTCTACATGTTATACCTGCTGGCCACAACTCATCGCTTAAGAACATGTCTAACTTGTTATTGCAAACTAACATTTTGTACGCATTGTATTCTTTTTCGGTTTTCATTTTAATCTTTTGTAAAACGACGTTTTCGTTAATCTTCGAAAAGACATACTCCAAAATATCATTAGCTGATGTATCTTTGTGTACATTGGAGAGGAACAAAGGTATCTTCACACTGGCGGGCTTAAATTTATCCTCCGGCTTGTAATCAGCTTTACCTCTAACAACAGACTCTGAATGCATGTTTCTGTGTCTCTTCCTTTGCACTGTGATCCATGGTTCTTTAGGACATTCTGATTTAAAAACACCATTTCGCGCCACCTCTGCTAACGACTTATTTTTATTTACATCAGTCGTAACGATACGGCTATCCAATGAGTTGGCACTAGCGGTGACGATCTCAGGCGCTTGCGATCTCTCAGCAAACCGGTTTGACGGTGACAATGTTTTATTATTTTGTGTACTCACAGTTTTTGAGCTACCCGATTGCTGCTGCATGACGTCGGCGTCACCGGCGGCGGCCACGGTAGTATTATGAGCTGGGATCGGGCTGCGTGCGAAAGAGATAGTGCTATCACAACTTTCATTTTTATTATTTTGGGTAAATGCCGGTAATCGCCAATGCACCTTCTCATTTGTCTTATTCTTAGGAGTACTTTCCTCGTTGCTGATATTTTTAGAAATATTCCTAATGCCAATCGGGCCACTATCGCAATCATTTGCCAATAAGTACCCACCACGTCTGTTGTTTACATATACTGGTCGATCCACATCCACCAGCGACGCAAACTTCAGGTGGTCTATATCCGCTTTTAACATATTTAGTTGGTCTATCGTCACACTAGTCTGTTTCAAATTCTGAATTTCCGATTTTAAAACCACAATATTTTTCAACAGAGCTGACACATCGATGTGATCAAAGGATATCGGTGGTAGTTTCTCCAACTCTCGAGCCACAAAGATCGGGGTTTTATCCGGGTCTGTTGTCTTTAAGACGCATATGATATCTTCGATATTCTTCTGTTCTTTGTTTTTTCGCCTTGATATATTGCGGGTACTTGTAGAAATAGACTCGAACAATAAACTTTTTGCCGTTGCGATTTCTCTCTCAGTATAGGTGCCAATACACAAACGGATCAAACTTTCCTCGTCCATAATGTCTATTTTGTTTTGCACAAAACATAAACACTCGTTTATTACTATGTTGCACGAAACACACTTTACTTTCTCAGAAGACATTTTTTTTTTTTTTTTTTTTCTACACCCGAACGCTTCCGAGTTCGCGCGAAGACTCGATTCTCTATCGATTATTAAGTACACCATATAAATCACAGAAAATAAATCAAGTCAAGATTTTACAAAGGGTGACACACACAATGGACGGTTGTATTGGTTACATTTTTAATATTAAAAATAGTTGCCCATTTGCATCAGGAACAGGGTCCAACTTACTGATGATCAAGGTCAGGTACCTTCGGGAGATGCCTGTTCCAGATGTTCCAGATAAGGCGGTAGGAAACGTCAAGGTATCATCACTGTGTGGAGCGCCCTGAGGACACGGTGGAGCATACAATGAAGGTCTGAGTGGCTTGCGCGGCACACCGCCGTATTCTCGTAGCGCCGAGCGGCAGCGGCGATCTCTTGCGTCCAGCTTTAGTCCAGGCCATGGTCCGGAGCGAGAGTACATGGCAGGTCGGCACATTCTTCTGCGAAGCAGTAATACTCGCAAAGGAGGAATGTTGTGTTTTTGCTTTACCATCAACGATTGCGTCACTGCTTACCATCAGGCGGGATTGCGGTCAAACGCGAGTTTATAATTTTGTATAAAAAAAAGTTCAGTAATGCTTCTGAAGCCCCAAATTGCAGCAGGACTTCTCCTGGACGTCAGGGGACAGCCACGAACTTCTGTCCATAGTAGTCGCGGGTTTGAGTGCGCCGAGCTAAGGGTTGCTCACCGTCCGGTAAGGAGTAAGTCCGGGTTGGTGGCTTCTTTTGTTCCACGCGGCCTCTAAGAGATTTTAGCACACTGTGACGGACTCCACTAGGACCTTTGGAGCCGTCAAGGCTACTGGTTGTTCGAAAAAGATACCGTGGCCAGTCAGTAGGTGTTTTAGTAGTAAAGTCTAACACGCTCTTCTGCTCCGTCAAGAAAAAGTCATTTGATGATTTCCCTCTCAAAAATAAATAAGCTGTTGCTTTGTGATATACCAATGGACTTTTGTTCGATACTGTACCTATTAACAGATGTTTTTTGCCTTACATGTTTTCAGTGGGACCTCAATAAAAGCCGATAGTGAATGTGATACAAATTATGAGCCGATTGCAGATTTCTATTCTGGGAAGTCTGTGTTTATAACTGGAAGCACTGGCTTCTTAGGAAAGGTTTGTAGGTACAATCTGTAAAATATCGCACTTAGCAAAAAGACTGCCCATTGTGTCACCCTTTGTGAAATCTCATCGTTGAAATTCCTCAAATCATGCAAACTATGGACGCATGCAAAATTAGCCTCAGCGTGGCCAAAGCTCGTTACTATAAAAAATACATAAATATTGATGATAAACCAGCATGATTTATTGAAAACATACTAAAACTTAAATGCATGTATATTAAATGTCATGTTCCAGGTATACCTTGAAAAACTCCTGTATTCGTGCAATGGATTAGACAAAGTGTATCTCTTGGTACGACAGAAGAATAATGAAAACGTCAACAAACGAATTGAAGGCCTATTTGAAAATCCAGTAAGTTGAATTCTTAGTTCCAAAACGGGCATAATGGGTGTAGGAAAGAAGGCTGTCAGGCTCACATGGGATTGGATGGGTCACATCAGACGTATGCACAATAACCCGTCGGAAAAAGCCTATACACAAAGGGTGTTTCAAGATGGACCACGACGCCAAGGCAGGTCCAGAAACAGATAGCGAGGCGATCTGAGTGCTTATAGCAAATTTCGACGTAGTTCGGGAAAAAAGTTATTGGATAGTTTTGAGGAATGCCTACGCCCAGCACTGGGATAGCAGACACTAATAATAATGAAAAAGATACAAAGAAAGTTCAAATTCCTGATACTCGCAATCGGCATGCGTGTATAACTAGATTTATGGAAGTGAACAATCATGTCCATACATCTGGTCATACACACACGCTTGATATCGTAGCAGGTGGGGTGCTGTATTTACTTCCAACCCCATAGGAAAAAGGCGTGACCTTGTGTTGCTTATCAAATCATCAACCCAGACTATCGTACTTCAGTGCTGGACTATGAGAGGTCTCTTCCAGAGGGCGCCACAACACCATATCCTCTGAGATTTGCACTTAGTACAACCCAAGAAAAATGAGGCCTTTCAAGCAAGTGACACAGTGTGGCGATTAGGTGCTAAAACTGTGAATTATTGTCCTGTGCTGACTGGTTTTCTAGTTCCTTCTTAACGTGCAATCTAGGTCACAGCTCTATCACTAACGGCCATTAGTTCCTATATCGTGCAGCTGACAGTACACGCAGGATATTATATTAAATGGCACAATATTTGTAGAACAGTACCATAATTTACACTTCATTGCGAAACCGTCTTTGAAGCTCCCCTTGAGCAGGTTTTCATTTACCGCCAGTCTGGGTCTGAAGGCTATTTGAATATTACCGTGTTACTTAAAAAAAATACCTAGCCTTACTATTCGAGCAATACGAATAACGAAACGAGCAAAAAGTTTTTTTTTTATTATGGTACATAATCGGTAAATACGGATGTAATGTTCTCACTCCTGGAATACAGACCTCCTCTCAGCGAGACGGAGTGAGCCATAATCCACGCGGGTGCACATGTCTTCGAAGTTTTGCCCCAAGGATATACCGGTTTCCTCACGTGGTTTTACTTCACTGTTTTGGGAGATATGGTGATGAATGACGAATCTATATCTATATACTAATATATAAAGCTGAAGAGTTTGTTTGTTTGTGCGCGCTAATCTCAGGAACTACTGGTCCAATTTGAAAAAATATTTTTGCTTTGGATAGCCTATTAATCCAGGAAGGCTTTAGGCTATATAACATCCCGCTATGATCAACAGGAGCAGAGCAGTAACAAAAAATGTTGCGAAAACGGGAGCGAACTCGGACGTACATATTCTTCCCGTTATTTTAACAGGCGCTTATTTTATATCAACTGAGCTCATTCGGTTAGAAGCTTACGCGGGTGAAACCGTGGGGCACAGCTAGTAATTTACATAAAGTAAGTAGTAGTAGTAGTTCGGTTAAGCGCTTGTTTATAACTTATAATAAAAAAAAAAAAAAAAAGTAAAATGTCTGACTGAGTTCGAACCTACGACCCACAACTTGTAAGATGCAGCCGACACCCATTAGGCCAACCCTGCTCTCTTCTCCCATCTATAGTATAATATAATAGTAATATATTATTATCATAATGTTTAGTTATTTACGAGGTTGAAGAAAAGCAAACCTGATTATTTGAAGAAGGTGGTACCCGTCACAGGGGATGTGTCACTACCAAACTTGGGACTAAGCCCAAACGATGAACAGACTTTGATTGAGAAGGTAATATTGCCAACACTATCATTTTATTGTATATTTAGGGTAAAAGCCGGATAGTTGCCACACTTTTTAAAAAGCTCCTGTAAAAAATGTGTATCAACACATTTTTTATTCAATGTGTGTTCTCAGGCATAGTTGATTATTCTTCTAACATACCCGATTTATAAAAAAATTATAAGTATTATAAGTTTTGAGTAAATCCAGTTTAATATGACCTCTAAAAAAGGGGATAGTTGCCTACTATAGCGGATAGTAGCCTAACGTTAAAAATGGATCGGGGGATACTTGCCCAATGTGAGGATAGATGCCCGTCTGTCTGTTTTTGAAATAAAAATGAACTTTTATTAATTTAAAATAATCAGATTACTATGTTTATTATTAAATACAATCTTTTATTTAGTATTATTTAAAGTTAAATTATAAAATTATAACAATAATACTTAGACTCCAAAATAGTAAATAAGTGTCTAAAGTCTAAAATTATAATTTATTTATTTTGAAGATAGAACATCACACAATAAACACAATTACAATTAACTTTGGCATTAGCTTCTATTAAGTAAGTATTCAGTCCAGTATCCTTTATTATTATAAGTACTAATAGAAGTTGAATTATTACATAACCAATTCCTAAAAATACTAAGGCTTTAAATTGTAAGTTAGTGAACATGTAACTTTTTAATTAAATATTAGTCAAGTATAGTAATAGTAGTAGTAGTAGTAGTTGTTAGTTAAGTAATAAGTATAGTATCTTGAATATTAAAAATATGGTAATCAACTTTGGCATTAGCATTGATGATCACCAGAAGTCAAGTTTTTCAACTTGCTACATCTCATGCAATGGTTTTTGATTATTGAACAAGTTTCATGCAACCACATTCGACACATCTGTCATTCAATCCAATCTGATGTCGATTTAGTTAAATTATAATTTCCAAAATATTCTACACAATAATCATCAAATGACACTTCTTTCTTGGTATTTTCTGTTTTTGAATTTACATTTTTTACTTCTAATATATTTTCAGTGTCTCCAATAGATATTTTTTTGCCTTTGATTAGTAGCGTTTTAGTTGCTTTTCCTTTAGATATTTTTGAAATTATAACCTTTTCTTCATTTTCACAGTTAGAACTGTAGATACGAGCTTTTCTTTTCCTTAGAGCCCTTCCTCCAGTCAGTTCAATAAAATCTGTGTGTAATGAAGATGGTATGAATCAGAATCAGATAATTCTGATTCATACCATCTTCTTAAGGTTCGAGGGGATATGCCATAAAATCGGGATATTTCGTTGACACTTTTTTTGTTTTTTATTTACTTCTTCGAACGAAAGTGATAAACTATCTTCTGTCCAGTTGATGTGGCGCGGCACCACGCCTGGCACGCCTGACTTTCGTTTATACTTGCGAGGCATTTTGTTGTTGAGTATTTATTCAGTACTAGCTTTCCGCCCGCGGCTTCGCCCGCGTGGAGTTCGGTTATATCGCGCTTTTTAGATTTCCCTCGGGAATATCAAATTTTTCCGAGATAAAAGGTAGCCTATGTTCTTTCTCAGGGTCTAAAGATTGTCTGTGCCAAATTTCATCAAAATCGGTTGAGAGGTTTAGGCGGGAAAGCGTAACAGACAGACAGCATTTCTTTCGCATTTATAATATTAGTATGGATTATTTAAGATAAACTATAGTCAACCCAAATAAAAAAAACACTAAGAAAAAATAGTAAAAGCAAATGAAAAAATAACTAAGAAAAAAGTCTGTCTTTCCTTGTTAAATATGTATAGTTACGGATAGTTGCCGCAGGGCAACAATCCGCAAAAGACAGTAGGGCAACTATCCGATTTGATACGGATACTTGCCCTTTTTATTCACGAAATAAATAAAACATATTTATCAATAAATCCTAATAAACAGTGCAATATAAACTCTAATGCATTCAAAGAAATAAATTTTTGACAGAAATCGCAATCAGTTACAAAAATATTTAACGGAGATTACCTACCAATATAATTCTGGCGCTCGTCAAAATATCGCCGCGGAAGATAATTTCTCACAGGGACAAAACTGGTGCTCCTTCTTCAACGGCATATGCGGCACTGAGGCCAGCGTGGTGGATGCTTTTAATTATGATCAAAAAGAAACACTGACAATACGTCTAACATAGAGCATTTGAAACTGAGGCATGTATCCGTCAGAGGCAACTATCTGGGTTTTACCCTACTCTTTTCTAGCTAATACTTTTTAAAGCACAGCTGCACCGTGAAAATTTACCTAAAGGCAATTAACACACGGCACCGCGTACCGCCGCGGGGGGCGGCGACGGACGAGTGGATTTCGCGATGCTCCACGCGGTAAGGCGGTTTATGCGCCTGTCCCGCGGATGGATTTAACACGGTTTTGACCAGTTTGTTCACAGACACTGGTAAGAATCTTCTGATCTTGCTCCTTCGTCCTGCACCCACGGTGATCCGCGCGGCTTCGAGGCGTTCCGTGTCCGTGTGTGAGGCGCCGCTACACCGCGCGGACGGCATGCAGCGCGAAAGGGCGGTGTCGGTGAAAGTACCGCTCAACCGCACGTTCGGCCGGTGTATGTGTGTTAGGCATCTACGGAGAGATAATCTACACTGCCTACCGCAGCGGTTCGTGGTGCCGTGTGTTAATCGCCAAATTGAGCGTGTAGTAAGCTTTCATTCTAACTACTGCTGAACTACAGAGCTGCACTCCTTAAAAATACAACATGAAACAACTCTCCACTACTTTTAAGATAGAAATAAATATAGTACCAAAATTGTTATTTTTAAAGTTTTGCCAAAGCAAAATAGTAGGTTCAGATGCCATAAGCAAAATACACTTTAAAGTTTGTTATAATATTTGAATGTTGAAATTGGTAAGAACCTATTAAAATAAAACACATAATAAAATAAATAAAGACAATCAAGACACTGCCATCTCCCGAAGCACGAAAAAATCATAACACATGTTTATTACACCTACATTTGGACCAGGTCGCATTTGGCGGGCTGATTCCTCCACGACTGGCGGTGATACTAGTCAGGAATGCCAAGTATCTTCCGGGCCTAACTGGAACTACTACTACTACCTAAGTTGCTGGCACTGAATGTAACAGTGAGTGCGGTTTAGTCAAAAAGAGCCTGACATAACCCTCTGTTCATCCCCGACATATGGTATCCATGAGGATTTACAAGTGACATAAAAGGATCTACAACTATTAATGATTACCTTAAGATAGCATTGTAATCTAGTTCCTTTGAAGAACAATTTTATTCAAACTCATCAATTTTAGGTCTCAGTAGTTTACCACGGGGCGGCAACAGTGAGGTTTGACGAGCCGTTGCCGGTGGCCATGAACATCAATTTTGAAGGCTCACAGAGGATTCTTGAGCTCACACGACGTATGAAAAACATAGAGGTAATTTAGATTCTATATTGTTGACATAGCAACACTAGTATGAATTGTTCTACTATGAATTATTTCCATTAGATATTCAAATAAAATTATTTTGCATTAATTGGTGTTTGGAGCCTCCTGATAAGCAAATTATGCCTGTGTTAGGAGACTCCATAGCAGTTCCTATATCATCATCAACCTTTTTTTATCATACCACTGCTGGGTACAGGTCTCCTCTCATACAGAGAAGGATTGAGCGTAATCACCACGCTTGCTCAATGCGGGTTGGCGATTTCAGACTTAAAGTCGAGGTTTCCTCAAGATGTTTTCCTTCAGCAGTACCTATATAATTTTTTCTAAATCTTAGATATAATCAGCATGCGATTTTGTGTTTGTGTGTGTGTGTAGTATTAGGTTATTGACTGCTCTGCTGCGTGGCACGGGTTCGATTTCCGCACGAAACAAATATTACAAGTAGTTGTTCCGAGTCTGGCTGTTTGTGTATGTGAGTTTATATGTTTGTAAACACACCCACGATACAAGAGAAATTTCTAGTGTGGGGCAAAGTTTATTAAAAAAAAAAAAATATGCCATAAAAAACCGTTTTAACATTATTTGTATGTTAAAAATTCAAGACTTTAATTTTCAGGCAAGACATTAACTATCGAAATACATGTAAATCCGGTTGAGAGTCATTAAACAAATACGAAGCTTTGAAAGCGATTGTCACCGTTAATATAGGTCAAATGATATATCCAATTACACTATTTTTCAGGCTTTGGTTTACATATCAACGGCTTACTCTCAAACGCAGAAGAAGGTACTAGTGGAGACGGTCTACCCACCGCCAGCCAAACTGGAAGATGTCTACCAGTTCATGGATGAGCTTGGACATGATAATAACGAAACAAAGAAGTACTTAAGTATGTAATTAATTTAAATAATAATATATTAATTCTTCTGCTGGGACACTTCGTCTTCTAGTATACCCCAGAGGATGCCAAGCGGACGTAATTTACCACATGGGACTTTTTTTTTTATATGGCATCTCGTAGGTGGCCATTAGAGGCCGTAACTACTTAACCGGACTTTCCTGTGGATGCCTTAATTAAAATTAAAGCCTCCAGCCAGGGGCACTTAAAACTAAATTAATATTGGGCGACTACGCACTAAGGGCACCCCCCGTAGGGTACGAACCTCGGCTTAGGGCGTCGCTAGAGAGGACAGCAAGGGACGGCTGGATCGAATGTATTCTTAATGGTTTGATGACCACGGCGTTTCCTAGTACAAGCTCTGAGAAGAAACGCCGATACAAACTCAGAGGTCATTGTTGGGACATTATGATATTACTGGCTCAGCTGCGGCGCGGGCTGGCCTTCATCGGACAAGGGACGGGGAAGTGGATTACTACGTGGAGCGCGTCGCGATGGACCTCGACGGCGAGGTCGGTAGGTCGGTCTGTTTTTGTGTAATGTGCATCGGTGATGTCAAATTGTTCCGAATTTTAGGTTCTATGTTATACCAGTTTCCCCAGAATGTTTTGTTTCACCGCCTTGAGATCATATACGCTAAGATGATGATGATGAGATCAATGGTGATGAAATAAGTTAATCAAAGAATACAAAGCACCTATCTAGATCCAAATCGAAGATATAAAATCCGTATGTGGTAGAAAACGATCGTTGAAGTAATCAGAATAGCTTTTTCCCAAAGTTGTTGTGCGGCTTTTATGTTTGGTTAGGAAATCATCAAATGACCTCTCTCTGGAAGGCTTCTGCCCAGAGGGGCGTATCAAACTTTTACTGACTAAAACTCACCCCTGTACCTTCACTTGTCTGTGGGCCAGGGACCACAGTATCTGTTTCGAACAACCCCCGATCCTGGCACCTCTTGACCAGCCTTAATACAATATGTTTCTTTGTTACAGGAGCTCATTATAAACCTAACACTTATACATTCACCAAAGCGTTATCGGAGTTTTACGTCACGAAGAATCGTGGCAATGTGCCCGTAGTCATCATTAGGCCTTCTATAGGTAACATTTTTTTTTAAATATTTTTTTAATGATTTTAAACTAGTTCTTGACAGCAATCCCACCTGATGGTAAGCAGCGATGCAATCGTTGATGGTAAAGCGCCCTAGTTTATTAAGGGCCTATTCACTCAAAAAAACTGGATGAATAGGAAGTAAGACGGCAGTTGAGCGAGGTGATGGAAAGTTAAACCCGACCAATGATGCTGCGCCAGAGCGAGATTCAATCTGGAGACCCTCCAAGACTAAACTCCTTTGACGCAACACTTTGACGCCTCGTACCCGGTACACATCGCAACACAACTGCTCAGACACGTCTGACATCAATATTTTTAGTCGCCATGTTTTTAAGCACGTTTTGCATCTTGCAATACCTTAATTTGTGATAAAATACTATTTTAATCCTTAAAATAGTATTTTATCTTTTGTTTTTTTCATAATGAAATCTCGGTGGTAGGCCAAAACATTGGCTGCCGGCAGAAGTTACTACCCACTAGACAAAGTCTTGCCGCCAAGCGATTCGTCGTGTTCCGGCTTGATGTCTGGTGAAACCGTACGGACGACGGGTCTGAGCAGTTGTGTGGCGATATTTGCAGATACGCCAAATGTTATTCTGCCGGGAGTTTTTTCGTGAAGGGTCTCCATATCAATCTCCCTCTGCCGCAGCTTTATTGGTCGTGTTGTTGGGTTTAACATTTTATCTCCTCGCTCAACTGCCGCCTTCCTTCCTTATCACTCAGTTTTTGAGTGAATAGGCTCTTAATAAACTAGCGCGCTTTACCATCAACGATTACATCACTGCAATCAGGTAGGATTACGGTCGAGCACTAGTTTACAATTATAAAAAAAACTAGAAACAAAAAGATACAGTGGACTCAAAATTGATTTCATTCATGGACAAGGGAACCGGCGCCGTTGTCTGTCTTATGACTTCCACACGAACGAAGTCGTAAGCAGAAGCTAGGTCAAAATACATTAAAATACAATGACACATCTAGTCGTAAGAATACTGTCAGCAAGGGAAAACAAGATTTCGTTTTAAAGAACAATAACGTTTTATTTTCTTTTCCAGTTGCAGCAATAAAAGATGAACCCTCAAAAGGCTGGTTGGACAACTGGTATGGTGTCACATCCATACTTTTCGACGCTGGAAAAGGCTGGAACCGCTTTAATCTAGGTAGCAGCAGCCACGCCCTCGACCTCATCCCTGTCGATTATGTTTCTAATTTGAGTATTATTGCTGGTGCTAGAGCCAAGTAAGTATTATTGTTATTAATAGCTTGCATCACCACACTGCTGGATAAAGTTTACTCTTCATAAATTCCAGTTTTTACGAGCCCGGGCGAAAGTGGATCACTAGTCATTTGTTGTGTGCTATACTCAGAGTATCTCCAACCAAACCAAACCACCAAAGTCACTGTCTGTTAAACATAAGTGGCAGTAGGTGGGGCGTATTGCACGTAGAACCGAAGGCCAATGAGGCAGTCAGCCACATGTTACGACATGTGGCTGACTGCCTCCTTGGCCTTCGGTTCTACGTGCAATACGCGAATCTTACGAGATTCAGTGTAGGGAGGCTCTCAACAAGGTGGACCGATGAACTGGTGAAAGTTGCGGGAAACCGATGGATGTGGGCAGCATAAGACCGGCCATTGTGACAAGCCTTGGGGAAAGCATTTGTCTAGCAATAAACCTTTATAGGCTCAGCGGAAGAAGAAGAAATTGTTTATTTTGTACAGCTACTCACTCCATCTTCTACGGGGTCGTTTGCGACGCCTGCTGTCTTCTATAAGATACAGCTAGCAGGTGTGGTTATAGAAGACATACGGCGCTGTTTATTATATTTTATAAACATATCTCGTGGCCACGAGCTGCACGTTCAAGCAAGAAGTGTCTTGCAGCAGCAACTATCGAACTAGGGAATTACTTCGACATGACGCTTACGGTCCCATTTCAAGCCTCGTGAATTGCACCAAGTAACATGTCAAGTGCTCGTCTCCTGTTTTCGATCGCCAGCTGACGAACGGAGAGGGCGATGCGGACGACATCGTTTGACCTCTTTTCATACTTGGGTTCATACCGCCAGCTAACGAGCTAAGCTATGGCTCGCCAATATTTCGTATATTTTCTTTCGTTCGCTTCGCGCGCAATTTATATGATTCGCAATTAATATGATAATCCATGTTCTAGATCATGTAAAGTTCAAGTTTTTAATAGCTGCACTTCATCAGAGAATCCTGTTACTATAGGAGATGCTCATAAATTCTTTAATGAAGAAATGGTTTCGCGGGGTTCAAGTAAGTAGTCAAATTACATATAGGAACAGTATAAATACGTGGGATACTCAGAAAGTTTTGGGATAAAATTAAAAAAAAAGTTCTATTGTTAGTACATATATTTTTATCACATCTTTTCACAGTACTTTCCACCAGCCTCTATACAAAGTTTCATACGTCTGAACCAGTTTACGAGATACTTTTTCCAGTCCGCCGCAGACACCTCGTTTACAGCCTGCTCAAACGCTGACAGCGCATCCTCAGGCGAAGAAAATTGTATCCGTTTGAGCTCCTATTTTTGGGAATGAGAAGAAGTCACACGGTATTTCATCTAGGCTGTAACAAGTGTGACCCAGGAGTTGTACCGGTACTGTCCAGGAAGTCCCTCGTTTTGATAGCGGTCTGAGCGGGCGCATTGTCGTGGTGAAGCAGTAACCCGCGGAGCCCTGTGTTTGGTCGCTTGTTGCTTACAACAGAGAAAACTTCTGTCAAGCATTTGTGTACCAACGTTAATGCTTCTTTCGTTTCGTAAAGGATTTGGTACCAAGTAGCCAGTCAAACTGAAAAAAACTTGCGATCAAAATCTTATCGCCGCTTCACTTTGATAGGCGTTGATTCGTTTTGAAACACCCAAACCATCGACTGGCGCTTCGTTTCTAGATCGTATTGATAAATCCAAGATTCATCACCTGTATCGATGTCGTAAACATGCCGAGTAAAGCCTGCTTCAAATTTGTCTATCATATCATGGCACCATTCTACCCGTGCCTGCTTCTGAGCATCGGTGAGATTGTGCAGTACCCAGCGTGAAACTATCCTCCGCGAGCGAAGATGCACGTATAGAATCTCGTGTAGGCTTCTTGATCCAATCTGGAGTTTATGCTAAATTTCTTGGTATATAATTCGTTTATTGTCTTGGATCAAACTTTTCACTGCTGGCGTGTTTTCTTTTGTAACAGCCATCAAAGGGCGACCACTTCTTCGCTTAAATTCATTATACCGCTAATGCACGATTGTGGGGTTGGGAAATCATTAAATGACTTCTCCCGCTCTGGGCAGAGTGGAAGGGCGTGTCAGACTTTTACTGACTAAAATCCACCCGTGTTCCTTCACTTGCCTGTGCGACAGCTAGGGCCTCGGTTTCTTGTTTAACCTACCCGCAACCCTGACCCAGCAGGCATCGGTCTTTGTGGACCCCGTCACGACGTGCTGACATCTCTTTGAGCGCGCGTGGAACACGACGCGCCGTCGACTCGGGCCTGGTCCTTACCGAGCGGCGAGCTGCCCACTGCTTACCGCCCGCAGGCCCGCGCCTACGGTGGCTGGGAGTTTAGTGTCATCTCCCGACCAGGGCGTCTCCTGCGGCGGCTAGTGGCGTGAGGTCGCTGGGATTCCCGTTGCCTCACGCGCTCCGCCTCCTCCTTTGCCGGCATCACTGCTTCGCAGAAGGAGGTGACAGCCTGCCATGCACTCTTGCTCCGGACCATGGCCTGGACCAGGGTCGGACGCGAGAGATCGCCGCCGATCGCCACTACGAGGACACGGTGGTGCACTACCCAAGCCGGGCAGACATCCACCGTATGCTCCACCGTGTCTTCAGGGCGATCCACACAATGGTGACACCCTGGCGTTTCCTCCCGCCTTATACGGAACAGGAACCTCCCGAAACAACCGTGTCCGGTGAGGACCTGCGTCAGGCGAAAGGTGAGGGCGCCGTGGCGCCTCTCTAGCCACTCCTCAAAGAAGGGCTTGCCGCCGCTATTGTGGCGTGCCCAGCACTGGGTTGCGACAATTGCACTCTCCATGTCGCCATAAGATCCCGCCGGAGCTCTGTCCGCCGTACCGCGATTTCTCGCGGCAGCGGAGTTATACCCCGGCGTTTTGCCTCCTCTCGCCACTCTCACATGTGGGCGAGGACTTTGGCCTCCAGATCCCATGGCGGTAATCCTGCAAGGAGGCTCGCCGCCTCAGCGGAGACCGTGCGGTATCCTCGGATCAGCCGAACGGCCATGACCCTCTGGGACGCGGTCAAGCATCGGGCTGGTCGCTTCCTTAACGACAGCGCCCACACCGGTGCCCCCTAAAGGGCCATGGACCGCATGGCCCCCGCGTAAAGCCTCCGGGAGGAGGCGTTTGGTTCCCGTAGATTGAGGAGGAGCCGCCTTAGGGCAGCCCCGGCCCATTCCAGTCTGGGAGCCAAACGTCAGAAGTGCTCCTCGAAGTTCCACCGGCTGTCGAGGACAAGTCCCAGGTACTTCATCGTCGACCCGACGCCGATGTGAACCTACCGTTATCTGGGAACCTGACGGTGGCGCATTCCGAGGACCATGAAAGCACATGGCCTTGGACTTCTGCAGGGCCACCTCGAGTCCCAATTGCCGGATCCTGTTGACGATTGTCGCAACCCCGAGGGTCACTGCGTCAGCCGCAGCCTGGTGCGACCTCCCTTGTGCCAGGACTAGCGTGTCGTCAGCGTAACAGACTACGCTGACGCCGACAGGGAGGTCAGCCTGCAGCACCCAGTCGTACCCGATGATCCACAGATGCGGTGCAAGGACCGATCCCTGCGGAACACCGCACGACATCTCTCGCCGATTCCATACTCCTTGGTGACCGGGGTAGATAATGGCCCTGTCCGTTAAATAGGCCTCGACCACTCGACAGAGATAGGGCGGCATCCGGTGATACCGGAATGCCTCCCTGATGCAACTCCAGGGAAGGGTGTTGAAGGCGTTGGCGATGTCTAGAGACACCGCCAATACAACCCCACCCCGGGCCACAACATCCCCTGTCGTGAGAACATGATGGCGTCCACCGTTGAGCGCCCCCTGCGGAAGCCAAACTGGCTCTCCGCCAAATCCGGGCCCGCTCGCCTAAGTTGCCCGACGAGGCGGTCTGCAATGACTCTTTCGAAGAGCTTGCCCACCTCGTCGAGCAGCACAATGGTCCGGTAAGCGGACGGAGAGTCTGTAGGGCGCCCTGGCTTCTTTATGAGGACCAGTTTCCCCGTTTTCCAGCGAAGTGGGAACTGGCTCCAAGCATGCGCTTACTAGCCCCCGTAGTCGAGGCCCGAGAGCCCCTAAGGCCAGGACCCAGGCTTTTCCAGGTAAGCCGTCGGGTCCTGGGGCGGTATTTTTGGCATTCAGCCTACGTACCGCCGCTCTTAACTCTACCTCGGTCACTTCTGGAGCATCATCGTCGTCGTTGGTGTGATCCGCATCAGGCACCGCAGGAGGCGGAGCCATGAGAGGAGGGGTATGTTCCCCTCGCGAGGGAACCAGAGCGCTCACCACGTCCTCCACGAGCTGAGGCCGGAGACTCTGCGTCAGCGGGGGAGCCCATGGGCGGAGTTTTTTCCGCACCATGTTGTAGGGGCATCCCCACGGGTCTCTGTTCAGAGTCCCCAGCAACTCCTCACGGGCCAGCCCTTTGGCCGGCTGGATCCCCGCTCAGAGGGCGGTCTTCGCCACTCTGTATCCCTCGTAAAGCTCCGCCTGTATGGCCTCCGTATTCGGTGGACGAATACGGAGCCTGCAATGTCTTATGTATCGATGTCGCGCAGCCACGCACGCCTTGCACAAAGACGTTAGCTCCAGCGACCACCAGTACACCTGACGGCGAGCGCGTCCGGGCTTGACTTGGGGCATTGCCCCGTTGCATATCTCGGACATGGCCTCCCGTAACCACTCCGCCTCGTTGTTTGTGTCAGCAGGCCTGTCTGGTGGTGACACCCAGGCCTGCACGATCGAAGCTTCCAGGAGGAGCTCCCGGTCAAGCTGCTTCAGCGCCCACCGCGGACTACTCGGGGCCGGTCGGACCGGCGCGCTAGAGGTCTGGGCGGAGACGTGAAACCGGATATACCGGTGGTCTGAGTAGGTCTCCACCCCCTCCATGACGCGCCAGTCAAGGACATGTGGCGACAGAGCGGGGCCGGCGAACCATATGTCCACCACTGATTCACCCCGCATCCGCACACATGTTGGGACCGAACCCCGGTTTAGGACGACCTGGCCTGTCTCTAGAGCCCAATCCTCCACCATCCTGCCCCGTGTGTCTGTAAGTCGGGAACCCCAAGCCAAATTTTTGGCATTGAAGTCCCCGAGGACGAACACGGGAAGGGATCGACACCCTACGACGACGACTCTGAACTCCGCAAAAGAGTTGTTAAATTCGGCAAGAGTTCGGCTCGGGGAGAAGTATACCCCCACCACGACTATCTCCCCGAACCATGCTGCTACGCAACCCCGTCCTCTCTTGACGACCTCAAGGGACGGGTGCCGTAGGCGGCCGAAGAAATTAGGGCCACTGAGCCGTTGAAGTCCTCCACCCAGTCATCCCTGGGTGGGACAAAGTACGGCTCAGCGACCACGGCGATATTAATAGACCACTGCGCCATGCTCTGGAGCAAAAGGTCCTGAGCGGAGGCGCAGTGGTTGATGTTCGCCTGGAGGAGGCGTATTGGGGCCATTTATTGGCACTCCATAACTGCCTCCTCCCGAGGCCTTTGTGAGGGCTCAGCCGCGGTGACAGCGGCGGCGACAACAGCAACGGCGTTGCTGGAAGCGGCAGCGGCAGAGGCTGCGGCTGCGACAGAGGCCGCGGTTGCGGCGACGACGGCGGTGGTGGCGGAGGGCCTAACCCGGCCCTTGGCTTTGCTTCTGGTGGGTGGGGCGCAGGCTCTACTCCCAGCCCGGTGCTCAGCCGGCTTATCAGCTGCCGCACAAACTGAGCAGTGCGGAGCGGCTTCACACGAGCCGGCCTTGTGACCGGGCTGACCGCAGCGGAAGCAGAGACCGCTGCGGTCCACCTCCGAGGTGCATTTTACTCCCACGTGGTGGCCCACATGGCAGCGGTAGCACCTCAGAGGTCTGGGTTCCAGCAGTTTCACCTGCGCTGAAACCCAACCCACCAGAAGTCTTCGGCCCTCTTCAATAGAAGGGCCTTCATGCATAAATGCAATTTGAAGTCTATCGTACGATTCATCTGGTTTCAGGCGACATTTGATATCGTAAAAAATCATTGCACGAAAAAGGTCTCGACGCAAATCCATTTTTCAAAGAGACACGATAATTGCAATTAGCTCGCAAAAATGTGGAGGGAAGTTTTGAATTTGGAACATACCTATTACTAGTTATAAATAATCGTTTTTTTTTTTTAAATAAATTATAACGGGCCAGCTCTCATACATAAAAACTTTCTGAGTGACCTAATAATTATAACCGAAGATGCTCGATCCTCGATGCTTAATGTGGAAAAATGGCATGACTTGGGTTTCCTACTGAAAAAACTACATAATATTAACCTAAAAAAATTAAAAGTCTAATATATTTTTTTTTATATTTGCTGAGACTTTCGCAACTGTTTAATATATAAAATAAATTATTATTAATTGTTTCAGATGACATGCCTTATCCAAGCATGTTTATTTTTAAATCAAAAGCAATACTAAACATTGTAACATTCCTATTTCAAACGGCTCCTGCGCATATGATTGACTTTTGGCTAAAAATGACCGGTAATAAACCGAAGTAAGAAAATTTTATACATATTAAGTTTAAGTCAAATACAAATTGTCGACGTCACGCAAAAAGCAGATAATCTCAAATAATTTACTGGTCCGGACATGTTTGCTGCATGTTGGATGCATTGTGGGCATCGAGGGATTCTCAGGTATACCTAGATGACGGAATGAACTGAAAAAGTCTGAAAACATCTTTAGAGACTTTTTCAGTTATAACTGTTTTAAATGTCCTGATAACTATGCATTATCACCAGGTACGCAAAATTAGTCAAAGCAGCCGTCAAAAGAAGAGGTCATATAAATGAGGATTTCACATCCAAGTCCTGGATAATGAGGGCAGAGCGAGAGAGGGAGCTATTCTCCTCACTGTCTCCCGAAGATCAACAGACGTTTCCCTGTGACCCCACCCAGATCGACTGGCCAGAATATTTTCGGTGTTACTATAAAGGTGTTAACAAGTATCTGAAGACTTAGTACACGGTAAAGTCATATTGAAAATAATCTGATATTAAGTTTAGTAATAAAGGCTCTTTTTCAGAAAAGCTATTTTTATTATCTACATACCATCGGTAGGAAAGTGCTTATATCAGTAGAAAAATAGTTGTCTTGTTACTAATCTACATCATCATCATCAACCGTTTTATCGTCCCACTGCTGGGCACAGGTCTCCTCTCATACAGAGAAGGATTGAGCGTAATCACCACGCTTGCTCAATGCGGGTTGCGGGTTGTTACCTAATATTTATTAGTAATTTTTTTCTGAATTAGGCATAAATTGTTATATTTTGATAATTTTTAATTTCAAAATTGTTATATTTCGATTTCGATCCCGTCTGATAATAAGCAGTGATGCAATCGTTGATGGTAAAGCGAACTAGTTTATTAAGCCTATTCACTTAAAAAACTTAGGAATAGGAAGGATGACGGCAGTTGAGCGAGGTGATGCAATGTTAAACCCAAGACCAACACGACCAAACGATGCTGCGCTAGAGGTCGCCCGCCACACATCGCAACACAACTGCTCAGACCGTCCTCCGTATGGCTTCATTAGATATCATGCCAGAACACGACGAATCGCTTGGCGGCAAGACTTTGTCTGGTGCCTACCACCGAGATTAATAAACAAAAAAGTGCTTATTACACGACGCTTTAGCTGTGTACCACATAGGGCCTGAGCTTTATGCCGAGCGAATGCCGTTATGCCTCGATGCGGCGTTTTAGGGTTCCGTAGTCAAATGGCAAAAAACGGAACCCTTATAGATTCGTCATATCTGTCTGTCCGTCTGTCCGTCCGTACGTCACAGGATCATTTTTTTCGGATACTATAAGAGCTCTACTGTTGAAACTTGGTAGGTAGATGTATTCTGTGAACCTCATTAAGGTTTTGATGC
This sequence comes from Sesamia nonagrioides, assembly GCA_017933935.1. Taxonomy (NCBI): domain Eukaryota; kingdom Metazoa; phylum Arthropoda; class Insecta; order Lepidoptera; family Noctuidae; genus Sesamia; species Sesamia nonagrioides. The sequence continues at coordinate 171,873 of JADWQK010000341.1, forward strand.
AAAAATAAATAAATAACCATAAATATTGGGGGCACCGCATACTTAGAAGTGAAACTCAAAAAATTTTTTTCATCAAACAAGTACGTGTGATAGGTCTTCAAAAATGATGTCGAGGTTTCTAAAATACTTTTTTTCTAAACCAAATAGTTTGAGTGACAGACGCTTCCAAAGTGGAAACTGGTTGCCCCCCCCCCCTCCCCTTTAATTTCTAAAATAAAAAAAATAAAAATCTAAAAAAACATATGATGTACATTACTGTAAAAACTATCAACGAAAATTGTTTTGAACAAGATCTAGTAAGCAGTTTGTTTTTAATACCTCGTAAATCGTAAACCGCTTAATACCTACCGCGTAATCTTTCATACAAATAACTTAAATCATCTAATTTCATAAATCAATGGTACGGAGTGCGTGAGTTCGACACGCACTTGTTTTATTGTTCCTTTTTTGCGTAATATTTACCGCAAATAAAGAAATAATCTTTCTTTCTTTAGGTACACTCATGACTTGATTGAGCTCGTTATTATCTATCTGTTCTTCAAATGTCATAAAGGATTATTTTAGTATACGGATTTAGGTTGGTTTTCAATTTAATTAATAATTTTATTGCTCAGTTTAATTTAATACCAAGAACCTTGACCAAGAATTATGAATATTTGCACTGGTCTGGTCGTGCCTCGAAAAGCACTTTAAGCCGTTGGTCCCGGTTGCTATACAAACATCTACTGGCAGTCGTTACGGGTTGTTGGGGCCCTCAAAAGTCTAACAATTGGTCCAACTGCAATGCTTCGATATCAACTTAGGGTTGTGGAGGTCAGACGGCAGTCGCTTCATGAAAATATCAAAGTTTAGCCAAAATCAGCAGTTAAACTGGTAAAGCGGACCCCAGATTCCAAAGCTGAAAAAGTTTCGGATGCGACTGACAATAACTCTGGGATGATGATGATGCTTGACCACAAAAATTATGTCATTGCCGGGATTGCGGCCAAGCGCTAGTTTATAACTTATAAAAAAAAAAAAAAAAAGTTGAACAAATTTTGGAGAAGAATTAAAAACGAAAATCGCTGTACTGTTTAGGCCGATCACTGGCAACCCTCGCGGTGCGGGGGGAGAGGTGACGGCCCCACTACGATCGCGCGCCATCCGAAGCGCGTCATTCGAACGGAGAACTTTCGACGACTACCTCTTGTTAACGCACTACTGTATTTACTAAATTGTATATTGTAATATTTGATTAAAGTCAAGAAAATCGAAATAGTAGCATAATTTGACTCCTCATCTTCACTACCTTACACACCAGAGTCCAGGCTAGGACAATTTGGTGCCGTGACCAGGATTAAGGGAACCCAATTTTGGAACGTATCTGGAATGGAGAAGGAAGCATAAGGTTTCACAGGACTGGAGAAAGTAGTATAAGGGTACAGGAAATACTAGAAGAGAGAGTATTACCAAGAAGAAAAACAGAAAACCGTTGGTGAGTCCGTTCCTTTTTACCTCCTACCTACTTGTGTCCAGATTGTGCGGTATATTTGAGTAAATTGGTAGATTTCTCGATATTCTGGTGTAAATTTTAGAACCTGGGTATAGTTATTCAATTAATAAACACAACGTAATATTTTCGTATTGTCACAATGTCTCAGACTAGTGGAAAGGTTTCAGATCCGATTAAAAGAAGAAGTTACATTAAGGGTAGATTGACGATTTTTAAAACCTATTTAAATGAAATAAAAGCTTTGGAAAGGCTATCTGACCAGCAGATCTCGGAATTGAGATTAAGGTTGGCCAAATTAGAGGAATGTTTCTCCACTTTTGATGATTTGCAATCGGAAATCGAAATTGATTCGGAAAGTCCGGATGAACAAATGATGATTCGTTCCGAGATCGAAGGGCAATTTTATTTTCTGATATCGGAAGGCCAGTGTATGTTGGAAAAAATAGAAGAAAGTAATTTAAAACGAAAAAGTATAGCTAAACAAAATTCAAAGCATTCCGATAGTTTTGAAAGTGCTGATTCATTTGCCCGTTCGGTGCGATTGCCGATCATTAAGTTACCTACATTTGGTGGAGATTATTCGCAATGGTTAGAGTTTAGGGACACCTTTGAATCCTTAATCCATAAGAATAATTCAATCGAACCGATAAACAAATTCCATTATTTGCGATCGTCGTTGGAAGGTAGTCCAGCATTAAGTATCGAGTCGGTAACATTTTGCGCGGACAATTACAACATCGCTTGGGAATTATTGTGTCAAACTTATAATAATAAGCGTCGGTTGATTAGTAATCACATGAATTCCTTATTTGGTATAGAAAACGTAACTAGGGCTACTGATAAGTCTTTGCGTTCTATGATAGATACTATATCTAAGAATTTAAAGGGCTTAAAAACCTTAGAGCAGCCGGTAGAATACTGGGATACAATTATTATACATTTAGCAGTAAGTAAACTTGATAAAAAAACCAGTACCAAGTGGAAGGAGCACAAAGGCTTATTAGGGGAGGTCCCTACCCTCGAAGAATTCTTTAAGTTTCTGCGTGATCGAGCTGAGATATTAGACACAGACAAGCCGAGTACGAGTAAATTAAGTAAATATGGAAGTGAGAGGGCATCTAGTTTTGTCTCGTCGTCACAGCCTAGTGAAAAAAGTAATCGTAATTATAACTGTGTCGTTTGCCGAGAAAATCATCGGTTATTTGAATGTGCAAGGTTTAATTCTATGAGTTTAGAACAAAGAAATGAAGTTGTCTGGAAACATAAACTATGTATAAATTGTTTTAAGCCAGGTCATCGTGCTTACAACTGCAAGGCAATTAATTGTAAAGTTTGTAAACACAAACATAATGTATTACTTCATAGAAATAAACCTCAAAGCACGGACGGCGTAGCGAGTTCCCATGGTAATAGCTCAGGTGAAGCAACGCAGTCAGTATCGTTCGGCATTGCGCGCCCGGACTCGAACTCGCCAGCGGCGTCGATGCAAGCGACCGCCTCCGCTACCGTTGAGCCTACGCGGCTTGCGCCGGCGGCGAAGGAACCGGTTTCGTTATCTGCTACAACGACTCGACACGTTCTTTTGTCCACAGCGCTCATTAATGTTGTGAGCAAAATAGATAATAAACATTATGTGGCGCGCGCATTACTGGATTCCGGTAGTCAAATCTCGATAGTAACTGAATATTTCTGTAAATTATTTAGGGTTATGTTGTAATCGTAGAGAGGAAACCCTGACCGTATTAGGAATAGGAAATACTAAGTTAAAGTTAACAGAAAGTTGTAAATTTAAGTTTAGCTCAATAAAGAATGAGTTTAGTGCGGAGATTAATTGTATGATTGTGCCAAAAATTACGAGTAAGTTACCAAATGTAAAGGTGAATATAACCAATTGGAATATTCCCGGTAACGTTGATTTGGCCGACAGTAGATTCTATGAGCCGTCGGAAATAGATATATTAATTGGGGCGGACATGTTTTGGAACTTGATAACCTGCCAACAGATAAAATTGGGTAAGGGTCTTCCCACCTTGCTGCATTCAAGGCTAGGTTGGCTTGTTACAGGTCCAATTGACATTCGTAATATGTCGAACAGTGAAGTAAAGTGTAACTTAACAACCGGTTTAAGTGAACAAATAGAAAGATTTTGGAAGGTAGAGGAATTATTTGGCAAAAATATAACATCCAGTCACGAAGAGGATTTTTGTAAAAAGCATTTTTTGGATAATATGTATAGGACAATGGATGGTAGATTTTGTGTTAAAATTCCATTTCACACTTCTCCTGGAGTATTAGGGGATTCTTTGGGTATAGCAAAAATGCGTTTAATTAATTTGGAAAGAAGATTAAAGAAACCATCGCATGTTGAGTGAGCTGAATCATTTGTCAGTTATGAAACGTAACGTATTGTCATGTATTGCTAAGATCTTTGATGCGTTGGGTTTATTAAGTATATTTATGATTAAAGCCAAATTAATCATGCAGAAGTTATGGTTATGTAAATTAGGATGGGACGAACCCATAGGGCATGACATTCGAATTATGTGGGATAAATTTGTAAATAGTATAAATTCGTTAAATTGTATAGAATTCCCTAGACATGTCATGTGTAAAAATGTATCGCAAATTGAACTCACATGTTTTCCGATGGACCAGAGTTCCTGTCCCGAGAAAGTAGTAGTGTAGTAGATGATAGTGTATTGAATAGCGTCTCACTAGTTGAAGTTATGAATGTCAGTACAAAGGTCATTTTGGAACAAAGGATAATTAACTTTGAGCGTTATTCTACACACATCAAAAGTGTCTAGGGATCAACATATATTTTTGCAATAACTTTTCTCCTGATTGATATTAATTAAAATTTTCTTTAAGGATTCATCAAATAAAGTGTTTTCGTTTGTCACAGTAACGATAAACCAAGTCACCTTTGCATTAATAAAGAAATTTGCCATTTTCCTAATAAAGGGATATTTGACATTTGAACCACTAACACAAAAGTTCGAAAAAAAGACTGAAATAACAGTTTTCTCTAAAATTTTATTTGGTAACTTAAACAATTAATAATCCGTGTTTCTACCGCGAACACTAACAACACAAGAACATCGGTTTGGCATACTCAAAATGAGTTCATCCAAATCACGCTGTGGAATGGCCGCCCATGTTCGTTGCAACAACAAAAAAAGGTCTTCTTGCGACTGGATACCCTCCATATTCGGCAGAGCTCTTCTCTGTAGCATATCCCATGCATGCTCAATCGGGTTCAAGTCTGGCGACTGAGCAGGCCAGGGCAGGACATTGATGTTAGCTGCGGCGAGAGTCTGTCTTACAACTCTTGCGGTGTGCGGTCGTGCATTATCATGCATTAACTGAAATAAGGGACCGATTTGCACTTGTAGAGGAACGATGACGTCTGATACAATCGTCTCAGCATAAATTTGAGCGTTGAGGTTGCCTCTGATCCAAATCAACTCAGTTCTTCCGCCGATCCAAATACCCGCCCATACCATGATGGTTCCACCACTATAAGGATGGACTTCCTGGCAGGATTTTAATCGCTGTTGGCGTCCAGGGGTTCTCCAGTGTCGTATACGTCTTGTATCCGGTCTCATACCAAAACGAGACTCATCAGAAAAGCACACGAAACGCCATTGTTCTTCTGCCCAATTTCTGTGTTCAAGAGCCCATTGATATCGAATCCTACGATTGTGCATTGCTATAGGTGGTACCCGTAGCGGTCTTCGGGAATGAAGGTTCACTTCATGCAAGCGGTTTCTGACTGTTTGGTCGCTAATTAAGTTCCCTGAAGAGTGATGAAGCCTCACGGCTAACATCATGGCGGTTATTGTTGGAGCTCTTCGAGTTAAGATTTGAATGTATCGGTCTTGTCTCCGTGTGGTCTAGCGATACCGTCCTCCATGGCGCTCAGCCACGGTACCAGTGCTTCGGTAACGTGTCCAAAGTCGACTGATAACACTCTGACTTGTATTCAGAGCTAAAGCCACAGTACGTTGCCGGGAACCAGCTTCTATCATTCCCACGGCTCTGAGCATTTCTTCCCTGCTTAAATGACGTCGCCGCTCCATAATAACGTTGGTTTTAATCAGTAGTAGGAAAACAGTAGCACTAATAATGTCTTCAATGCGTTGTATGTTTTTATAGGGAAAATATTGACAGCTGATTTTCATCTTTTACTCGAATTTGATTCACAGTTACTGATTCAAATTATGAAATGCACCAAAAAGGATCCATATAAATTTATAAAATCATAAATTTATTACAAAGCCACATCTCAATCTCAAGAAATCCGCATAAAAATGCTTGATCCCTAGACACTTTTGATGTGTGTAGTTTAAATAAGTTACAACGAGCGATGGCATATGTGCTTAGGTTTATAAAAAATTGTGGAATAAGGGATAAGGAATGTCGAGTTGTGTCTCGAGTTTTAAATGCCGATGAGTTGAATAATAGTATGATTAGTCTAGTGAAATTATCACAACTGGAGTCATTTCCTGATGAATATAAGTTGTTAGTAAATAAGAAACAACTAAGTAGTAAATCTAAGATTTTAGCTCTTACCCCCTTTCTGGATTTAAATTATTTAGTAATCCGAGTTGGAGGTCGAATACGGAATTCGTCCTTACCTTATGAGAAGAAGCACCCCTTACTGTTAGATTCCAAACATCGATTATCATGGCTTATCTTCGAAAATAGTCATAAACGGTTGCTGCATGCTGGGCCACAGCTCATGTTATCGGTGGTACGAGATAATTACTGGGTTATTAATGCCAGAAAGGTGGCTAGGAATGTTTCGAATAATTGTATATTATGTAAACGATATAGAATTAAGTCTATAGCTCCTATAATGGGCAATATCCCTAAGGCGCGTCTAGACTGTTCAGGGACGGTTTTCGAAAACTCAGGGGTTGATCTAGCTGGTCCTTATTTTATTACTGATAGAAAGGGTCGAGGCTGTAAGATAAGCAAGTGTTACCTTTGTGTGTTTGTTTGTTTTACAACTAAAGCGCTGCACTTGGAGGTTGTAAGCGACTTAAGTACTGAAGCTTTTATTTTATCCCTTAGAAGATTTTGTTCCCGTCGTTCCAAACCTAGTTTGATATATTGTGATAATGCGTCAAATTTCCTTGGAGCTAGTAATGAACTTAGATTTTTTTGTAGAAAACAAGGATTACGTAAATAAATTTTGTTCTGATGAAGGTATAAAATTCTCATTTATACCTCCTTATGCGCCTAACTTTGGAGGCCTGTGGGAAGCTGGGGTTAAGTCGGCTAAGTACCCCATTAAACGGATATTGGGAGATAGGCATTTAACTTATGAAGAGTTATCCACTTTATTTGCTCAAATAGAAGCCATCTTAAACTACCGACCTTTATTCCCCATGTCTTCTGATCCTAATGACCTCCAACCTTTGACCCCCGGACATTTTCTCGTCGGTAAATCATTGGTGGCTCTGCCCTCACCTGTATTGACAGACATACCCTGTAACCGACTTCGAAGATATGAACAATTGGAGCAATTACGACAGCATTTCTGGGCCAGATGGCAGCATGAATACATCACAGAACTTCAGCATCGTACAAAATGGCGACAACCGGGAATAGAGCTACGTGTCGGAGATATGGTCCTTATTAAGGAAAGCAACCTGCCTCCGCTGAAGTGAAGTATTGGACGTATACAAACGTTACATTCTGGCAATGATGGTGTAGCACGGGTAGCAGATGTAAAGACGGCTCGAGGTATTATTCGACGAGCTGTCAATCGACTGTGTCCATTGTTGGAGGCTGCTTAAGAGCACCAGTTGAAGAAAGGACCTTCAACGGGGGGAGGATGTTTAGGCCGATCACTGGCAGAGACTGGGAGAGGTGACGGCCCCACTACGATCGCGCGCCATCCGAAGCGCGTCATTCGAACGGAGAACTTTCGACGACTACCTCTTGTTAACGCACTACTGTATTTACTAAATTGTATATTGTAATATTTGATTAAAGTCAAGAAAATCGAAATAGTAGCATAATTTGACTCCTCATCTTCACTACCTTACACACCAGAGTCCAGGCTAGGACAGTACTTTGCCTACTTTTCCTTTTTACAATGAAACTAGATTTTTTGCTTGTCTCGTGCAAGTTTGTCTCTTGTGATTTTTACAAAAATACACAATCTACACACAAAATAGGTACCTACGGTAATAATTCGTTTGGTAGCAACATAAAAATATAACGAACCACTGAAAGTAACTTTACGTGAGACAGTGGGAGGAACCAGGAAAGTTATGATGCTGGCACGTGCATGGAAAATATAAGGGTAAGGTGGTGGGGGATAATGAAGTGAGTACGGAAGATAATAACAAAAACGTTACTCTCCATCTTTATTTTTTATTTTTAATAATTATAAAGTAGTGTTTTAACGGAAACCCGACTGATAGTAAGCAGAGATGCAATCGTTAATGGTAAAGCGCGCTAGTTTATTAAGCCCATTCACTTAAAAAAAACTGAGTGAATACGAAGGCAGACGGTAGTTGAGCGACGTGATGCAATGTTAAACCTAACAACAAGACTAACGATGCTGCGCCAGAGGGAGATTGATCTGGAGACCATCCGCGACCGAACTCCCGACACAACAAAATTTGGCGCATCTTACCTGGCACATATCGCAACACAACTGCTCAGACCCGTCCTCCGTATGGCTTCACCAGACATCATACCGGAACACGACGAATCGCTTGGCGGCAAGACTTTGTCTGGTGGGTGGTAACTTCTGCCGGCAGCCGATGTTATGGCCTACCACCGAGGGTGCAGGATTTTTTTTTAATTTAATTAGCAAGTGACAGTAATATCCACTTGAATTTTTGTTGTTATTTCTTTAGAAGACCACTTCACACACCAATCTACGTGAAATTAGATCTAAACACGATTATTATCGGAATTTTAAAAATTATACTAATGTGAAGCAGCACTCTATACCGTATGCATCGAGGGACTGGAACAATTTACTAGCAGCGGTATTCTCGTAAATTTATAATTAAATTGTTTTTAAACCTAGAGTGAATAGGTTCATAATAAACACTTCACCATCAACGATTGCATCACTGTTTATCATAAGGCGGGATTGTGTAGGTATAAAGCCTTAGTTTAAAACATAAAAACGATGCTTGGAGCCAAGTTGTTGATATCTCTATATGCCTTTAGAGATATCAACAACTCATATCCATAAATAAGAGGCCTGCAACTAAGATGGCTCTTACTTAGTATAACATATTAAAAATGTAATATATTTTTTAACACCCTTGCTCGTAAAGCTGATGTAATTCCACCGGTTTTAAATATGTAAAGCAGGCCACAACAAACGCGTGTTTTATCAAAGCAAATAGTTAAGTTATAGTCCATAACAGCATTATTTTCCATAACAGCATTATTTTCCATTTCAAGTAATTATGGAACTGATCGCCGCCGCAGGGCTCGCGCTGCGCGCTGTTCCATATTTGAAATGGCAAATAATAATACTAATGGAGGGAAAGCAACAGTGTGCTTTCACAGATTGAGTTTATTTAAAATGAACAAAATATAAAATACTTCTATTTCTGTTTCCTCGCAAGTGTGTTAAAAAACGTCGTACGATATACGTGCGTATTGGTTATAACATGCTCGGCTCAATAGGCTATTTGACAGATTTATAATTTTTATCTTGAATTACTTGGTTGCGGTTAAGAAGTTCACCCAAAGTATTTTTTTTAAGTTTAAATACGTATTTCGTAAGAAATATGCAAATAAAAATTCAAAATTCAAATAAGCCGCGAAAACGATATAATCAGCAATATGGCGCTGCGCCTGGTAAGTGACGTCACAAGCGGTTTTCGGTTCTCAGTGGTGTTTGTTTTTAATTATTATTTGCTGTTGTTATCTCATAAAATGGTTTACAAGTGGTGTGCTGTACTGGGTTGTACAAATAAATCGATAAAAACCCCCGAAAAACAGTTTATAAGTTTGCCGAAAACGAGCGATGATGCGCGTATGACGTCATCGCGACATTAGCCAATCCGGATCGTTTCACAATGTGTGGCGCGAGAAACAAAAAGCCAAACATATTTTTGTGTTTTTGATATAATAATTGTTATTATTTTTTATTAAAACTCTTGTAAATGATATAAAGAACCCCCATTTTATGCAATTAAAGCAAAAAATCACAAATAATTGAATACTGTCAAATAGCCTATTACACCCTCGCCTTCGGCTCGGGCTGAAATTCCGCCTCGCATGTTATAACCATCATTACGCACTAATATCGTAATGACGGTCTGTGAGCCATTCGATTAAGTTAATTTTTTTTATCTGTTGTGTCCTTTTATATTAGTTGAAGTTCTGTATCATGGACTCTTCAATGAAACTCCGTAAACACATAATTATTTATATTTGAGACACATACAATCTACCAACTTAATTTAATCAATATACCTACATAATTGTCGTACGAGAAATATAACTATGATACAAATAATATTTAGTAATCTTACTATTGTAAGAAACCAATTATTTACATCACGCTACATCAACCGTGTAACATTCCATCAATTGGGCAGCGTACCGAAAAGGGATTTACTATTATACAATTTCCGAAACTTTATGTTCGCCCTACCGTTGTCGAATATATATATTTATTTTACTGGAAATAAACCCAGAGGTGGCCACTGTGTGGTAAAGAACGCGTCTTAATCGTAAGTCTGAATATGTCGCAAATATTGGTTGAATTTATTTCATCACCCCTATTATAATTTTTTTCAGGGCGGGAGCCCGTCCTTACCGGGCAGCGAGCTGCCCAGTGCTCGCTTCCCGCAAGTCCCCTCCTGCGGTCGTTGGGAGTACGATGTTGTCACCCGATCAGCGGCGCAATTACGCAACACGGTTTCAATTTGACAGGTTAACAACATTCATTGCGTTATTTAAATACTGTGTAGACAAGTTTTTCGAACTTTACGAAGCAATAGTTTAGAAATTTCCTTCAAAATGATGCAGATTGCGATTAATAGTCTGTTACGTAATTAGAGTGCGTCTTATGCGGCGGCTAGAGGCGTGGGGGCGCTGAGATTTCCGCTCACTCACGCGCACCGCGTCCTGCTTTGCCAGTATCACTGCTCCGCAGAAGGAAGTGAGGGCCTGCAATGCACTCTCGCTCCGGACCGTTACCTTCTCTGAAGGGTGAAGGAGAATGTCGTGAGGAAACTTGCATGTTCCAGAACTAAACATTAGTAAGCATGTGGCATCTACCAACCCCCACTGAGCCCTCCTGGTGGATTAAAGGCAAGTCCCTCACACAACGAGTAAGCGTGTGTCCCAGAGTAGGAACATTACAGGCGGATTATGTTAAAGCTCTTAGAAGGCCCTACCATAACGTGTTAAAACCATCATCAAACCGTTGTGAAAAAGAGATAGCATTATTCATCCTGCATAGCTCTGTCTTTGTTTGATATTGGAACCAAAATGGTTTTAAGACATCTAAGCCCCTGTACCTATGTATTTGTGTGTACGTCAAAACTGTCTACAATCGACTTTATTTATAAATACAAATTCAGGTCCGTTCGTGTGGAGTACTAGCAGCCACTTTTGACTTGGTGCTGGAAAATGCCACCTGGCTAGTTTTATTTCAGTGGAGAAGCGTGAGAAGAGGCTGATTGGCGACCCAGATTTAACTCATAACGGTCTGTAAAGACCTGTATCTCTAGAGTAGCCAGCCCGTTGGAGTTCTGTAGGGTACAATTTGGTGAGTGTTCAAGGGAAACCCATGACTGAATTCCCCCATCTCCGTTCCATCATTGGACAACGTGTCGTACGGCGAGTTTCCACACTTACATTTATGACACCACTACGATCCAGACGAAGCGGTTCGCCTCCTCTTTTATACCGCATTCATCGATTGTCCCGTCAATCGATGAATTTAAGTATCTTCAAGGCTAGAGTGAATAGGCTCTTAATAAATTAGCGCGCTTTACCATGAACGATTGCATCACTGCTTACCATCAGGCAAGATTGCGGTCAAGCACTAGTTACAACACATTTTTATATCTCTCAATTTTATTTATTATGTATTATTATTTCATCGTCGCCTGTTTCAATATATTTCAATCTGTTATTTCCAGCTGGCAACACATTGCTCTAAATAGCGTAACATGATTTATGCAACATTAATCAGAATGCCAAAGTAATAATATCTAAAACGACACAATCATCAAAAGGTCGTTGAGTTTTTTGTTTGTAGGTGGGATTATAAATACCTATACTCAAGTAGATTTTTTTTACATTTTAATGTAAAATCAGCAGCGGTGGCCTAGTGGTTTCAGCCGACTTACAAGTTTTGGTTCGTAGGTTCAAACTATCAGGCGCTTTACTTTGTGTAAATTATTTCATCACCACTGCTCTCAAAACGGTGAAGGAAAACGTCGTGTGGAAACCAGCAAGTTCTAGAGCCAAAAAAAATCTAAGACATGTGACATCTACGAATCCGTAGTGGGCCAGCGTGGTTGATTACGGCCCACTTCCTCTCACCGAGAGAAGGCCAGTGTCCCAACAATGGGATTATTGTAGGCTGATGATGAATGTAAAAACAATAACCCTTGAACTTTCGGGCTTCTGTCTAACCGTAGCGACTATCAAATATCCATACATGACAGCCGCTATTAAGAGGGGACTCTAGTACCGAGGAATTTGGATAAGGTATTTAAGGTATTTCTGGAAATAAGTATTTGAAGAAGCTATTGCCGTCGCGCTGCTTCTAACTTCTCCCGGTAAAGTGCACAAAGAACAGTTGCAGCTCAGGCTGACTTTACCTAAAAAAACGTTGACCAAAAGACGTTTTGTATTCCGCTGTTTTCTTTTTCAAAACACGACAGATCTCAATTATTTTTATATCAAAATTTAGAGAAAAGTATACCTATGCTTCTATTATTTTCTTTTTTGTCAAAAACTTATCACGTTTGTCCAATAGTCAGCTGAACATTACGGTAAAAATGGATTATTTTTCGCGATTTTGAAGTATCGTATTTCTTTTATTAATTAAGTTTCGGAAAAAATAAAATGATAGAGGCACGTATAATCACAGAGTAAAATCGTAAAAAAAAATGTATTGCTTTAAAAGCATTGTCAACGAAGAAAACAGCGGAATACGTTTGTATAGAGAAAACACCACTAGAGTTCCCTCTTAACATACTTGCCGAGACACCGAAGGGTCACCCATCCGCGGATGGACCGCGGTAAATGTAGCTTAGCCTGATCAATAGACTCGTCCGTCTGTTATACTTATAAATAAGCCTTTTTTTGTATGGGAAATCATCAAATGACCTCTCCCGCTCTGGGTGGAGCGGAAGGGCGTGTCAGACTTTTACTTACTAAAACCCACCCGTGTTTCTTTACTTCCCTATGCGCCAGGGCCACGGTTTCTTTTTTAACCAACCCGCAATCCTGACCCAGGCGCGCGTTAAGCAGAACGCGCCGTCGACTCGGGCCTGGGTCTTGGTCCTTACCGGGCGGCGAGCTGCATGTCTATGCCTGACTTTGGGTAATGGCCCCATTAGTCCACTTATTGGTCAACTGCAAGTGTCTGTTAAACTTAATGCAATTGATCAATTGTCATTCTGTTAGTAAAAGTTTGTTGTAAGGGAATTTTAACACACAAGTTTTATAATTTACTATCTATTGCCCGCGACTCCGTCCGTCGCGGGTCGCGGGTCGCGGGTCGGGGGGCGGAGTCGCGGGTTATTTGTTCAGTTGCATGCTTACAGCGCGCGGTGGTTCCCGTAAATTAAAAAGAGGTCAGTTGATATAAAATAAGCGCCTATTAAAATAATGAGAGCAATATGAACGTCCGCGTTAGCTCCCGTTTTCGCAATATTTTTTGTTACTGCTCTGCTCCTATTGGCCATAGCAACAATATAGCCTATGTCCTTTCTCAGGCTCTAGACTATCTGTGTACCAAATTTCATTACAATCGGTACAGTAGTTTTGGCGTGAAAGCCTGACAGACAGACAGAGATACTTTCGCATTTATAATATTAACTAGCTTTCCGCCCGCGGCTTCGCCCGCGTGAAGTTCGGTTATATCGCGCTTTTTAGATTTCCCTCGGGAATATAATTTTTTTTTTGGGGTAAAAGGTATCCTATGTTCTTTATCAGGGTCTAAAGATTGTCTGTGCGTAATTTCATCAAAATCGGTTAAGAGGTTTAAGCGGGAAAGCGTAACAGACAGACAGACAGCCCGTAATTCTAAAACAATTAATGCAGAAGTTTTAATACACCTATGTTTTTCAACTGTCGAAATAAAATTTTCATTACATTTCTTTTACTTAAAATTTTAAATCAACTTCTCCTTTCTATTTCATAAAGCGACACGTGCACGCCCCTTGCTGTTACCGTTGGTTAGATCGTCGGCGTAGGCGTCGCTCCCGAAACCCGAGAATCGTTAGTCCGAGAGTCCCTGTCAGAGCTACCGTCCGAAACATGAGGAAAGACAGGAGTGTATTTAATGTGTATGTATGCTCATAAACGCTGCTTAAATTTAACTAGTGATTAGCGAATCCCTAACCATACATTTTTGACACATTAACGTCACTTTACTTTAATAACCCTCTATGCATAAACACCACAGAGTATAAGGGGTTTATTCATAATCGATGATTAAAGTTAAATGACGTGCGAACGTCTAAAATGTATGTTTAAATAATCGCTAATCACTTGTTAACTTTCAGCAGCGTTTATGAATAAGGGGGTAAATGTGTGTGCGTGTTGATGCTCTTCATTTTCATGCACACATTCACAGCGTGTTCGTATACTTGATTAACATAAGTAAAGCGCGCGTGACTTCGTGAGATAAAATATTCTACCCACTAGGTATCTAACACTCAGTACACCTTTTTTACAAAGGTCACCTCCAGAATGATAAATCCATATTGTTAATGGTATGTAGGCACGTGGGTGTAGCTTGTACCCGATGGGTTCAGTTTAATTCAGGATTCCCTGTCTACATTAAGCAATTCATTTTAGTAGGATTTACTAAACATGGAATTTTGTGGAGAAGGTAAAGTAGAAGATAAGGAAGGAAGAATTAAGAGGATTTGTATGTATTGCATAATACCATTGGTAACTATTAATTAAAAAGAAAACAAAATTAGTAACCATTAGATAAACTGACAGTTGATCATATAATACAGTTTGCAATATTTAAGACTAGTTATTATTAAATTTTATAACATTCGAATAAACAACATATAAAAAAACCGGCCCTAATCAATTTGCGAACTCAAAGGTAAAACTGAAGTACTTAAATAACTTATTTTTCACGTTTCAAGTACCAAAATTAAAAAAAAACATGGCTGCCGCGCTTAATTCTTTACAGACCCTACAAGATCAAGCAACAGTCAGCTTGCTAAATCGGTCACATCCGACTGTATAGATCTTGTGGAATAGGTACATAATGGATATTATCCATTCAGAAAAAATGATTTTACTATAATTTCCCAAAATATTAGAGACATTTACTGCAACTTAGACGATTTTTTAGTTTAATTGTCTATTCTTAAATTTGAAATAGACAATTTAAATAAACCAATTCCACAACTAGATCATTATAACTGCTATTATACCAAGAACCTTAGAAATAAACACGATGGAGTCGTCGAGTATGTGAATTTTTTTTTAAATATAAAGTTACAGAAGCATGGAAAAAACTCTCCTTAACAAAATTATTTATACCACGTCCAAGAAAAATACTTACTCTTGTGTCAATTTGAATGAAATCAATTAAAGCATAATAGGTAAGCCGCTCACTGAGGTACAGAGGACAGGAATAATACGATTTGCCTGCATGTGTCATACCTAATTTAGATGATCTTAGATGTGGTGGGTATTGTTAAGGGACATCATCATTATATATTATGTCTAGTTAGCATTATCATCATCATCATTTCAGCCGAAAGACGTCCACGGCTGGACATAGGTGTCCCCCAAGGAGGTCCAAGACGACAGGTCCTGCGCCTGCCGCATCCAACGGTTTCCCACGACATTCACCAGGTCGTCGGTCCACCTTGTCAGGGGCTACCTTCCGGCGCTTGTCGCCACTCGAGAACCAGTCGGCCCCATCGGGCATCGCATTCTAGTTAGCACAATCAGCTTATTATATTCCCATTACTGTGACTCAGGCCTTCACTCGGCGAGAGTACTGAGCGAGGGCCTGTGTAGGTTGGGTAGTAATCCACCATTTTGGTCCGGTGTGGGTTCGTAGATGTGGCATATCATTGAATTTTTGGTTCCGGGACATTTTGGATATAGCGGCATCTACAAACGCTACATGCGAACAAGGCGCCATACTGACGTCACACAGATACAGCATCTCGCATGTGGATTTTACCGTGCAACTCGCATATACATAGAACGTTATCTTTTCTTTATACGAAGTCTGAATATAGTCTGTTCAGAATAAGTAACTGAATCAAAGGTCCGGCGGTACTTCACACCGGGGCAGCTTCTAATGTTGTACAAAGCACAGGTCCGCTCGTGTGTCGAGTACTGTAGCCACATTTGGGCTGGTGCTGCGAAATGTCACCTGGCTAGTTTGGATTCAGTGGAGAGGCGTGCGAAGAGGCTGATTGGCGACCCAGACTTAACTCGAAACGGTCTCCAAAGCCTGGAGCACAGGCGTAGAGTAGCCAGCCTTTCGGTCTTCTATAGGTTGCATTCTGGTGAGTGTGCAAGGGAGCAAAGGCGTAGAGTAGCTAGCCTTTCGGTGTTCTATAGGATGCATTTCGGGGAGTGTGCGAGGGAATTGCATGATTTAATTCCCCCATCCCCGTTCCACCAGCGGACGACCCGTCGTACGGCTAGTTTCCACCCTTACGTTGTTAACACCACTACGATCCGGACGAAGCGTTTCGCCTCCTCCTTTATACCGCGTACATCGCGGGACTGGAACAATTTGCCAGCGGCGGTGTTTCCGTCGGACTACAATTTGAGTGTCTTCAAGGCTAGAGTGAATAGGCTCTTAATAAACTAGTGCGCTTTACCATCAACGATTGCGTCACTGCTTTCCATCAGGCAGGATTGCGGTCAAGAGCTAGTTTATAATAAATAAAAAAAAAAAAAATAAAAAAATCTACAAACGCTACATGCGAACAAGGCGTCATACTGACGTCACACAGATACAGCGTCTCGCATGTGGATTTTACCGTGCAACTCACATATACATAGAACGTTATTTTTTCTTTATACGAAGTCTGAATATAGTTTTGTTCAGAATAAGCAACTGAATCGATTCCAATCATTTTTACACCATGTTAGATTTTTTCCCAAATACATTTAGAAATTATTGCAGTGTGGTTACCGAGCGCACAAATTCACTTTACGGTAGATCATAGTACTTGGCCCGTGCGCGTGCCCGCGCAACAGTTGACGCCACAGGTCAATGCACCGCTCGACCGCATTACATAAAAATATTAGACACGTGTTTGGGGTTTCACGTATACCAAAAATAACGTTGTTTACAACTTAGTGCTAGACACAACACCCGTCTGGTCGGAAGATCCTCTCTATTCTATGGAGGATAAGTGAACTTTACACCCTGTTCCATCAAACCTCTTAACCGGTGATCCTGGCGTGATAAAGAGGTTCTGCACTGATGTTTCCTTCACCACCGCGTCCTGACCTCAGGGCTACCAATACTAAACTCGCCGTCCGGTAAGGACCCGAGAGACCCGTGGGACCCGTGAGAGTATGTCATGCTCACTCAAATGTCTTCGCTGATGGTGGCGTGCGTGTTGGGTCATTGGGTTCCCTTCGATATGGTTGAGCTGAATGATCCTGATCCATACGTCATGTTCGTGAACGGACGCCGTCGGAGGGGACTGGTCATCTCTTAGCTGCCACGGCGTATTTTAATTTCTGAATTGTTTTTTGTGTGTTTTCCATAATGGACGCTCTCAGCGTACAATATATTTCTGCATCGTTCTCACACGGTTGACTTCAACATGAATGATGTAATCAAATATTTGTAACAATAGCTTGAAAATTTAAAAGAGTGTCCATGGAGTTTCTTGCCCGTTCTTCTCCATAGGTACCTACTCTTTGGAATGGGCGACTAGCTTCATCTTATTGACTGACCGACCTTCTGACAATTCAAAAGTGCCTGTAACTGCTTTATTTGAAATAAATAATTTGATTTGATTTGATTTGACCAGGCCCGAGTCGACGGCGCGCGTTGTTGTTCACGCGCGCCTCAAAGAGATGTCAGCACATCGTGACGGGGTCCACGAAGACCGATGCCTATTGGGTTAGGGTTGTGGGTTGGTTAAAACAGAAATATCTGCTTCGCCCAGAGCGGGAGAGGCTATTTGATGATTTCCCATATTCGTAACGCTGTATTCGGAAGTTATAATTAAAACCGTCACAGCTGGTAACAAAATCCACGAATACTGTGCTTGAGAGAAAAATACAAAATTGATATTTTAGTCTCGACATTTTCAATTTGGTTACAAAGCTTTTGGCTCCTCAAAGTAAATTAATTTTAACGAAAGTTTTTGGTTTCTTTTCAGTAGCCTGAGATTGTTTCATAAATAATTATTAAGTCTACTAAATAATTTCATCCGTTCTTGCTTTACCTTGTTTCGAATGTTTGTGTGTTCAACGTTATTAATTCCCACTAATGTTATAATCGTGAATGTTTGAGTGTATGCTTTTAATTACTGTGAAATTCAAAGTATCGGTTATAGCTTTAAGGATATTGCAGCCGTGGCAGGGTGAACTGCCTAATAAAAATCAGAAAGAAATTTATTGCAGTACATTTCCATTTTTAGTGTGATGACATCACAAGACACACGTTAATCAATTACAGATAGGTAGATTTACAGAGCCTGTCGATCAATAACCTCTGTGCAGTTTGTATGTGTTGCGAATATAAATAATTATTTATTAATTTAAAGTTTATGCACAAATATTGCACAATGGCGGACTTAATGCCTTAGGCATTTTCTACCAGTCCACCTTGAGGTGATGCAGAGACAAACCTGTGTGGTGATGGTGGTGGTTTAAGGAGTTTCATTAAATTAAAAAATAATAAAAAAATATACTTAATCGAATGGCTCACAAACCTTCATTTAAATATATTACATTTTTTAATATGTTACTATGTAAGAGCCACATTGGGCCTGGGCACATTGTCCGTAGGACCGATGCCCGATGGGCCGACGGGTTCTCGAGTGGCGACCACGCACTGGAAGACGCAGCGTGGGTAGGCCCCCACAAGGTGGACCGACGACCTGGTGAAGGTCGCGGGAAACCGCTGGATG
This sequence comes from Sesamia nonagrioides, assembly GCA_017933935.1. NCBI lineage: Eukaryota > Metazoa > Arthropoda > Insecta > Lepidoptera > Noctuidae > Sesamia > Sesamia nonagrioides. Next base: position 190,698 of record JADWQK010000341.1, read on the forward strand.
CGGAAGGCGCAGGACCGCTCGTCGTGGAGAACCTTAAGGGAGGCCTATGTCCAGCAGTGGACGTCTTTCGGCTGAAATGATGATGATGATGAAGTAAGAGCCATCCTAGTTGCAGGCCTCTTATTTATGGATCTCTGGTCTAAAAATAAAGATTGACTATTGTTAAGGACCTAACTAAGGTTACCTATTAATAAAAGTCAGGTGGACTGAAAACTAAATATAATGGTTCAGACAGTAAAATGTTGGAAACTGTGATATAGACAAGTGCGCACGCGCGTCCACGACCGAGTCCGTAGCAGAGTGAAGAGCCGGCCGCAATCCGCCGGTTGCCGCTGTCGTCCCACGCCGCACCGCCCTCTCCGCGCGTCCCCTGGTGCGGGATCTGTTCACGCCTTGGTAGACGTGAACACTATTCTTAATCTAAAATTATAGTTGCTGTTGGTTGTGTTGACCATGTAGGTACTAAGGAGGGTAAGGTAGAAACTACAGTAGTTGTTAGGTGCTTTCTTTTATACCGGTATTCCATTTTCCTATGGAATTCCAATTATTTTCTTTTTATTACTGACAAGAAAATTTCTACCTTAAGGGGCCATCATAGAGCTGCGGGTTGGTAGAAAGAGAAACCTGGCGCATAGGCCAGTGAAGGGCCACGGGTTAGTGTTAGTCAGTATAAGTCTGACTGTCACGCCTTTTCGTTCCGCACAGTGTGGGAGAAGTCATTTGATGATGACCCTTCCACACTAAAAATATAAATAAATAAAGGTTAATCATTACACTGTATTCATATTTACATTTTGCATACTAGTTTTAGTTCTATCGAGTAGATGTGCCCCGCGGTTTCACTCGCGTAAGGTTCGAACCGAAAGAGCTCAGTTGATATAAGCGCCTGTTAAAATAATGAGAGCAATATGTACGTCCGCGTTTGCTCCCGTTTCCGCAACATTTTTTGTTCCTGCTCTGCTCCTATTGGTCATAGCGGGATGTTTTATAGCCTATGTCCTTTCTCAGGCTCTAGACCATCTGTGTACCAAATTTCATTACAATCGGTTCAGTAGTTTTGGCGTGAAAGCCGGACATACAGAGATACTTTCGCATTTATAATATTAGTATTGATTATAAACTAGTGCTTAACCGCAATCTCGCCTGATGGTAAGCAGAGATGCAATCGTTGATGGTAAAGCGCGCTAGTTTATTAAGCCCATTCACTCAAAAAAAACTGAGTGAATAATAGGGTAGACGGCAGTTGAGCGAGGTGATGCAATGTTAAACCCAACAACACGATGAACGATCTTCAGACCCTCAAACTCTCGGCATAACAATATTTGGCGCATCGTACCCAGCACACATCGCAACACAACTGCTCAGACCCGTCCTCCGTACCGCTTCACCAGATCTCATGCCATTTCTGAAGGTCAAGCAATATTTTAACTACCTTTTTATGATACCCAGTTAAAATGTTAACCAAGACCTCCGAAAAGCTGATGAGTACCGTCCTCTCTCATTTGCATGGTAATCACTTGGCCTTGTCAGGTGCTCAACGAACGGCTCAAAGAACAATTTACTCAGAAATCCTCCTCCCATCAGAAACGCCCTTAGCGGTGGCGAAAACTATTGCGACATTCAACCTTGTAAATACTTACCTCTTTATTCATAAACGGCGCTTAAAGTTAACTAGAGTTTAGCGACTGTTAACCCACACAATTTTGACGTTTGCACTTTATTTAACTTTAATCATCATTTATGAATAAATACCATAGTGTTTAAGGGGTTTGTTCATAAACGATGATTAAAGTAAAGTGACATATAGACGTCAAAAATGTGTGGTTAAGTAATGGCTAATCACTAGTTAACTTTAAGCAACCTTTATGAACAAAGGGGTTTATGAGGTAACTTATTGTTTTTATAATTACAAACTAGTGCTTGACTGCAATCCCGCCTGATGGTAAGCAGTGATGCAATCGCTCATGGTTAAGCGCTCTAGTTTATTATTAATAGCCTTTTCACTCAAAAAATCTGAGTGAATAGGAAGAAAGAAGGATGTTAGCGGATGTTAGAAGGCAGTTAAGCGAGGTGATGCAATGTTAAACCCAACAACATAACCAACGATACTGCGCCAGAGGGAGATTGATCTGGAGACCCTCCACGACCAAACTCCCGAGACAACAACATTTGGCGCATCGTATCGTGCATACATTGCAACAGAACTGCTCAGACCCGTCCTCCGTATGGCTTCACCAAACATCATGCCGGAACACGACAAATCTTTTGACGGCAAGACTTTTTCTCGTGGTTGGTAAATTCTGCCCGCAGCTGATGTTATGGCCTACCACTGAGAAAACCTCACCCATCCACAGACTTACCGCGGCAAGCATAGCTTAACCAGATCGATCGACCTGTGCGGTTATTATTATTAGTCTACAGGCCCCTTCGTATGTGCCTATTCAAAAAATAATGTTTTATTACAATGGTTTTTTTAATATAAATTATAAACTAGCGCTTGTCCGCAATCCCGCCTGATGGTAAGCAGTGACGTAATCGTTGATGGTAAAGCGCACTAGTTTATTAAGAGCCTATTCACTCTAGCCTAGAAGACACTTAAATTGTAGTCCGACGGAAACACCGCCGCTGGCAAACGCACACATACATAAGTTGTTTGAAAAAATCTCCTTCAGGAATTTATCAGAAATTTTCTGGCACTAAAGTGAGATAATAATAATACTGCAATATTAGTGGTGGTAGTGGACTCCCAGGGAATACTACAGGCATCTTAAGAAACAGTTTTATTGGTTTTAATTCCAAATAAGATTATCCGGTTTAGTGGTTCTGCTGTAAATATAATTGTTTGTTTTCCACGTGAACTCATATCGAAACGTTTCTACTGTTATGTCCGATCATAGATTTGAAAACTAATCTTTTGACTAGAAAAATCTACTGTCAACTCGTAGTTCGGTAACTATCTATAGTTAGTATTATGGCAGGTACAGTAAGATATCCCCTTTTTTGGATGGGAAATCATCAAATGACCTCTGCCTCTGGATGGAGCGGAAGGGCGTGTCAGACTTTTACTGACTAAAACCCACCCGTGTTCCTTCCCCCGTGTTTCTTTTTCCACCCGTGTTTCTTTTTCAACCAACCCGCAACTCTGAACCAGGAGGCATCGGTCTTCGTGGACCCCGTCACGATGTGCTGACATCTTAGGAAGGTACCCCGTGGTCAGACTTTCGGTCTTTTAAAGAAAACAAATACACCTTAATCCATAAAATCCTTTCTCATAAAATCGAGACGTTATTTAGCTTCTGAGCTAAATAGCGTCTGTAATACCATTAATATAGATATCAGATAAGTACTACTGTTGTATTTTAAATAATAAATGGTTTCTTTGTAAGTTTATTTTGTAAAAATTCCGCGTTTGTGGTAAATATTTGAATGTGTTTCGGGAATAATCAAAAGACTGAATAATTGTGTGACACACAAATAAAAACAAAGTTTTTTCTCGGTGGTAGGCCATAACATTGGCTGTTGGCAGAAGTTATCACCCACCAGACAAAGTCTTGCCGCCAAGCGACTCGTCGTGTTCCGGTATGATGTCTGGTGAAGCCGTGCGGAGGACGGATCTGAGCAGTTGTGTTGCGATGTGTGCCGGGTACGACGCACCAAATGTTGTTGTGTCAGGAATTTGATCATGGACAGTGATCAATCACCCTCTGGCGCATCATCGTTGGTTGTGTTGTTGGGTTTAACATTCAACTGCCGTCTCAATTTTTGAGTGAATAGGCTTAATAAACTAGCGCTTTTTACCCTCAACGTGTGCATCACTGCTAACCATCATCGGGATTGTGGTTAAGCTCCAGTTTATAATTATAAAAAAACAAACTATCAGTAGCAATGGGTATCGTTTTGACTAGAGTTGCTACGAATATTCGGCTACTATTCGGTATTCGGCCTATTCGGCAACTTTTTTTGAAGTTTTTGAAGTACTTATTATTCGGCCGAATACCGAATATTAATCATAGACAAAAAAGACACATCATATTACTATAGATTTGTATTTATTACCGAATAACAAACGTGTCTACTCGCAATAGAAACAAACGACGAAATGGCCGCACGCCCGCCTGCGCACGTGTGAGACAGGGCGCCACACGATTTGTCGTATTAGTATGTTTTACGCGTTTGACAAGCATGCACTTAGTGCCGAATATTCGGCGCTTCGGCCGACAGCTTTGCAGAATATTCGGTATTCGGCCAAATCACTATTCGTGGCAACCCTAGTTTTGACAGTTCAAACAATATCCATTGCGTTGTTCACGTTGATGAGCAGACACATTTTTCGAACATATAGAACAATGAATTGGCAGTATACTTCAAAATGATTTCAATTGATTGTAACAGTAATTTGTTACGAATAGTGGGTGCTCTGGGCTCCCACCACCATCTTTGGGACCCAAGTCAACCCCACCTGCCAGACGGTGCACCTGCTGACTAACGAACGGGGCGCTGACGCCGGCTTTCCCTTCGGGGTTTAGTGGTCAAACGGCAGTCGCACTTATAATTAGCCAAATAAGCCAATCGACAATGGACAGAAGTATAAGAGCACAAGTCACGGCTAGGGCGCCGCCGCAAAACGGCGCGCAGGAGCCTCGCCCGACTCCTGTGACCTGTGGGCTAGGGCTACCGTGTCAGAGGCGGACACGGCTGAAGAAACGAGCCCAAAGCAAGAAAATCCGTTTCGCATCGTGGAACGTTGGCACGCTAACTGGACGCGCGAGAGAACTGGCCGAGACTCTCCATAGGCGGAGGGTGGCCGTGGCGTTCCTGCAAGAGACTCGGTGGAAAGGCAGCAGATCCCGGCTTATTGGGAATGGCTACAAGCTGATCTACACGGGTGCACCTAGTGGGAGAAATGGGGTCGCCGTGGTGTTGTCTGACGAGCTCCAGGATGACGTCTTGGAGGTGAATCGCATCAGTGATCGGCTAATCTCGGTGCGGGTGCTTGTCAATGGGGTAATAATCCACTTGATAAGTGCCTACGCTCCGCAGGCCGGGTGCGGTGACGCCGAAAGGACGTTGTTCTGGAGCCAGCTCGAAGGATTGCTTCGCGGGATCCCGCTATCCCAGGGAGTCGTTCTGGGTGGTGATTTGAACGGTCATGTGGGAGAGAAGTGTGACGGGTTTGAGCGTGTTCACGGTGGCTATGGGTACGGTAGCCGCAACGCGGAAGGGGACAACATTCTCCGAACGTGTGCGGCCGCTGACCTTGCAATCGTGAACACCTACTGCAAAAAGAAACCGGAGCACCTTGTCACCTACCGGAGCGGACGAAGTGCTACCCAGATCGACTTTCTACTAACTAGGAGGCACCACATCGGCAAAGTAGCCAACTGCAAAGTCATACCCGGTGAGAGTCTCACTGCACAACACTGTCTCCTTGTCATGGATCTCTGCGTAAAGGCTCAACGGAGACGTGTTGAGCACTGCCCGCGCCAGATCCGGTGGTGGCTGCTGGATGAAAACAGGTCCCAAGATTTCGCGTCGGTTATTGGTGACAAGTGCGCCGGTACCGATGGGGAGCCTGTTCAAGAACACTGGAACAGGATCCAGGCAGTTATTGCTGGGGCGGCGCGGGTGGTGCTCGGCGTCTCCAAGGGCGGCCGCAAACGTGACAAGGAGACCTGGTGGTGGAACGACACAGTCCAGAGGGAGACTAAGGTGAAGAAAGCCTTCTTCAAAACGTGGCAATTGACCGGATCCCCTGAAGATCGCGACGCATACAAAGTTGCCAAGCGTGCCACTAAGAGAGCTGTAGCCAGAGCCAGACGAGACCACTTGCAACCGCTCTACGAGAAGTTGGAATCGTCTGAGGGGCAAAAGCTCATTTACAAGTTGGCACGTTCTAGGGTGCAAAGCGGCACAGGATATATCCAAGTGCCGCTGTGTAAAAGACCCTGCTGGCAACCTGCTATGCGAAGACCTCGCGGTGAAGGAGAGATGGCGCTCGTACTTCCACGAGCTGCTGAATAAGCAGCACCAAGAGGTGCAGACACCGGAACTCCCTCCAAATCTTGGATTAGTGCCCCCGATAACGCCTGAGGAAGTCCATACGGCTCTTCGTCGCATGGCGAATCGGAAAGCTGTCGGAGCTGATGGAGTCCCCATTGAGGCCTGGAAGGCGATGGGTCCTCGCGGTGTGGGCATGCTAACTAGCTTTCTGAACCGCGTGCTCCTAACCGGCAAAATCCCGAGCCAATGGAGGCTGAGTATTATTACTCCAGTCTTCAAAGGCAAGGGCTCGGTTCAGGAGTGTGGCAACTATCGCGGTATAAAGGTCATGTCCCACACCATGAAGATCTTTGAGAGGATTATAGACTCCCGGATCCGACAGGAGTGTGCTGTCTCGGAGTGTCAATATGGGTTTCGTCCAGGGTACGGAACCATGGATCCTATCTTTGCACTAAGGATCGCCATGGAGAGATACAGATCGAAGAACACGCCTCTGCATATGCTGTTTCTTGATATGCAGAAGGCCTTCTACTGTGTCCCTCGAGGGGTGATCTGGTGGGCACTGAGGTCCAAAGGGGTACCAGAAGCCTATGTTGACATAATTCGAGATATGTACCTCAATTCCGATTCCGTTGTTAGGACCGCTGTTGGTGACACTAAACCCTTCCCCGTCACCGTCTTAGTCCACCAAGGTTCCGTCCTTAGTCCGTTTCTGTTCAGCGTGATATTAGACGTTTTGTCGGATAGCATCAGGGATTCACATGAGCAACCTCCTTGGTTGCTTATGTATGCTGACGATATCGCGCTGGCGGACGCGGACAGGAATCGGCTGGTGGGGCGTGTGAATATGTGGAAGGACTCGCTCGAGAACGGAGGTCTGAAACTCAACGTGGCGAAGACCGTGTATATGGCTAGCAACACGACAGACCCCATGTCTGTGCGCATAGGCGGTGACAACGTCGAGTGCACAGACCAGATTAAATACTTGGGGTCTGTACTTCACGCGTCCGGCGACATTGATTGCGACGTCGGGGCACGTATTTCCGCAGCTTGGGCAAAATGGCGTGAGGTGACGGGTGTCATTTGTGACCCCAAAATGCCGGTTAAGCTTAAGGGGCAGGTCTATAAGACCATCATTAGACCTGTTCTCCTCTATGGCAGCGAGGCGTGGCCTGTGCTTGAGCGACACAAGCAGGAGCTGCGTGTCACGGAGATGAATATGCTGCGGTGGATGTGTGGAGTTACGCGGAAGGATCGCATCAGGAACTCCCGCATCCGTGGCCGTCTTCATGTCCGTGACATAGCGGACAAACTGCAGGAGGGTCGCCTACGTTGGTACGGTCACGTCTTACGAAAACCGGTATGTTACGTGGGTCACAAATGTCTTGCCATGGCGCCTCCGCCGGGCCAGAGCAAGCGGGGTAGACCAAAGAAGTGTTGGCTTGACGTTGTAAGAAATGACATGCGTGCCAACAATCTCACACCACAGGATGCTAAAGATCGTGCGAAATGGAGGAAATTAAGTAAGAAAGCGGACCCCGGGCTCCAACGTGAAAGCCGCGGATGCAACCGGGATAAACGCTGAGATGATGATGAGTAATTTGTTACGAAATAACGGTATAAAATTGTAGAAAAAAAAATAATACCTCTAAAAGCATTATCCACGAAGAAAACAGCGGAATACGTTTGTATTGAGAAAGCACCAGTAGAGTCCCCTCTTAAGGTGCGGATCGTGTAGTTTTATATTGCAGTTGTAGTTTGAAACCTGCTATTGTTAGGATGTATGTAATGTAATAATTTATAAATAAATATTAGTTAGCTTTTTAATTGATATTAGGCTTATATGTGTATAGTTGCTATAGTGATTTTTTTGTTTTAGTTTTTATTGCGTGCCCGCCGCTAAATAGTTAAATATATATAACGCTAGAACAATATTGGAAGCGGCCTAAAGGTTTTGATTACCGGCCAGTGAGTGAGTCAGTGTCAAAAATAGCTATTTTCACAGGGTCATATTTCAGGATATACTGAAGCTTTATCTATAAAATTTGGCATACTGCTTTACTACTAGTATATGATTACGTAGATATTTTATCTCTGTAATTGCAATGGGCACTGAGCAACAGGGGGTCAAAAGTTGGTTGAAACGATTCGTGTAAATAATGCATAAAAGCGCGCGGTTTTGCTGGAACTTGGTCTGGATTTTGATAACAGCCTTGCTAGAGAGACTGACAAACAAATAGATAGTGGAGTCTCAGAAATAGAGGCCTGTTTTTACGCTTAGGGTACGAGAATCTTAAAAACCCATTTGATCCCTTTTCATTTATATATTAATAAAACAAATTGAATTTTCCTTTACGTAACATACAATTTTGCCGCCGTATTTTCTTTTTTATTTTCATTTTGAAAATAGAATAAAAGAGGTTCCGATCTGTTTACAAACTTTTTTGAAAAGATTTTTGGCTATAACTATTTAGAAATAAATAGTTGATGATGGTATCTTTGTAGAACAGCGGTGGCCTAGTGGTATCGGCAGCGGCTTACAAGTTGTAGGTCGTAGATTTGTCATCCCTCCCGGTCAGACCTTGACTTTCTATAAATTATTTCATCAAGAAACTGGCAAGTCCTAGTGGTAACACATCCAACACATGTGACATCTACCCGTACTGGGCCCGTAGGTATGGTAGGTTACGACCTCCATGGTTATGACCCATCCCCTCTCACTGAGAGGAAGGTCGGTCTCCCAGGAGTGGTAACTTTATATGCTGATTTTGTATGTAAGGTATTTCTACATTCTCTTGATGGATGCTTAAAAATATATTGCCCCATTCTAGGAATTATTCCTGCATCATGGATGCGTTTCATCATCACCATCAACCTTTTTTATCGTCCCACTGCTGGGCACAGGTCTCCTCTCATACAGAGAAGGGTTGAGCGTAATCACCACGCTTGCTCAATGCGGGTTCGCGATTTTAGACTTAAAAACGTGGATGCGTTTACAAACACTTAAAATCATACACAAACAGCCAGACCCGGAACAAGTGCATGTAGACCATTCAAATATTTGTACCCTGCGGGGCTCGCACCCGCGACACGAAGTACAGCAGTCGATCGCTCAACCACTGCATTAAACGTGTCGTCATTTTTACTATCTCTATCATTCTAATTAAACAATTTAATGATGATAATACTTACAAATTAAACATTGTAATATATCATCTCGTTCTATTGTAAGCGTAAAGGTAGGTACAGCTTCCTACGCTAAGATGTCGCTAAGTCGCCGAGACTTAAGTTGAGAACTATGTCTGTGAGTTGAATAATGTATCCTGGTGTAGTAGAATATGATCAGAATACCGCCTCATAATATTGGATTGCGTATGATGACCTGTAGGAATGAATGAAATATAAGTATGGGTATAAATAATAAGTGTGAGTTTAAACTTTACATGGTTACTTTAAGTACTTAAATCGAATTACATTTGGTGGTAAAAGATCGTGGCCATGACTCGCTAGCTTACCAATTTGAAAGAAAGTGTCACCAAAACATAACGTCCAATTTTTGGAAAAAAGCATTTTCTTTATCTCATATACTAAGTGAAGTTATAAATAAAACGCCAGATTTAAGTTGAAACATTGCTTTAATATTTTGAATAATCAAAAATTTATAAACACTGTTACTTTTTCTATAAAAATTGTTTTAACAAAAAATTAGAAATACTGAGTAAATTTTTTCGAAGCGTATTTCGTTCCGGTTACGATACTGAGATTACAATAACCAGTACGTAAAATGAAATTGTATCTTTAAAAGTAATTATTAATAATCATAATCGATCAAGAATAGAATAGAATAGAATACTCTTTATTATGTACACCATATAGATTACAGAACATAAATAAAAATATTTTACAAAGGGTGACACAATGGGCGGTCTTATCGCTAAGAGCGATCTTTTACAGACAACCTTTGGATGGAATTCTAAGGGGAAGGATAAAGAAATAATGTAGGTAGTCTACAGTGTACTATTTACATAGATTATACAATAAATATATACGGCGGCGGCGGCGGTGCAATGGTTGTTGACATAACCATCTCACATGATGAGAACCTCGTGAAAGCCGAGAAAGATAAACAAATCAAGTATCTTGACTTGGCTCGCGAGATTGTCGACATGTAGGATGTGGACTCAGCAACCATTGTATCGATAGCCGTGTCAGCTAATGGCTTAATAGCCAAGAGCCTCGACCAACACCTCAGGAGGCTCTCGTTAGGCAGCTGGATCAAGGGCTGGATTTAGACAGCGGTACTTCTGGGCACGGCTCGCATTGTCAGAAGATTCCACTCTCTGAAGGCCTGGCCACAGATAGCTTGGACCCTGTTCGCGATACCAGTGGCCTAGTATGTTTTTATATTTTAAAATGTTTTTATTTTTCAATATTAAAAATATAGTTTATAAGTACATATGTTGAAATAAAGGAAATCATAATTAGACCTTTATTAACCATTGGTATAGTTAAAGTAATTATAATTCTCAAAACAGATTGCATAAATAAAATTAACTCCTGGTTTTTAACACAAATCCTCATGCATGCATTGGAAACATTTTGCGCGTCTTATCTATTTCTCCCAAATTGTATCGTGAGAAACCCTTTTTCTTACATAGGTACCTACTGGGCATTCAGCCTCAGCATCAGACGTGTCCTCCTCAGAAGATTAATTCTTACTTTGCTTAATAGTTTTCTTTTTCTTTCTTCCTATCGTTTTTTTTATGATTAGTTATAAACTAGTGCTTGACTGCAATCCCGCCTGTTGGTAAACAGTGATGCAATCGTTGATTATAAAGCGCACTAGCTTATTAAGCCTATTCACTCAAAAAACTGAGTGAATTGGGAGGAAGACGGCAGTTGAGGGAGGTGATGCAATGTTTAACCCAACAACACGACCAAAGATGCTGCGCCAGAGGATGATCTGGAGCCCCTTCACGACCAATCTCCCGACACAACAACATTAGGTACATAGTACCCGGCACACATCGCAACACAACTGCTCAGACCCGTCCTCCATACGGCTTCACCAGACATCATGCCGGAACACGACGAATCGCTTGGCGGCAAGACTTTGTCTGGTGGGTGGTTACTTATGCCGGCGGCTGATGTTGTTGCCTACCACCGAGAAAATCGTATTTTTCTTTACATGTCCAACCCCTTTTTTCCTGTTTTCCTTTTATCACTTTCACTTTTTTTTATCTTCTAATATTTTCTATTTATGCGGTGAGGTCGTAACTGCCATGGCCTTGCCACGCCTAGTTGAAGTTGAAGGAGGCTCAAAAACTGGAACAGCACTATCAGTAGCAATGGATTTCATTTTGACAGTTCAACAATATACCTACATTAAGTTATTTACGTTACACCCTCTGTGGCGTAGCGGTAGCGAACGCGGCCGTTGCGCAAGGAGGCGCGGGTTCGATCCCCGCACAGTGCAAATATTTGTATGCATGAATATGAATATTTGCATTGGTCTGGTCGTGTCTCGGAAAGCACGTTAAGTCGTTGGTCCCGGTTGCCATACGAACATGTAATGGCAGTCGTTACGGGTTATTGGAGCCCTCAAAAGTCTAACAATTGGTCTAACTGCAATGCTTAGATATCGCCTTCGGGTTGTGGAGGTCAGACGGCAGTCGCTTCACGGAAAATATCGAAGTTTAGCCAAACTCAGCAGTTAAACTGGTAAAGCGGACCCCAGACTCCAAAGCTGAAAGGGCTGCGGATGCGACTGTGATTAACGCTGAGATGATGATGATGATATGGAGCAATGAATTAGAAATATGCTTCAAAATTATTCCAACTGATAGTAACAGTTTTTTACACAATTAAGATGTTGGTTATATTTTGGCTAAACTGCGACATTTTCCGTGAAGCGACTGCCGTCTGACCTCCACAACCCGTTGGCGATATCTAAGCATTGCAGTTAGACCAATTATTGGACTTTTGAGGACTCCAACAAACCGTAACGACTGCCACTAAATGTTCGTATGGCAACCGGGACAACGGCTTAACGTGCTTTCCGAGGCACGACCAGACCAGTGCAAATAATCATATTCATGCACACATTTTTTTTTTTTACATATTATAAACCAGCGCTTGACCGCAATCCTGCCTGATGGTAAGCAGTAACGCAATCGTTGATGGTAAAGCGCACTAGTTTATTAAGAGCCTATTCACTCTAGCCTTGAAGACACTCAAATTGTAGTCCGACGGAAACACCGCCGCTGGCAAATTGTTCCAGTCCCTCGATGTACGCGGTATAAAGGAGGAGGCGAAACGCTTCGTCCGGATCGTAGTGGAAATATTTACAAATATTTGCCCTGTGCGGGGATCGAACACGCGCCTCCTTGCGCAACGGTCGCGTTCGCTACCGCTTCCCTACGGAGGCTGTCAACTGGACCTTCGTGGTATATTATAGCCTATTATTAGCCTCTCGAGAAGTAGGCCTGTCTAGAGGTAACACTTTAGGCTGGCTAAGCCGCTCCTACCTATATTTGTGCCTGGCTTATGATATAATTCATGGATCTTAAAATAACTTGAGTACAAGCAAGTGTATCGATTAAACTAACTGTGCCCGGCGGTTTCACCTACATAGGTTTAGGTCATGTTGGAATGTAGAGATAAAAATATATCCTACGTGTTAGTCGTGGTTAGGTTTTTTTTTTTTTATAACTATAAAGTAGTGCTTGACCACAATCCCACCTGATGGTAAGCAGTGATGCAATCGTTGATGGTAAAGACTATTTAGGTTGACTGACTGTTTAGGTTTATTAACAGCCTATTCACTAAAAGAAAACTGAGTAAATAGAAAGGAAGAGGGCAGTTGAGCGAGGTGATGCAATCTTAAACTCAACAACACGACCAACGATGCTGCGCCAGAGGGAGATTGATCTAGATACCCTCCACGACCAAACTACCGACACAACAACATTTGGCGCATCGTACCCGCCACACATAGCAACACAAGTGCTCAGTCCCGTCCTCCGTACGGCTTCACCAGACATCATGCCGGAACACGACGAATCACTGGGCGGCAAGACTTTGACTGGTGGATGGTAATTTCTGCCGGCAGCCGATGTTATGGCGTACCACCGATAGTCTTTTAGTCTGTGCTATTTAGTACAATTTATTTTCTTTCTCTCTTACATAAACAAAAAGAATAATAAACCACAACATATCATATGTTACGAGCATCAATGGTAAGAAAAGTGCTGACACCACAGCAAGAGGCAAGCTGCGTACTCATCGTCATTAAGGGAATCTGCTGACACAGGACATAAGGCATTATCACCATCTCTGTAGCCACGCCCGCGCACTTCGTTTCTACCATCGAAAGTAAAGTGTTATTAACATAATTGAAATTTATGTTAAATAGCGGCCGCCAGCGACTTCGTTCGCGTGGTTTAGTTATGCTCCGCTCCTATTGGTCGCAGCGTGATGTTATATACCCTAAAGCCTTCCTGGATTAATGGGCTATCCAAAGCAAAAATATTTTTTCAAATCGGACGAGTAGTTCCCGAGATTAGCGCGAACAAACAAACATACAAACAAACTCTTCAGCTTTATATATTAGTATACAGTCGTGGTGGCCTAGTGATTAAAACACCAGCCTCTCAAGTATGATTCCAGGATCCCAGGTCAGGCAAGTACCAATGTAACTTTTCTAAAGTTATATGTACTTTCCAAGTATGTCTTGGACACCAATGACTGAAAGTGAAGGAAAACATCTTGAGGAAACCTGGACTTTATAAGTCTGAAATCGCCAACCCGCATTGAGCAAGCGTGGTGATTACGCTCAATCCTTCTCTGTCTGAGAGGAGACCTGTGCCCGGCAGTGGGACGATAAAAGGTTGATGATGATACAGTATATAGATAATATTTTGTTTTTATTATTATTTTCATTATATTTTTTTTTATTATTATTCCTCCGGCCTACTTAATTCACACACGTTGGCGTGTGAATTAAGTAGGCTAGACGCGTTGGCGTGTGAATTAAGTAGGCCACCACACAACAACAAATTCGTTTTCTTTTCTTTTTCTTGGAATTTAAGAATTTGGCTAACAAAACATAAAACAGAACAAGAACAGACAACAACACAACAACTTTTAAGCGTGACACAACAATTAAGCTTCTACCTATATGTACTGTTCAGTTTGTATATGTACAAATTATATTGTTTATGTTTCTGAGAATTTTACTTTACATGTATTACTTAACAAAATTTGCATTGTTTATGATTAAAAATGAAAGGAAATGTACAATTAGTACTCTTATACAGATGAAATACTTCACAACTATTTTACAAGTATGAAATGATACTTTTGCTAAATATTTTTACATAGATTTGCGGACGATACCATCGTTGCTCTCTAACATAAAGTTAGAGAGCAACGATGGTCTCGTCCGCAATTTGAAGGCCGTAGGTTCGAATGGCTTTGTTGCTTGTTTAAATTATTTCATCACGACTCTTCTCAAAACGCTCCTCCGTTTTCAAAAGTGAAGTAATGAAATAAAAATTATCGTGAGGATACCATATATGTCCTAGAGGCAAAACTTCGTAGAATACGGCCCACCTCCTGTCATTGGAAGGAGGTCTGGCTCCCAAGAGTGGGAACATCATATAAGAATAACATATAAATATGTATTTTATGTTATTCTTATATTCAATCTATTAATTAAATCAGAGAAATTTGAGATTGATTTAGAATTGAAAAACAAAAAAAGTATTCATAAAAATGTTACGCTAAACTTATCTGAAAAATTTCAGCGCGAAACGGGAACTTATCTTAGTAATTTCTTCAGAAGTATTCGAGAAGAAACATTTGCATTTTTATGAAAAACATTTCACATGCAGACATCAGTCTAATAACTAAAATCGTTCGTGCTTACTCTAACAACTCTTAAAGACGATTAGAAAGATTAATGGTAAGAGCACTTTTACCGATGCCCGATGGGGCCGACGGGTTCTCGAGTGGCGACCACGCACCGGAAGACGTAGCGTGCGTAAGCCCCCAACAAGGTGGACCGATGACCTGATGAAGCTCGCGGGAAACCGCTGGATGCGGGAGACGCAGGACCGGTCGTCGTGGAGAACCTTGGGGGAGGCCTATGTCCAGCAGTGGACGTCTTTCGGCTGAAATGATGATGATGATGGTGAAGAGCACTTTTGCTATCTCAGTTTAATGTATATATAGACTCAGTATTTCAGTCCAGCGTTTGTCAAACTTCAGCTTCACAGTGTGGCGACCACGCACCGAAAAACGCAGCGAGGGTAGGCCCCCGACAAGGTAGTCCGACGATCTGGTGAAGGTCGCGAGAAATCCCTCGATGCGGGAGGTGCAGGACCAGTCTTCGTGGAGATCCTTGAGAGAGGCCTATGTCCAGCAGTGGACGTTTTTTGCCTTAAATGATGATGATACAGCACGGTGATTAGATTATCCCGTTAATTAATATTATGTACTTTTCATTACATATTTTAAACACACACAATCAAAAGCATTAATAAAAATAATAAACATTCTCTTTGTAGGACCATTTATTTTGTTTTAACTGAATGTCGTTAGAGACGACTAAGGGAACTTTCACCAGGGAAGCGGGCAGCAGGGTTCTCTAGTGAAATATCAAACTACTGCGATCCCCAACCCGCCTGCCCAGCGTGGGGATTATGGCGACCCGGGTCGCATAATCCCCGCAATGTAATGAAACCTTGGAGAAGGTCTTT
Organism: Sesamia nonagrioides; assembly: GCA_017933935.1. Taxonomy (NCBI): domain Eukaryota; kingdom Metazoa; phylum Arthropoda; class Insecta; order Lepidoptera; family Noctuidae; genus Sesamia; species Sesamia nonagrioides. Next base: position 206,459 of record JADWQK010000341.1, read on the forward strand.
GTCCAGCAGTAGACCTCTATAGGCTGAAAAAAGAAGGAAAGGAATGTCCTTTCTTTCTGATAAATGCGTGCAATGACTGAACGGTTCCTCGCAACCTGTGTGGTTCTTTCCTTAAAAGACCATCTCATCCTACATGGTCTTCCTATAATCTGACCAAGTTTATGTCTGGAGTTTAAGGAGAGAGCCACTTCTGAGTTTGTTTCGGCCTTTCTTCTCAGAATAGTGAGATAGGAAACACTGAACTGATCTAGTTAAAAAAAAATAAGATGTTATTGAATTTTAAAACTGTTTGAACAAACCTCATAACGGAAATAAATAATTTATCATTTATGACCATATTAAATAATTTGTGATTATTTTTTAAAAATATCATAAAGCTTGTGGTGCATTTTCATATCATTGACTCCCCTCCGCGCGCCCGCGCCGTGTGGTTTGAAATTAATACGCTCCGGGTATATTTACGAATATCGCGTTCCGATTGTTAGTTTCCGGCTCGTGTTTTCATTCTAGACTGTGAAATTGTGTCTGGCTTGGTATAGTAAGTTTATTCTTAGTGTTTGTTTGGTATTTATTGTAAATCAAATAATTTCGGTGAGTACATTTATTTTCTTACTTGTGAGGGTAACGTAATTTATTTTTCTTTTCTCCGCGCGACGGTTTTGTTTTTTTTCTTTTCGTTAACTTAGATTTGTTTTTCTTGTTAATTAATTAGCTATGTCAACTTCCAATGACCCCCCTGATCGTGGGGGGGACATTTTCCGCAGAGATAACAAGACGTTTAGGTCGCCGCCGCAAGCATCCGCTAAGCGTTTGTTTTGTGAAATGTCTCCGACCGACAATTTAATAGATGATAGGTCGAAGCGTTTACAAACTGCACCCAATTCTCCCGAAAAGTCGCCTACATTAAATATTTCCAATCGTAGCGACGGGAACAGTAATTATTGCGATTTGATGACCGAGGCGTCTGTGTACCTGGCCAAAATCAACGAGCTGGTTAATGATAACGGTTCTCGTATAAATGTCGCGAACAAATCAGCAATTATGGATATGACTCAACGAGTTACAAGTATCGTGTCTTTGTTAGCTTTAAAATCTGCGTGTAACGAGACAAAGCTTGCTAACACCGAGCGCGAATTGGAAATAATTAAATTAAAATCCTACGCTAAAACCGTTAATGAGGACAAAAACATGTCGTACGCGGATTCTTTGAAACTGCGGTTGCCTAAAGTTACCCCGGCTATTGAATCTAGAGTACCTCTTCCTTGTCTCGTCGCCTATCCGACCCAGGAGCGATCAGCTGACTATGCGTCATCTTCCGCCACTAAACAAGCTCTTATGAAGGCGATTAGACCGAGTGACGATGGTTTTCAAATAGTCGGTATTAAAAAAACCGCCAAATCAGGCGTTGTACTGCGCGTTGCAAATGAAAACCCAATTGAAAAGACTAGAATCGGTAGACGCTATAAAGTCTGCGGGTCTTCGTTTAGAAAAACCAAAAGGTCGCCGACCCCGTCTATTAGTCAAGGACATTCCCGCCTCTATGGAAGACAACAATTTTTTGCAAGCCATATACCGCCAAAATATTAAAAACGAGTTGCCAATAAAAGAAGACGACTTCATTAAATCCACGAAAATAGTCCGTAGGCGTTCTACCAATAACGGTCGTAAATGGTTAGGAATAGAGATTGAACCTGAGGTACGGAAACATCTTGTGTCTACCAAGGATAAGTTATTTATTGACTGGGCCACGTGCCGTTTTGTTGATGATATCGAGGTAGTTCGTTGCGCGTATTGTCAGCAATTCGGTCACGTGAAAAAGCATTGCGCTAATAAATCACCAACCTGCGCTATATGTTCTGAGGCCCACGAAACCAATGTTTGTCCGCATAAGGACGATTTAAATTTTACCCCGGTTTGCGCGGCGTGTAAACGTTTTAAAAAACCTTTTGACCATCGCTGCGGGTCTGAACAGTGCGGTACCTATAAATTAAAACTCGAACAACTTATCCTACATACTAATTACTAATTAAGATGGATAGTCTAAGCATAGGGCAATTAAACCTTCACAACGATAAGGTGGCGACATCAGAGTTAGATAAATTAATTATTGACTATAACTTAGACCTTGTACTCATTCAAGAACAATATCAAAACTCAAGTTTACGTCACAGGGTAGTACAGCTGGATTGTAGGGCGCGAGCCGGAATTTATGTTGCGCGGTCTTCTAACTTTACGGTAACGTCTATACGTGACCTCATGACGCCACACTGTGCGGTTGCTGAAGTCTCATCAGCTTCTTTTAAAGTATTCGTTGTAAGCTGTTACTTTCAATATTCAGATCCTGTTACTCCTCATATACATAATCTCCGTCATGTCTTGCGGTCACTCGCGGGCTGCAAAGTGATCGTTGGCGCGGATGTCAACGCGTCATCGTCTCTGTGGTATGGCAAGGTTCGGGCAACCGATACCGAACGACGCTGCGCTGTTGAGGATTTCATTGCTGAGATGAACCTATCGATTCATAATACCCCCGATGCACCACCTACTTTTTGCAGCCAAATAGGCGAATCTTGTATTGACGTCACACTTTCTAGTGCCGACGTACGTTTGGATAGGTGGCGTGTCCTACCGGACGCGTCTTGTAGTGATCATCGCCTGATCGTGTACGAATTTGTTCCTGGTTATATTCAGGGTCCGTCTCATATTCCTGGTAATTTCAGATATAGATGTAAAGGTGCGAACTGGGAATTTTTTGGCTCGCTTTTTGCGTGTCACGCCAAGGAGTTCACTCGGGACGGGCTGTCAGCCGAAGAAAGTGCTGACATTATGTCAGAAACCTTTACCTACTGTGCTGACATCGCCATTGGTCGTGGATCTATGACCAATATTCGTAGATGTGACTGGTGGAGTGATTATTTAGTTGAACAGCGCAAAAGATATCGCAGAGCGCGTAGACAGTTAAATAAACTCAAGAGCCGAAAGATTACTGGAGATCTTCTTACGTCCGCTTTAAATGCTTTTAGAGTTGCCAAGTCACGCTACAAAGCATCGGTGGAAAAATCTAAGGGTAACTTGTTGCGGAAAATCGTTGACAAACTTGACAGGGAGGGTCCGTGGTCTCCCTTATATCACGAATTTAAAGCTAACAGATCGGTCGACCTTGCATACGTTCAAAACATTAAGGTCAATGATAAGCATACCACGGGCATAGAGGAAACAACAAAAGTACTAATTAATACACTTATCCCTGATGATTCACCAGCTAACGATAGTGACTACCACCAACAGATTCGAGCGTGGGCTCCTGTGCCACCTGAATCACCAATGTCAGACGTACCATCTAATGACGAATTTATAAATATTGTTAGAAAACTACCGGTCAACAAATCATCAGGAGAAGATAAAATATCTAATAGGATGATTAAAGAAGCGTGTAAAACAGCGGGTGATGCCATCTTAACTGTATATAACCGATGCATTGCTGAAGGCGTTTTTCCTCGTAAATGGCGACGCGGTTTCATACGAATAATACCAAAGTGTGGTGATAAACCACCGGATGATCCGAAGTCATATCGGCCTATCACGCTTCTACCATCTTTGGGGAAACTTCTTGAGCGCCTCATCGTTCCACGGTTACTACCGAACGGTCCAAAATTTCATAGTAATCAATATGGCTTCACCATCGGTAAATCAACAGTCGACGCGGCGCTTTCTGTCAGAAGAACCGTTAACCAGTCGGAACACAAGTACGTGATTGGTATCTTTTTGGATATTTCTGGGGCTTTTGATAACGCTTGGTGGCCTATGCTGTTGTTAAAATTAAAAAACCGCGGTTGCTATAAAAACATATATAGTCTCGTTTACTCGTACTTTATAAACGGTTCCGCGGTACTTAAGCTCGGTCATTTTTCTAGTACTAAAGCACTAACCATGGGATGTCCTCAGGGTTCAGTTGTCGGTCCTTATTTATGGAATTTGGGTTTTGATGATTTTCTCGCGATCCCGCTTCCTTGCGGCTGTTCACTTACTGGTTACGCGGACGATGGCCTACTGCTCATTCAGTCAAGTACCCGAGCCGGACTTGAGAACTTGGCCCATACTTGCCTAAATCTAATATCTCAGTGGGGTGATCGTAACCGCCTAGCGTTTGCGCCGCATAAAACCTATCAACTTCTACTAAAAGGTAATCTTAAATCATTGCCTACTATTAAATTTAATAACGTTCCCGTTAAAAAACAGCAATCCGTATGCTACCTTGGTATGGTCTTAGAAAGGAATTTTTCATTTATCGAACATATAAAAATAGTTGGCGAAAAGCTAAAAGGAACTTTTATGCCCTAACTAGAATATCCAAAGCAACTTGGGGTCTATCATTCCTAACTTTAAAAACTATATATGGAGCTACCTACTTAGGATGTATGTGCTACGGTGCACCTGTTTGGGCCGATAGGGCCAGCATAGGGGCGGCGCGACGTAAACTGCTTCAAAGCCAACGTTTGGCATTGATATTTTTATGCAAGGCGTATAGAACAGTCAGTACTGAAGCCTTACCCGTTCTGGCAGGTGTACTTCCAGTCGATCTTGAAGTACAGCGACGTGCTTCAATGTACTACTCCGCGAGGGGGGAGGCCATGGACACTAACTTTGTTACACAACGCGACCTCAATAGAATTTCTAGATTATTTAAACCTCAGACTGACGTCTGGGAGGACCTCTTATCCGAATGGCAAAGTAGGTGGGATAATTCCATCAAGGGCCGGCACCTCCATCTGTTCTTTCCATCCGTTGGCGATCGGCTGGCTAAGACATGGCTGGAGGTTGACCACTGCGTTGCCCAATTTCTCACAGGTCATGGCAACTTTAAAAGTAAACTGTATTCTTTTAAACTTGTTCCTTCGCCTTTGTGTCAGTGTTCTACATCGAACTGTGAATTTGAACAGTCCGCACATCACATCTTGTGGGAGTGTATTCTTTGGCAGAATGAACGCAATATTATGTTGGATAGTGTACAAGTTACATCCGGAGTTGTTTATTATACGGACCTTGTTGAAACTAGAACTAATTTCCGTGCGTTCAGGCGCTTTTGCCATACCTATTATTGGAATCAATTGTAACAGCAAATACCTACTTAGGACCCATTAACTTGATCAAATGTTATTCCGTGGTGCTTGGCAATCTGGGCTTCTCCCAGTTGCAATAATGTCCCTTTGTGCCGATTGGCCTAGTTCTATTCTGTCTCCTGCTTATTATGGAGGGAAGTGGAAAAATATCTTTTTTCTTACTCCTCCGCTATTCTTTTCTGATTAATTTCGTTGCGGGACCCAAGACAGTTGAAACATTTCTCCGGGACTCGTCGAGCTTCATTGCTCGGCGTTTTTCTGGCGGTCTCCACTGTTGATTCTGGCTTTCAGGAGTTGCAGTGGGTTGGGAACAGTGTGGCGGGTTTTGTCCCAAAAAAAAAAAAAAAAAAAAATCATTGGCTCGCGCGTGTATCTCATTTTTCAAAGGATTATTATTTCGTATTAAATTTTACGGTATTTAATTTGTTTCAAAAACTCAGGTTTTTATTTGTAATAAAGTATAGTAAGTTTTTATTTTAACGGTCAGTCCGTTAAAATAGAATAGAACTCTCTCTCTCTACTCTTGACTTAAAAACCGCTGTGCTATTTAGCCGTTAGCATATCGATGCCAAAAGGTCAATTCTCTTATTTAAAAATGTTTGTAATCTGTGGAAGTACCAAAAATAGTGGAAATACCATGTCTGTGGCAATAGATGTCATTATACTCAAATACTTATCAAAAATGTAGTATTTATAATATTACATTTTTGATAAGTATTTAATAATACTTTTATTAAATACTTATCAAAAATGTAATATTATACTATAGTATTATTATATAATACTATACTATACTATATTTATATAATACTTTTGACAGGGATCTTGGTAGAAATGGAAAAATATGGAAATGATCCCTCTGATGTGTAACAAGTAATTATTTACAATGACCTATATGCATTGTAGAACTCACATTAAGACGTGATTCAGCGAAACCCCTAAAGTCACATTTAATTAGACTTTGACAGAAATTACAAAAGTTATCCCCATGTTCCCTATAGAAATCATACGGCTTATTTAGTTGTTAGAGACTTTCAACCGACTACGCTCGCGAGAAACTACCGGATATCGTTCACCTCAGTCGATTCGTAGACCTCGTAGCGGACGATCGCTACGCGCCTACGCGCTACGGGCTACGCGAAAACTTTCGAGTCCTATTGGAATTTTCAAAGATTTCAATTATTATTATGTGTATGTGAGTTAATTTCATGGTTATTATAATCAATGTATTTAAATAAGTTTATGTGATATTTGTATTAAAAGATTATGTAGCAGTAACATTTGTGTTTGGTTTTCAGTGATTCTGTTTTGCAGAACTTTTAACATTTAATATGATATCAAAACTCTTGTGTAGTTTTTTTTGGAATAAAATGTGAATTTGAAGTGTTTACAAAATGACTGAAACCGTGTGATCTGCTTTTGCTGTGGGAAGAATGGTAAGTAATTATATTAAATATTATTCAATTCATGACTGAAAAATAATTCGTGTGAAATTTTATATGAAATCGTATTGAACGGTTCTAATTTTAACGATAATCGCATTTTATAAATACAAATTTGTATGTATGTTATTTGTGTGTTAAAAGCTGCTGATAAGAGTTTTTATTTATCTTTTATCGTTAAGACTTTCTTTTGCTTTCGTTTCAAAAATGTTATTAAGTATACTCAGTCACCATGAAATTAAAACCCTCAAGTTAACTCCTTCAATCTCCTTTATCTTTAAACTGTAAGAGTATTCAAAAACTGGGTCATCATTTACTTGCAGAACTCATCTTATTTTCATAAGCACGAATGTTTTAGCGCATATATTACACACAGTTTTTTTGATTATTCGATATTTTTTATTTTAATGATCATAATCATACGTTTATTTGCTAGAGATACATATTTGTACAGAGGTAAGTTCTTAAAACTTAAAAGTTGTAGTACTCTGCCTATTACCAAACGTGCAAATGTTATACAATAATTATTCCTTACTACTTACTATTAATATCTATTTAAATAATCCTTAAATATTTAAATTTTTATTTATTTATTAAGCATGGAGGACTTACAGCTAAACAAATCAGTTAAGAAACAGTGAGTTGGACTGACAGCCAATAACAAGTCCTCACTTATAAATTACAGATTATTAAAAACATCTTATGGACACTAGATAAGTGGGTACGCGTATAACAAAAAACTAATAATTGATTAACTGAAAAAGTTACGGCTTAAGCACCTCCTAACCAAAGACACACTACTCAAAAATGGATCTATATCATGCTGCTTACACAACTTGTTTAAATTTCTGCTTGCACGCACTTTAAATGAATTCTGGCGATAATTTGTTGAGGATAATGGCACACGCAAAGGCGGATTAAATCTTTTTGACTTCATAGGGATATTAAAATAAAATTTTGACAAGATTTCGGGACAGTTTATACTACTATTGAAAATTTTTAACAAACAAACGCAGTCAGAGATCTCGCGACGACTAATTATGGGTAATATATGAAATTTTTTGCAAAGGTTAAGGTAATTTTCAGACTGATATGGTATCTTTTGATGTTAACACAAGTATTTTATAAATCTTTTTTGAATATTTTCTATGCGGTTAATATATTTGTGATAACATGGGTTCCATAATTCAGATGCATACTCCAAGTGGCTTCTTACAAAAGTACAGTATGGATTTTTTAAAGTTTTGGCTTGAGAGAAGCACTTGGATAACCTCATTATAAAACCCAGTGATCTGGATGCCTTCTTAACTATTGCATCAACGTGCGTTTCAAAGCTGAGCTTAGAGTCGTGGTGAACTCCCAGATCACGGATGGAGTCTAATCTGGGTAGAACTTGATTACCTAGGGTATATGAAGCAGTGATAATGGAACGCTTTCGAGAATACGTAATAACCGAACATTTTGCAGGATTGAGATTTAGATTACTACGTTGATAATAGTTCTCAAGACAACGTATGTCATCTTGGAGTGCTGTTACGTCTATCTGTGATGATATTGTGGCATAGATCTTCATATCATCAGCGAAACAGAGTAGATTGGATGAGGTCAAGCAAGAGTCGAAGTCGTTAATATAGATAATGAAAAGCAAAGGGCCAAGTAATGAACCCTGCGGCACACCACTAGGAACAGGAACCCAGCTTGAAATGTAATTATTGACTGCCACTGCTTGAGACCTATTCACAAGGTAAGATGAAAACCATCTGAGTAGATCCCCGCGTATTCCCATACTATTTATATATTATTTATGTTCCGAAAATTCCTTAATACTATAAAAACAATATTTTTGAAGTCACTCTACCAATTTCGTTTTAAAATAATGTTATTCTAACCTATTTTAATAATAATATAATTACATAATATAGAGAGTGACCATTATATAGCAACGTGGTTCTAATTATATTAAAATAAAAAATTATTTTCGACTAAAAATAAACAGCTTAAAATTTTGCAAGCAACAATAGCTCTATGATTAAACATTAAAAGGCCGATGGCATCAACAACACAAACTTTATGGCTTTGTTACCAAATAATAATAAACCAAACAATAACAAACCAATTGATACCAAAACACAAACTAAATATACGGACACACGACTAGAATATTAATTGTTATTAATTACTAGCTATGCCCCTCAGTTTCACCCGTGTACGTGGTATTATTATAAAAAAATAGATAAAAACCTATTCTCTTACTTAACGAATGTATACACGAAATTTCATTAAAATTGGTTCATCTGTTTTGGAAGAGTTCGAGTACAAACACCGTGACAGGAGAATTTTATATACTAATAAAATAGTGTATGTTTAAAATACGTGAATTCAATTAATATGATAACCTAATTACAATACTGAATATCATGATTATCTACCTTTTTATGGCCCCACTGCTGGGCCCAAGTTTCCTCTCATACAGGGAAGGACATAACAAAGGTAAAAATAATCACAAGGCATCGAAAAATCTGTCCTCAAAACTGTGAATCAGAAATTTATATGGCAATGCCGATTCTTTGGGCAAAAATAGACCATATAATAAGTCGCTTGACGTCGGTCAACGGGTCAGCGCAATATGTACGTATTTTTCTTCCATATTTAATAACCTGTAAATAAAGCCTGGAGCACAGCCGAAGAGTAGCCAGCCTGTCGGTGTTCTATAGGATGCATTTTGGAGAGTGTGCGAGGGAATTGCATGACTTAATTCCGCCATCTCCGTTCCATCATCGGACGACCCGTCGTACGGCATTGTTGACACCACTAGGATCTGGAGATAGCGTCTCGCCTCGTCTATTATACCGCGTACATCGAGATACTGTAATAATTTGTCTTGAATGTCACAAGCTTGCCTTCGCCCCATCGGAGACTGCGTGTAGTGCAACATTCGTACACTCATAGCCTCTTCCGGGCCGGATTGTGAGTCAGTAAGGAATATTGACTAGAACAATTTGCCAGCGACGGCATTTCCGTCTGATTGCAATTTAAGTGTCTTCAAGGCTAGAGTGAATAGGCTCTTAATAAACTAGCGCGCTTTACCATCTACGATTGCATCATCGCTTACCATCAGGCGGGATTGCGGTCAAACACCAGTTTATCATTATAAAAAAAAACTTTCAAGCGACCTTCATGAGATATCTACAAAGAATAGGTATCAGAGACGCAGTTTTCGTAAATTTTAACAATTCCCGCTAGAATGTATTAAAAATATAAGTATTTTTTTGACAGACTAATAGAGAACCTTTAGAAATCAGACTGTGAACATTCTTAAAATTACGGGAATCTATCTCCCTCTGATCACTAGGGTTATTAGGTAACACACGATAGTGAACTGTCAAAATGAAACCCATTGCTAGTGATAAGTAGCAATGGGTTTCATTTTGACAGTTCAACAACATTCATTGCATTATTAACGTTATTGTGTTATGCAATTAGGGTGCTGTTTCAATCTGACCAACAACTTTTTTTTACTATTATAATTATGTGCTTGATTGCAATCCCGCCTGATGGTAAGCAGTGATGCAATCGTTCATGGTAAAGCACGCTGTAGTTTATTATGAACCTATTCACTCAAAAAACTGAGTGGATAGGAAGGATGCTATGTTAAACCCAACAACACGACCAACGATGCTGCGCCAGAAGGAGATTTATCTGGAGACCCTCTACGACATTTGGCGCATCGTACCGGGCACACGTCGCAACACAACTGTTCAAACCCGCCCTTCGTACGGCTTCACCAGACATCATGCCGGAACACAACGAATCGCTTGCCTGCAAGACATTGTCTGGTGGGTGGTAACTTCTGATGGCAGCCGATGTTATGGCCTACCACCGAGCGAAAATACATCCTGAGATGAGATTGTGGCTAATTAACTCTCCCGTAATTTAAACGTTCAAAATGTAGCCTTCAGGTACTTGTGGGCTTTTCCATTGATACTGACTATGTATGTATCTAGGTATGAGTGCGCGGGTTCGATTCCAGGTCAGCAAGTACCAATGTAACTCTTTTAAAGTAATATTATGTACTTTCTAAGTATATCTTAGACACCAATGACTAAAGGTGAAGGAAAACATCTTGAGGAAACCTGGACTTTAAGTCTGAAATCGCCAACCAGCATTGAGCAAGCGTGGTGATTACGCTCAATCCTTCTCTGTATGAGAGAAGGCCTGTGCCCAGCAGTGGAACGATAAAAAGGTTGATGATGATGATGATGATGGGAGGTGACAACATGAATTATTTCCTTAAAAAGCATTTTATTAAGATTTATAGAAAACAATCCCAGGAAAGTAAGTAGATATAACGCCTTCATTACAAATTTACATAAAAACGCAATTATTCATTATTTATTTTGAGACAAAAGTAAGTAATTATAGCCGTAGGGTCAAGCTGTGAAATAATAATGTATAAAATTTCATTATAACTTGCTGGTCTATAGAAATTTTTACTACAAAAGAAAAAAGTAATTAATAATCTAATTTATTTTTATTATCCCGCAAAAAATTCGAAAAGAGCGTGTGAATAGTCTTAGAATCTCAGAATTCTAGGAATAATAATATCATATCCCTGGAGGTGTTACGATGGATTCAACAGTCGAGGGACTGTGACATAGATTACTACTTTATTCTTTGGGAATCTTTGAACAATTTACTATGAAAGTATTTTAGTAAAATCAAATTCAAATCAAAATCAAAATTGTTTATTAACCATCCGTTGCGCGTTGGTGCTTTTGAATGGTCAATGTCGGTCAGTCCAAAAAAAGTGAAGCGAAATTACACGTTCCAAAGCGTAGATCTCTATGGAGAAGAACGTGCAAGAAACTCCATGGACACTCTTTTTAAATCATAGTATGGGTTACATTTCTTCGTCACATATTCCTGTTGCTTCTATAGTAAATCGATCAGCTTAGCCTTATTGGACATACCATACTCAGGTTGCTGTACTCCATCTTGTCCTTCATCTCCCGCATCCAGCCACATTCTTTAGGTAGCCGATCCATCTACAAGGGCGTTCCACCTTGTCAGGGGTTCGGGTTGGTTAAAAAAGAAACCGTGGTCTTAGCCTCCATGAAAGTGAAGAAACACGGGTGGATTTAGTCAGTAAAAGTCTGACACGCCCTTCCGGTCCGTCCAGAGCGGGTGAGGTTATTTGATGATTTCCCATCCTAAACAAAAAAAAAAGGTGGAAACTCACGGCGCGACGGGTGGTGGAACGGAGACGGGAGAATTAAATCATGCATTTCCCTCGCACATTCACCAAAATTCATCCTAAAGAACATCGAAAGGCTGGCTACTCTACGCCTGTGCGCCAGATTTTGGTGACAGTATTGAGTTAAATCTGGGTCGCCAATCAGTCGATCCAAATTAGCCAGGTTTTTTTTTATAAATTATAAACCAACGCTTGACCGCAATCCCGCCTGATGGTAAGCAGTGATGCGATCGTTGACGGTAAAGCGCGCTAGTTTATTATGAGCCTATTCAGTCTAGCCTTGAAGACACTCAAATTGTAGTGTGACGGAAACACCGTCGCTGGCAAATTTGGGCAGGTGATATTTTGCAGCACCAGCCCAAATGTGGCTGTAGTACTCCACACACGAACGGACCTGTGCTTTGACAGATTAAGTGAACCTGTCCAATCAATGCACGCATTTGTCAAAAACAGTGCATTGTCTCTTACGCTATTAGAGTTTTCGTTCTTTTAAATCTCAATTTATCCCCAAATAATTCGCAATAGAAATTCCAAAGGGCATTCTTAATCATAGCCGATAAATGTCAAAGATTAACAATGCATCTTAATGATGGAGGCTGTCAAGCTTGGACTGTATGGAATTAACATAAGTCACGCTTGAATGAATAAGCAGATCGTGAGGTAAGTAAGGGGAATATTAAACGGCTCAACCAAATTTATTCAGTTTGATTGAAACAAGGATACCTACATAGCAGTATCTATCTATAATGTCCACACTGAAGTGGGTTGTGTGGAGGCATGAGGAACAGGGAGTAAAGTTCACTCTTCCTCAATAGAAATGGGAGGATTCTCCGACCTGACGGGTTTTATGTCTGGCGGGCACTTGCAAGTTGTATGTGTGCTAAATGAACGGTAAACTTCGATTGCGAGATGTAGAATTCGGTGATCAGTATGACGCGTGTTCGCATGTGGCGGTTTTGTAGATACCACTTCAAGTTGTAACTCTGTATTACATAAGATAGAAAAGAATACTCTTTCTTATGTGCAGCATATAAATTACAGAACATAAATATGTAGACTTTTCAAAGGATGACACCATCACAAAGGGACTTCTCTTCTTCTTCTCAGCTCTATAGAGATACACTGCTGGACGAAGGCTTTTATTCCATTGGGGGGTTTTCCATAATCCCCACCCTTGACAGGCGAAATTTGATATCCCGCAGGAGAAGCGCTGCTGCCCGCTTTCCTGGTGAGAGCTCCCTTAGTCGCGTTTTACGACACCCACGGGAGGATATAGGTTGGTAGTATTCTAAGCCCGGCACAACGCGGCAAAGCCCGGTACTATACGGCAAAGCCTCCCAAAGGGTCACATGTCTTCAAATTCCTGGTTCAAGAATATGCCGATTTCTAGCCTAGATTTTCCCTCACCGTTTAGAGAGCAGTGGTGATGAAATTATTTAAAGAATATCTATGTTTGAACCTCCTTCTCTGTATGAGAGGAGATATGTGCCCAGCAGTGGGACAATAAAAGGATGATGATGAATGCTTACTGACTTTTAGTTTAATTGTTAAGAGGAATTAAGTAAATTATTTTCTATCCGCCCGCAGCTTCGCCCGCGAGGAGTTCGGTTATATCGCGCTTTTTAGATTTCCCTCGGGAACATCAATTTTTCCGTGATAAAAGGTAGCCTATGTTCTTTCTCAGGGTCTAAAGATTGTCTGTGCCAAACTTCATCAAAATCGGTTGAGAGGTTTAAGCGGGAAAGCGTAACAGACAGACAGAGTTACTTTCGCATTTATAATATTAGTATGGATCACCATCAAATGTACAACATACATATAGTCAGGTAGTAAATACATATATGTAGATATTCATACTAAGTTACCGAGAATTTCTTTCTTTGACATGTTAAATACATTGTAATGATTTCAGAAGATATTACTTCTACGAAAATCGCTTTCGGCATGATTTTATATAGCTTCCCACCTGTCTGGCGGTATCTGCTCGATAACTCATAAACGAATCTTGTAATTGAATATTTAAGAGGGGAGTCTAGTGCCAAGGAATTTGGAAAACCGGTATTTGAAGAAACTTTTGCAGTCGCGCTGCTTCCAACCTCTCCCGGTAAAGTGCGAAAAGGACAGTTGCAGCTCAGGCTAATATTACCTACAAAAATGTTGACCAAAAGACAATTCGTATTCCGCTGTTTTCTATTTCAAAACACGACAGATCTCAATTATTTTTTATCAAAATTTAGAGGAAGAGTATACCTATGCTTCTATTATTTTCTTTTTTGTCAATAACTTATCACATTTGTCTAATAGTCATCTGAACATCACGGTAAAAATGGGTTATTTTTCGCGATTTTGAAGCACGTATTTCTTTTATTAATTTAGTTTCGGAAATAATCAAATGACAGAGGCACGTATAATCACGGTGCAAAATTGAAGAAAAAAAAATACTCCAAAAGCATTATCCACGAAGAAAACGGCGGAATACGTTTGTATACAATATGTAAAGTAAACCCTGTCCGATCCGTGAAGGTATTGTTAGGTATCGATAACTGATTCTACTAATGCCCACAAAGCTGGGCTAAAGTTAAAAAAAAATAGCCCTAAAAAAATAAATATTATTTCGCAAAAAGAGGTAACTTAAAACATGTGCGGCAGACCATACAGGCGCGGGCGAAGAGGGGCAGGGCATGCGGCACGCGGCCGCATCGCTATTCGCTCAGAATTATACCGCCTAAAATGATGTTGTCACTTTTTAAAACTTACCAAATTTTGGGGAAGTTGGAATCAATTCGCGGGGAAACTAGATTATTTCAAAATTCACTAGTATTGTTACTATGATGATTATGTAAATTTTTATATTTTATTTGGTCATGTGTTTACCTAACCTTTATTATCCTTACGGGTCGGACAGGGTTTTCTTAACATATTGTATAGAAAGCACCACTAGAGTTCCCTCTTAATTCACATTTCTTAGTACGATTGAGATAAAATTGTGTTTGTGGAATGCATTCAAAAGACTCGTGAGGGGCCACGTACACACTACGTGTCGTTTTAATCTCGTTGAGCGAAATAATTTTTGCCTGATTACTTTGCTTTATGCATGTGCTAGCTTTCCGCCCGCGACTTCGCCCGCGTGGAGTTCGGTTATATCGCGCTTTTAAGATTTCCCTCGGGAACATCATTTTTTTTCGGGATAAAAGGTAGCCTATGTTCTTTCTCAGGGCCTAAAGATTGTCTGTGCCAAATTTCATCAAAATTGGTTGAGAGGTTTAAGCGGGAAAGCGTAACAGACAGACAGACAGACAGACAGACCGACAGATAGACAGACAGAGTTACTTTCGCATTTATAATATAAGTATGGATATTTTGTATATATATCTGTTTATCTATTTTAGTATATTATAATTGCAGTGTATTATATTGACTGCCAACCGCCAACCCGCATTGAGCAAACGATCCTTCTCTGTATGAGAGGAGACCTGTGCCCAGCAGTGGGACGATAAAATGGTTGATGATAATGATATTGACTGCATGGGTAGCGTAGTGGTTAAGCTATTGACTGCTACCCTGCGTGTTGCGGGTTCGGTTCCCGCACGGAACATATATATGTGTGCCCTTTTTTTTGTTTACATATTATAAACCAGCGCTTGACCGCAATCCTGCCTGATGGTAAGCAGTGACGCAATCGTTGATGGTAAAGCGCACTAGTTTATTAAGATCCTATTCACTCTAGCCTTGAAGACACTCAAATTGTAGTCCGACGGAAACACCGCCGCTGGCAAATTGTTCCAGTCCCTCGATGACCTACAATTCGTTGTTCCGGGTCTGGCTGTTGTGTATGTGAGTTTCATAATTATGTTTGTTGTGAACGCACCCCACGATACAGGAGAAATTCCCAGTGTGGGGCAACGTTTAAAAAAAAGTATTATATCTATATCTATACTAATATATAATACTTTTTTTAAAGAGTTTTTTTGTATGTTTGTTTGTTTGTTCGCGCTTATATCGGGAACTACTAGTCCGATTTGAAAAATTCTTTTTGCATTGGATAGCCCATTAATCCAGGAAGGCTTTAGGCTATATAACATCACGCTGCGACCAATAGGAGCGGAGCATAACTAACTCTACGCGAACGAAGTCGCTGGCGGCCGCTAGTTTATAATACTTCCATAATATAACCTTATAAATAACCTTATGGATTCCGGTCTGAAATAGAAGTATTATATTCTATAAAGACACTCCCATTAAAAGTTCAGGAAAGCCTATGTCCAATCTAAGGTTGCTGGAAGAGATTGCAATAGCGATAAGGCCGCTCAACGTTTATTTTAACTAGAACGCTTTCGATCGTAATTGTGAAATAATATTAGAAAGCCGTGTGGTTCATTAGTTTCTTTAAAAACCAAAGTCAAAACTGAATATTTGTAATTCATGGAATTAGTTAAATAATAAATAAATATATACGGACAAATAACACAGATTGAGCGCGCCCCAAAGTAAGTTCGAGACTTGTGTTATGGGATACTAACTCAATAATACTATATTACTATATATAAACATCCAAGACCTAGGCCAATCAGGAAAAGATGCCTAATGGTAAGCAGTGATGTCATCGTTGATGGTAAAGCGCGCTAATTTGTTAAGAGGCTATTCACTCTAGCCTTGAAGACCCTTAAATTGTAGTTAGACGAAAACACCGCCACTGGCAAATTGTACCGATCCCTCGGTGTACGTGGTATAAAAGACGAGGCAAATAGCTTGGTCTAGATTGTAGTAGTATCAACAACGTAAGAGTGAATACTTGCCGTGCGACGGGTCATCCGATGATAGAACGGAGATGGCGGAATTAAGTCAATTTCGTTGCACACTCTCCAAAATGCATTTTATAGAACACCGACAGGCTGGCTACTCATCACCTATGCTCTAGGCTTTGGAGACCATTTTCAGCTAAATCTGGATCGCCAATTAGCCTTTTCGCACGCCTCTCCACTGAATCCAAAGTTGCCAGGTTGCATTTTGCAGCACCAGCCCAAATGTGGCTGCAGTCTTTCGCTGTATCTTATGATCATTTATAGCTGTTGTTAGATAATTGTTCACACAAGATGTAATTTTGTATTTTTTTTTTGTATAGGTATTAAGTACGGAACCCGTCGTGTACGAATCCGACTAGCACTTGGCCAGTTTAACTCCTTCATGCTGAAACAGTTAAATCGACAAAATTTTGGTTTTAATTTTCCCGATGGTGGTCAGAACCGGATGAAGAAGTCTGACCATTTTTACTCTATACATCTTTTATGTATCTAGAACTTCTACCTGCATTCCCCGGAGACCTACAAAGCCTGTATTAATTATTCAGTTTAATGGAAAAGGCGATAAACCAATTATTGTATCGAAGCCATAAAATTGCTTTATGTGTAGTGAATTGAGTCTAGCTTTTAGCCTGTAGGGCTTAAGACGATTATCTAGATCAATGACCTAGAATAAAGGTGCTTTAAATGGTTATTACTTCAAAAATAGATAAAAGAGCAATTGTGATGGGAGCAACTTGTCAAGTCATTTGTTTAAAACCAAGCTGGCACTTTTTCGTCAGTCTTCATTATATCCCACTGCTGAGCACAGAGCAAAGGCTTCCAATAAATATATCTCAACAAAACATTGAGATATCTTTATTATAAATACGTTATTATAGTTAAGTAACGAGTAAATTACTACTAAGTATATCCTGGACACCAATGACTGATTAAAATCAGAAGGAAAACATCTTGAGGAAACCAGGGCCTGTAGCCAATGTAACATCGCTTCGTAGCGAAGCGAAATCGAATACCAAACCAACCAACGGCGGGAACGATTGACCACGTGATTTATCGCGTCGCGTGGTCAATCGTTCCCGCCATTAGTAGGTTTGGTATTCAATTTCGCTTCGCTACGAAGCGATGTTACATTGGCTACAGGCCCTGGACTTGTAAGTCTGAAATCGTCAACCCGCATTGAGCAAGCGTGGTGATTACGTTCAATCCTTCTCCGTATAAGAGGAGGCCTGTGCCCAGCAGTGGGGCGATATAACGGCTGATGATGATGAAAATGTACATTACACAAAGTAATAAACTCTTGAAATGATGATAAAAAATCGCCCCAAACTCCTTCGAGTAGATTAAAAAAAAAAACAAATCACACAAAAAGGTACTTTATTTTATAGTATTACTAGCTGTGCCCCGCGGTTTCACTCGCGTAACCTTCTAGCCGAATGAGATCAGTTGATATAAAATAAGCACTTCAAGTAAACGCGGATGTACTACAGTACATCCGCGTTTGCTCCCGTTTCCGCAACATTTTTTGTTCCTGCTCTGCTCCTATTGGTCACGGCGGGATGTTTTATAGCCTATGTCCTTTCTCAGGCTCAAGACTATCAGTGTACCAAATTTCATTACAATCGATTCAGTAGTTTTGGCGTGAAAGCCGGACAGACAGACAGACAGAGTTACTTTCGCATTTATAATATTAGTATGGATGTACTATGTATAGATTTTAACTAAAACGAGACCGTAACACAATTAAGCCTGATGAAGAAAGAAAGATATCCCGGAGTTTCCAATAGGCCCAATCAATCATAATAAGCTCCGATCAATCATAACAGGGTATTTCAGAACATTGAAAAATACAACCTTCTTTCAGAAGGTTTTATTGCTGATTTTTCCACAAACATTTTTTATTCTCGCATAGAATTTGACATCTGTCAGTTTTTGTACTTTCACGTTTCAAATAAGTAGCAGCAAGTAGAATTTGTTTAGTAGTTTTTGGGTGAAACAGTTACAAACATCCATCCATCCATGCATCACCATCATCATCATCATTTCACCCGAAAGACATCCACTGCTGGACATAGGCCTCCCCCAAGGTTCTCCACGACAACCGGTCCTGCGCCTCCCGCATCCAGCGGTTTCCCGCGACCGTCACCAGGTTGTCGGTCCAACTTGTCGGGGGCCTACCCACGCTGCGTCTTCCGGTGCGTGGTCACCACTCGAGAACCCATGCATACATCCTCACAAAGTGTGATTTTGTTTTTGGTGTTTCCGTCTGATTATAATTTAAGTATTTTCAATTCGTCGTGTTCTGGCATAATGTCTGGTGAAGCTGATCGGAGGACGGGTCTGAGCAGTGCTTCACCGTGTGTTGCGATGTGTGCCGGGTACGATGCGCCAAATGTTGTTGTATCGGGAGTTTGGTTGTCGAAAGTCTCCACATCAGTCTCCCTCTGGCGCAGCATCGTTGGTCATGTTGTTGGGTTTCAAATCAAATCAAATCATTTATTTCAAATAAACCAGTTACAGACACTTTTGAATTGTCAGAAGGTCGGTCAGTCAATAAGATGAAGCTAGTCGTCCATTCCAAAGAGTAGGTACCTATGGAGAAGAACGGGCAAGAAACTCCATGGACACTCTTTTAAATTTTCAAGTTATTGTTACAAATATTTGATTACATCATTCATGTTGAAATCAACCGTGTGAGAACGACGCAGAAATATATTGTACGCTGAGAGCGTCCATAGAAAACACTCAAAAATCAATTCAGAAATTAAAATACGCCGTGGCAGCTAAGAGATGACCAGTCCCCTCCGACGGCGTCCGTTCACGAACATGACGAATGGATCAGCATCATTCAGCTCAACCATATTGAAGGGAACCTAATGACCCAACACACACGCCACCATCAGCGAGACATTTGAGTGAGCATGACATACTCTCAACAGCCAGAGCACTATCAAGTCAATAAAAAAGACTAACCCAACAAAAAAATGCCTTACAGCACATTCGTACATTGTGCTCACACGTTTGCCATGCAATTATACAATACTAAGAAATTGAATCTACACCATGCTAAGATAGTATTATCCAAGATTCAGCAGCTCCAACAGTGTTCCCGAATAATAAGTTTAGCTCCTGTATAGCTGTACAAGTGACGAACACCTCTGTCAGCGATACAATTCTGTAACGTACAATATGCTTGGCTACATAGTGTGTAATACATCACCTTAATTTGCATCACCTTTCTCAACTGCCGTCTTCCGATCTATTCACAGAGCTTTTTTTTTAGTGGATAGGCTCTTTTTAAACTAACGCGCTTTAGTATCGCATCACTGCTAGACATCAGGCGGGATTGCGGTCAAGCACTAATTTATATTTATAATACACTCAAACCAAAGTGGAGAAATGTTACTGTCTATTTAGCTTATCTGTTTTAGCATAGACTCGCAGTATTCTCCAAAGACAGAACTTGTCTAACGAACAAGTTGCCAACCAATTAGTGAGCCGGGAGCCGATTACTACCTAATTGGTGAAATGCGTCTTAGAATATTAGCTTGCACACTGCGCATACCGTTATCATTGAATAGTACCTACATTGATCTACTACGAGTTATTTATTTATTATATACTAGCTGTGTGTTCGAACCGAAAGAGCTCAGTTGATATAAGCGCCTGTTAAAATAATGAGAGCAATATGTACGTCCGCGTTTGCTCTCGTGTTCGCAACATTTTTTGTTCCTGCTCTACTCCTATGAGTCATAGCGGGATGTTTTATAGCCTATGGCCTTTCTCAGGCTCTATCCTATCTGTGTACCAAATTTTATTACAATCGGTTTAGTAGTTTTGGCGTGAAAGCCGGACAGACAGACAGAGATACTTTCACATTTATAATATTAGTATATACTTTACTGTACACCAAAAACATATATCTATAAAAAAACATTCAACACAACGAAACATAAGTACAATGGGCGACCTTATTGCTAATGCAATCTCTTCTCTCTCTTCTCGGTAGTAGGCCATAACATCGGCTGCCGTCATAAGTTACCACCCACCAGACAAAGTCATGCCGCCAAGTGATTCGTCGTGTTCCGGCATGATGTCTGGCGAAGCCATATGGAGGACGGGTCTGAGCAGTTGTGTTCCGGCATGATGTCTGGTGAAGCCATACAGAAGACGGGTCTGAGCAGTTGTGTTGCGATATGCGCCGGGTACGATGTGCCAAATGTTGTTTTGTCGGGAGTACGGTCGTGGAAGGTCGCCAGATCAATCTCCCTCTGGCGCAGTATCGTTGGTCGTGTTGTTGGGTTTAACATTATATCACCTCACTCAACTGCCGTCTTCCTTCCTATTCACACGGTTTTTTTTTGTAAACAGGCTCTGAATAAACTAGCGCGCTTTACCATCAACGGTTTCATCACTGCTTACCATCAGGCGGGATTGCGGTGAAGCACTAGTTTATAATAATTATAAAACAAAAATATAATTACACTTGGGACCAACTGCTTGACGTTCTTTAAGACAGGGGGTCCTTGGTACATAAAGATGGTATAGCTTTACGTAACCAGGAGCTGAATGTCTTGACATTAAAGTGGTCGTGGTTACGTAGAATGAGTGAGTATGAGTGTATTTTCCTACTAGATTTTCGTGGACTGATTATAGAAAAAATAGTACAGCTCTGCGAACTTTTGCTATACGTTACTTGCCGAACACTTAGACGTCCGAACCAGTACTCCAACCTCCAACAAACATTAGACCGGTTAATTGGATTTTCTCTTCATATAAGTTGAATCTCTAAATGGGAACAATGCACGTTACTTGAAATGACACGCTTACAGTACTTCTGTCAGCTGCAGTTTGCCTTTGTAAAGTATTATAGTTTATTTGTCACTTACACTCAGCGGTTTCGGAGGAGTATGGGGCGGAAACTGTGACACGAGAATTTTATATATAAGATAGATAAGTCTGACACGCCCTTCCGCTCCGCCCAGAGCGGAATAGGAAATCTTCAAATGACTTCCATTTGAAGAATTTTCATCCCAACAATAAAAAAGCCTGGTTGGAGCGACGATCTTCGCAGGATGGCTGGTAGTAACTGGATGAGAGTTGCCAAAAATCGAAAATAGCGTGAAATAGGAGAGACCTATGTCCAGCAGTGGACAGCTGTAGGCAGATGATGAGGATTAATACAGAAATCCTACTAATATTTTAAAAGGTTCTTCAGGCAAATTAATAATGTCCTAGTAATTGTAATTAATATAATATGTAATTTTACTCGGTGGTAGGCCATAACATCTGCTGCCGGCAGAAGTTACCACCCACCAGACAAAGTCTTGCCGCCAAGCGATTCGTCGTATTCCGGCATGATGTCTGGTGAAGCCGTACGGAGGACGGGTCTGAGCAGTTGTGTTACGATGTGTGCCGAGTACGATGCGCCAAATGTTGTTGTGTCGGGAGTTTGATCGCGGAGAGTCTCCAGATCAATCTCCCTCTAGCGCAGCATCGTTTGGTCGTGCTGGACTTGGGTTTAACTTTGCATCACCTCGCTCAACTGCCGTCATCCTTCCTATTCCTAAGTTTTTTAAGTGAATAGGCTTAATAAACTAGTGCGCCTTACCATCAACGATTGCATCACTGCTTACCATCAGGCGGGATTGCAGTCAAGCACTAGTTCAAAATTATTAAAAAAAAAAGTAATTTTGAATAGATTCTTCTTTCTTATTCTCTTCTCCTTCTTTTCGTGTCAGTGGTGCTCTTTTCCGATAGTTTATATTGTTAAAGACCAGTAGGTGACCAAGTTAATTGCGGCAAATCATCCAATATGCACGTGACCGGGCACTTAGGAAATGGTCTAATTAGAGACACCGCCTTGCATTGGGTATTGGATGGGTTAGTAATGTGGCGACAAGTTGTGTCTGTAGCACCCTACTTGAGAGCTTCGCTATTACTCCTAATTTCCACCTAGTCCATCCATCGTTTCTCAGGTATTCCCCTAAGCTTTCCCCTATTACCATCATCACCATAATCATATTTTTTTTTTTTTATATAAATTACGAACTAGCGCTTGACTGCAATCCCGCCTGATGGTAAGCAGTGACGCAATCGTTGATGGTAAAGCGCGCTAGTTTATTAAGCCTACTCACTCAAAAGAACTGAGTAAACAGGAAGGAAGACGGCAGTTGAGCGCGGTGATGCAATGTTAAACCCAACAACACGACCAACGATGCTGCGCCAGAGGGATATTGATCTGGAGGTTCTCCACAACCAAACTCCCGACACAACAACATTTCGCTCATCGTACCCGGCACGTACATCGCAACACAACTGCTCAGACCCGTCCTCCGTACGGCTTCACCAGACATCAAGCCGGAACACGATGAATCGCTTGGCGGCATGACTTTGTCTGGTGGGTGGTAACTTACGCCGGCGGCCGATGTTCTGGCCTGCCACCGAGCCTGTAATGTTCCCACTGTTGGGACATAGGCCTCCTCTCGGTGAGGAGGATTGGGCTGTAATCTACTACACCGGCTTCCACCATAGCCGCATTCTATATTTCCATTAACACGTTATTATTCCATAACGCACTGTCAAACACGATCACATATTGAATGATGTTGCTAAACCAATGCTTAATATGTTAAAAAAAAAAACTTTATTTATTCGGTCTCGGTGGTAGGCCATAACATCGGCTGCCGGCAGAAGTTACCACCCACCAGACAAAGTCTTGCCGCCAAGCGATTCGTCGTGATCCGGCATGATGTCTGATGAAGCCGTAAGGACGACGGGTCTGAGCAGTTGTGCTGCATTGTGTGGCGGGTACGATGCGCTAAATGTTGTTGTGTCGGGAGTTTGGTCGTGGAGAGTCTCCAGATCAATCTCCCTCTAGCGCGGCATCGTTTAGTCGTGTTGGCCTTGGGTTTAACATTGCATCACCTCGTTCAACTGCCGTCATCCTTCCTATTCCTAAGTTTTTCTAAGTGATTTGGTTTAATAAACTAGTGCGCTTTACCATCAACGATTGCATTACAACTTACCATCAGACGGGATTGCAGTCAAGCACTAGTTTATAATTATTAAAAAAAAATCACACTCAAAAACTCTCTCTCACTCATACAATATACATGCATACCCCACACACACTCATACAGTTAATCGCATTTTGATAATGTATTACGGGAAGAGCGGAGTCTTCAACAACATTTCTCTTTCATTAATTTTCCTTACCATGTAATTTAAATTAAATTTATATGAATTAAACTTATTTTTTGTTTTATTATTATTAACTCTGTCTGCCCAACCACGTAAACAACACAATAAATGTTGTTAACTGACAAAATGAAACCCATTCCTTCTGCTAGTGTATTACGTTAACTAGCCTGACGTTTTAAATCATTTACGGCCCGACAATTTCGTCGTATCGTTACCGTCTCACGAAATAATAATAATTCACGTCCATTAACACGAGGTAATAGAAACGGGGACAGGCTGTGCCGGAACTCAGTCAGCGCCATCTATTGGCTTATTGAGTAGACTATATTGCCCACTCGGACCAGAAAGTTCTAATAGGTTGGCAACACACTTAGCATTATAAAGACGAAAGTTTGCGAATGAGTCTTTAAGGGTAAGGGTTTCTGATACATATTGTGTAGTTGTTTGTTGGACAGGCAATTAACACATGTATTGAAAAAGTTTTCGGCAAAGTTTTTTTGGCAACACTGACAATAAGAATTTCGGTTTATTCGACCGAAAGCGAGATCGATAGTCTGTACAAAGACAGGCTTGATTACATCTAAAAATAACTATCTTATTTTATTTATCCGTAAGAACAAAACAATAATACAATATATTTTACAAGGAAATAGACCACATGTAATATTAAGACCATTTTGATGCAAAAAGTAGGACATAAGTACGTGAAATAAGACACATAGATATATTAAGAAACTGTGAGAATTCAACGATGAGGTAATGAGCGACATAGTAAATAGCTGCTCATCATCATCATAATCATCATTTGGAGGACATAGGCCTCCCCCAAGGATCTCCACGACGACCGGTCCTGCTCCTCCTGCATCCAGCGGTTTCCTGCGACTTTCACCAGGTAGTCGGTCCACGTTGTCAGGGGTCTACCTACGCTCCGACTTCCGGTGCGAGCAATGACGGTGAGCCCACTGCCACTTAAGTGTTGCAATTCGTTTGGCTATGTCTGTTACTCTCGTTTTTTGATAGCTGCTCAAATATAGTTAATTAAATAGTATACTGTCTATTCCATAATTCACCAATACATGCTAACGCTCCCTGTGAAAAAGCAGAGCTGTTTTTTTTTTTGAGTGGGAAATGCTCCCGCACTCTGGCCGGAGCAGAAGGGTGCGTTAGGCTCCCTTCCATATTCCTCCAATAGCCTGTGCCTGGGTAACGATATCTCTTTCAAACAACCCGCGGTCCTAGCAAGCATCGGTCCTGTTGGACCCCGTCACGATGTACTGACATCTCTTTGAGGTGCGCATGGAATACAACCCACCGTCGGCCTTTACCAGCCAGCGAGCTACCCGTTACTCGCTGCACACAAGCCCA
The DNA here is from genome assembly GCA_017933935.1 of Sesamia nonagrioides. Lineage (NCBI taxonomy): Eukaryota > Metazoa > Arthropoda > Insecta > Lepidoptera > Noctuidae > Sesamia > Sesamia nonagrioides. The sequence continues at coordinate 231,642 of JADWQK010000341.1, forward strand.
CGCCTACTGTAGCAGGGAGTTGATTGTTGTCTACCGACGTAACAGGAGTCTCCTACGTTGACTAGGGGCTGGAGGGTGCCGAGATTGCCTCTCCCTTGCAAGCTCCGCCTCCTCTTTTGCAAACATTACTGCTTCGCAGAAGGAAGTGGCAGGCTCCTGTTCACTCTCGCTCCGCTCCTGGATCAGGACCGAATGCGATGGATCTCTGCCACCGAGGATACGGCGGTGCGCCGTCCAAACCAGACAGATCTCCACCGTAAGCTCCACCGTATCGTCAGAACGATCCACACAGTGGTGACACCCTCACTTTTCTTCTCGCGTGATATATAACAGTGCTTAAATACTTACTGCATTAAATTCCTGCAAGTATCGTTCAAATATCAACCAACAATTTACCTTACAAACTGTAAATTCTAACCAAAACAAGCTTGACAGGTATTTTAATATCTAATTTTGAACCTTGATGACAAGGGAACCATTTTACTAATATTGGGTCGATTTTATGTTGTGTACAAAACGTAATATTAAATCGACTGTCTTCTGGTTTTATCTCACGAAGCTAACGCGCGGTTTAGTTGTAGATAACAAGTGTACAAACACTCTGTGAATCAGTGAGTAAGTTCAGGAGCTTACGGTACCGTCCAATATAATAATGTAAATGTTTATTGTCTCCCCTGACGTTACTATCTCTTGGTAACTAAAAAGATAAAAGTATTATGCACTGGTGGTGGAAGTTGTAGGCCAAAACGTTGCCACTGCAGAGCAAAGGCCTCCCCTTTTTCCTTGCTAACCTCCCTGTCTTGTAATATCTCTAGACATGTCGGCCCTACGAACCTTACTAGATCGTCACACGAACTTTGCCGTGATCTACCGCAACGGTGATGACCTCCCTAAGACATCTAGTTAGTGATAATCTTTGCCCATCTCACGAGTTGCATTCGCAAGACGTGTCCAGCCCACTCACACTTCAGTCTGGCTGCTTTTTCTCCAACATCCGCTACTTAAGTTATGGAGCAAAGGGTTATGTTTCTAACACCACGCTGTAATCCATAACTCAAGTTATTATGCTGAGTTCCATTGCCCGTTGGCAAATCTTTTGTTTGGACTTCTGTTTTTCAGTAAGTGACCTGATGACTTTGTGCACCACGTAGATCAGAACCGGCAGAATGCGCATGTCGATGAGTTTTCTTTTTATTGACAACTAGCGGCCGCCAGCAACTTCGTTCGCGTGGTTTAGTTATGCTCCGCTCCTATTGGTCGCAGCGTGATATTATATAGCCTTCCTGGATTAATGGGCTATCTAGAATTGTTCAAATCGGGCCAGTAGTTCCTGAGATTAGCGCGCACAAACAAACAAACAAACAAACTCTTCAGCTTTATATATTAGTATAGATAGGAAGACTACCTTTCATCTGTTTTTTTAAGAGTCCAGCAGGTCTTCCAAGCATTTTGGACTCATCTTTCGACTTTCTTGTCTTGCCCAGAACTTTTATAATATAAAAATTAACCAGGACTGCCCTATAACTTACAAACAAATACACGTGGGCTTAATAAAGGAGCTTCGTAGTTACTGGTACCTTATGAAAGATAAACACCTACATAAATTATGTACATATCCTCGCAAAAATAACACTGGCTTACGTAAACTAAAATCTAACATTGTGTAAACTAACTTTCACGAGGCATTTTACAAACAAAACATAAATCAAGCAAGTAGGCGTCCAAGAACAACAGAAGTTGGCCAAACAATTGTTCACTAACCGTCGGGTCGACCTTGAAAAAAACTTTTGAGGAATATAAAAACCTTTTTGTTAGCCACTTAAATTAGCATTTCTCCATAAAAATTATGCATAGTCAACATAATATTGTTCCCAATACTGGGACGCAGGCCACCTCTCGGTGAAGAGGTAATCTTGTACATTAAATAATACATAACAAGAAAATAACAATTCGGCAGCGTTTCCACTTTTGTAATCCCTTCCAGACACCGTTTAAACATGGATTGCGTGCTGACAGTGAGTTTCCAAAATGTATAAAAAGTAAAAAAACTAAAACCCAACTACGACAAAAAACGACGCGGAAAAATTATAAAACAAAATTTACAGAATACTGCACTAAACAAAGTTGCTAATTTTTTGCTAGTTATCATGTTTGGAAAACCGCAGTCACACGTTGTCAAAGTGCTACGGTAGGTATAGGTATGTAACGTGTGACTACGCCTTTCCAAACATGAAAACTAGCAAAAAATTAGCAACTTTGTTTAGTGCAGTATTCTGTAAATCTTGTTTTATAATTTTTCCGCGTCGTTTTTTGTCGTAGTTGGGTTTTAGTTTTTTTACTTTTTATTATTTGTACTATTTTGGTGTTAAAGTGTATTTGTGGCGCATAATATTAACAAAAGCTAAATTGATGAACTAAAAAGCATCCCTGTAATTATGTACCAACATAAAGTACTCGTGAAGCTCTTTCAAGTGATGCCAAACACGGTATATTTATTTTAATTTTATATTTACATATAACTTTTTGTCCGCTAGAGGGCGCAATACTAAATTTGGTGACAAGCTTTATAGCTCATAACCAAGAGAATATCAAGGCCCTTCCAATTGTACTGCAGTGGTCTTATTCTGATAAGTAGTAAAGAAGCTATGAACGAAAAGATGTGAATTATATGCAATCAGCCCATGAATACAGGTAAAGTCACAAGCAAATGCTAGTAATATATATATATATATATATGTATATCCTAAATGTACAAGTAAAACGCTTTAAAATGATATCAAACACGGCATATTTATCTTAATTTTATTTTTTTACTCTGTATGTTTTGTCCGATAGAGGGCGCCACATTAGCGTTTGTGAAACCCTATATAGCCTATAACCAGCGGACAATTAAGACGCTTCTAATGATATGTCATTTGTCGAATTCTGATAAGTAGTTTAGGAGTTACGAGGGAACAGATGAACATACATACATACATACATACATACATACATACATAGCCTGTGAAAATCATAACCCTCCTTTTGCTTTGCGCATCATACGCATATTATTTTGACACAAATTCTTATTTAAGTTATGACATGTTTTCTAATGACACAGGTGCAATTACTAAAAGGGCACTTATACATATTTTTTAAAAAATTATGGAAAATTTGCAAATTGACATAGAATATTATCAAAACTTGATAAGCCCTACTAATTCAACAGTAAATAATGATAGTAGTAAATTTTTTCGCTAATTGTATTGACGAAAAATTAACTAATTCACGTATGGCTCATTTGCATGTTAAATATCATAAATTACTATCAACTAAATATGTCAAAATAATGCATCAAAATATTGCTGGGTTGATAAATAAATCACACGATCTCACTGTATGTTTGAATGAGCTATCTGAAAAGCAAATTAATGTAGAAGTCTTGTGTATCACAGAACACTTCATCATGGAAGGTTTCCAAAACCAATTACATGTACCGAATTACTATTTAGTTTCATGTTACTGTAGAAAGCAGCAAAGAAGAGGAGGTGTATGTATCCTAGTCAAAAATGGTATACAATCAAAGGATATATCCAAAATATCCAATCTCTCAACTCCAGGTGTATTTGAATGCTGTGCCATAGAGCTTACTATGTATAAGATAATTGTAGCTTGTATCTATAGGGTACCAAATGTAAACAATTTTGACGACTGCATGGATAAATTGGAAACAATGTTGCGGGAAATATCACGCTTGCATTACAAGAATGTCATATTATGTGGTGATTTTAACATAGATGTCCTTAAACAGAATAGATTCAGTAATGAATTTGAATGTCTATTAAATGGCTATAATCTAAAGCTGGCAATAAAACAACCCACTCGTATGGCTAGCCTGACATGTATAGATAATTTTGCTCATAATTTCAATAAAACATGTAAGACTGATGTTATGGAATTTGCATTATCTGACCATACAGCACAGCTTCTTCATTGTCCCGTACAGACATTATACGCTTTAAACTACTGGTACATGACAAGAAGAGACTATAACAATGACAATTTAGCAAAATTTAAAAATTATATTAGTAATCTTTCTTTTTCGGAAACTTATGAGACAATTGATCCTAATATTGCTTATGACAAATTCATTGACATATTCCAATTAATATACAATTTATGCTTTCCAAAAAGACTTATCAAAATTGACTTAATAAAAAAACCAAAATGGTTGTCTCATGGAATAAAAGTGTGCAGTAGAAAAAAAAGAAAACTTTTATGGCAGTGTAGATTAAACCCAAATAATCAAAATAAAACTAGTTTTAAAAGCTACTCCAAATTGTTTAAAAAGATAATACATTTAACGCAAAAGGCACAAAATAATTATTTTATAAAAACATCGAAAAACAAATCAAAAGGTACATGGCAAATAATTAATCGTGCTAAACATAATTTACCCAAAGAAAACATACAAAAAATTAAACTAGATAATCGCTTATTAACATGTCCCCGTCAAATGTCGGAGGCGTTTAATGACTATTTCATTAACAAAATCCAACCACAACTACACGTTGCCAGTAATCCCAAATGTTTAAATTTAGACTGGAATGACAAAACTATGTTCATGGCACCAAGTGTACCGCCAGATATACACAAAATTATAATGTCATTAAATAATACAGGCAGCGTGGGCTATGATGATATCGCCACCAAAGCAATAAAATATGTAGCAGCGGAAATATGTGGACATCTAAGTCATATCTTAAATTTAAGTATAAGCGCGGGTGTCTATCCATCTGCATTAAAAACATCGATAGTAAAATCTCTCTTCAAGAAAGAAAATAGAGATTTAATGGAAAACTACCGCCCTATCGCACTTATTCCAGTCATATCAAAAATATTTGAGAAATATATATATAAAGAACTCACAGAATTCGTCAAAAAGAGTGATATTTTATGTGATGAACAAAAGGGCTTTCGACAACATAACACTACCAATATGGCTGTATATGACTTTTTGTATAATGTTATTAACAATGTTGATAATCGAAATCCAGTCTGTGGCATATTCTGTGATATGACCCAGGCTTTTGACCATGTACATTATGACACACTATTAAGAAAGTTGGACGCTTATGGCATAAGAGGCAATGTCCTTAACCTAATCGAATCATATTTAAGACATAGAAAACAAATTACTGAAATAAGACATATTGATACCGAAAAGAAAAAAGAAGAAATTTATCGATCGTCAGAGCGTGAAGTGAAATATGGAGTACCGCAGGGAAGTGTGCTGGGACCATTTATTTTTATATTATATATCAATGACTTGCCTAAATGCATTAAAGAACCGGTGACCCTATTTGCGGACGACAGTAGTTTGACGATACCTTGTAAAAGTGTAGAGACGTATGAGAATAATATTAATAATTGCTTAAAGTCAGCTGTACAATGGATGCAGGTAAACAATTTGAAAATAAACTTAAAGAAAACGAAAGCTATACACTTTACGCAATGGTTACCTAGCATGAATCTAAATATACAATACTGCAATGAAAATATAGAAGAAGTTAATGCTACAAAATTTCTTGGCCTCCAGATTGATAAAAATCTTAACTGGAAAGCACATATTGAGATGTTATGTAAAAAACTCAGTATATCCGCATATGCCTTACACATGCTTTCATTTTCCTTATATAAGGATGCTTTACTTACAGCGTACTATGGTTTAGCAGAATCCCATTTACGCTATGGGCTAATATTTTGGGGCAACTCAACGGAAAAAGAAACAGCATTCAAGTCTCAAAAGAGATGTTTACGGGCGATGTTTAAACTTGAGAAGACAGATAGCTGCATGCCCTATTTTAAAAATTACAAAATTTTGACTTTGCCGTGCTTGTACATTTTAGAAGTTGCTGTGTTTGTTAAGTCGAATGCAAATTACTATAAGCATCTAGCCGACATATTCCCACGTAATAGACGTGACAATGCCCAACTTTGTCTCCAATCCGCTAAGACGAGCCTCATGCGCAAAAGCATATATTGTATGGGTCCAGTCATCTATAATAAGGTACCCAAAAGTTGGAGAGAACTACCTCTATCAATGTATAAGAACAAACTTCGTACTTTTTTGACCGCCAGAGCATATTATAGTATTAATGAGTTCCTTAATGAAAAAAATTTTTCTTTTACATAAATACTAATTGGATTCATTTTGACTGACTAATATAATAATAATATTGATTTAATTGATAATTTTATAATACATTAGTAAATAAGTACCTATGACAATTTTTAATATCGTGATAATATTTTTTTTTTAAATTGTATAACTCTATTATTTTGCACGTCATATAGTGACAAACATGTTGAGCTTAACATTATTTACTACCTTGTATGCACTTTTTATGTATGTACACACACATGTTTATGCAAATAAAATCTTATCTTATCTTATCTTATCTTATCTTTGCCGTAGTCGGGTAAAAATCATAAAACTAAGGTAGAATACAAAAAACAACTAGTTTTTTTGTATTTTTACCTTTGTTAATTTAATGAATTTCAATATCATTTATTTTGCTATCTTCTGTTAAATATAAAGGTACATTCCCTTTTGATGACGTTTAATTTATTTTTATGATTATTTAAGGTTGCAAAGATTAAGATAATATAACTGATAATAAATTATTGACAAAAGAAAGGTAAAAAATAACAGCCATTATGGCTCCAAGTGTCACTACGCTTGCAGAGGTAGGTCCTTGAACCGATTGTGTCATTAAAAATAGAGATTCGTTCCGTGTTTCAGAAAGCACTTCATGCCGTTGGTCCTGCCTGTTATAACATAGGCTGCCGGCAGAAGTTACCATCCACCAGACAAAGTCTTACCGCCAGGCGATTCGTCGTGTTCCGGCATGATGTCTGGTGAAATCGTACGGGGGACTGTTCTGAGAAGTTGTGTTGCGATGTGTGCCGGGTACGATGCACCAAAGGTTGTTGTGACGGAGGTTTGTTCTCCAGATAATCTCCTTTTGGCGCTGCATCGTTGGTTATGTTGCATCGCCTCGTTCAACTGCCGTCTTCCTTCCTATTCACTCAGTTTTTTTTTAAGTTTTTAAGTGTGGCTTTTAATAAACTAGCGCGCTTTACCATCAACGATTGCATCGCTGCTTACCATCAGGTGGGATTGCAGTCAAGCACTAGTTTATAATTATAAAAAAGCCGTTAATTACACTTTGGGGAAAGGTTACCCAAATTGAGAGACTGGTCTGGATTTGGTCTTTTCTTGAACTGCTTTAATGACGGGATTCAAAACATAATCAAATTGTTCTGGAGTACAAGTCGGAAGTTTATTACGAATATTGTTTTTACCGTCAGTGTGTTGTCTTATTCTATCGGACAGAATATTTTAGCAGGATAAAGACTTTAAATAATTACAATTCTGTTGTAAATCTCAGAACAGTTAAGTATATGATATAATTTAACTTTAATTTTTAACTTTAACAATATTCATGATCACAAAAACCTTGGTGATTACCAAATCAGTCTTCCTTCCTTACTATCATCGGCAAGCATTGTACACTAAACAGCCCTATGCTAATCGTATCCAGAAAAGTCCACAATATTAAAATGTAAACAGCACAATTTATTGATCTTTTTCCTTTGTTCCAATATGTCGTTAGAGACTCACTGAGCTCATCTGCTTCTCCATCATTTACTGTAAGACTTTCTCCCACAAACACAGGTATTTCAACAGAAGAGTTTACATGAGGCAATGGTAACTTTAAAGTCACTCTTACCTTATATTCTCTGTTTATCAAGTTTGAGTGTCTTACCGTGTATATATCCGGTGCAACTGATATTATGCTGGACATATTTGAAACACTATTGTCAGGTATATTTGAGGCCTCAATCGTGCTGGAATGAATTACTTTTTTCTTAGATATTGTTGAATTATGCTTGGGTATTGTATATTTACTTATGCATATTAATTCTGTTTTAACCGCAAAAATATCATTACTATTATTATTTACCACAAATGATACGTTTGTTCTACCACTAGGAGTCAAATATTCTTTATCAAGTACAATTTCTAAATTAATTTCATGTTTCTTCCAAAAAAAACGGTTTGAACAGAGTTTTCTTTAGCGTAGCACTTATTCGATCATCAGATAGCGATGAATCGATCCTGGGATAGATAGTAATTTTTGTTTTGAATGCTTTATTCCAAATGAGCATTTCAGGTCTTTTGAATCTTAGTACCAAATAATATCTTATTTCTCCAATACTTGTTTTTACTGATGGCGGCACATTTTCTGGTATTACGATTTCGAATGGTCGTACGTGTGATCCGGCAGTCAGTATTATATTCCCATGTCTAATATTGTCCAGCAAGTACACTTTCTCTACGACCATCTTTTCAAAGGTCTGAACTTTAGTGTCATTTCACAGGAAACTCCCATTATCTTTTAGTTCATACGTCGTTCTTATGGTATGATTAGTATTGTACTGAATTATAAGATATAATAAAGTCCAATATTGCATTGTTGCTATTGGTATTGTTAAAAGATAAGTGAATGTGCAATCACCTGATAGTATCGCTTTTTTATTTATCGTTATGTGGAACAATTTGCGGTGGCCTTTTCTTCTGACTAAAATTTAAGTGCCTTCAAAGCTAGAGTGAATGAAATGAAATGAAATCGTTTATTAATCAAGTAGGATCACTGATCACTTTTACACGTCATGTTTATTTTTTATTTTATTTTTTTAACTAGATGAAGCCGGCATTTCCTAACTGACTACCTCTGAGAAGAAATAGCCGAAACAAACTCAGGGATCATCGTCTTTTTTCAAGTCCAGACATTAAAAATGAAAATGTTTACAATAATTTACCTTATAATTACGCATATTGCTTAATAACAATGCTTAACAGAGCGAGCAGCTCAGTCCCAAGCTTTTTTGTCTTCTAAATAATCTGTGATTTTATAATACCCCTTTTTGCAAAGTTTGGCCTTTATATGGTTCTTAAATCGTTTAATGGGTAAGTTTCGAATGTCCATGGGAAGCTTGTTGTAAAAGTGTATACATTGACCTATGAACGAGTTGCCTACTCTGTGGAGACGAGTGTGATGTACAGCAAGATTTTGTTTCTTCCTGGTATTTGTATTATGAATATCGCTTAATTTCTTAAAATTCGAGATATTTTTATGAACATACATAAGATTTTAAAATATATATTGCGAAGCTACAGTCAGAATGTTCACCTCTTTGAACTTTTCTCTAAGAGAATCTCTAGGACCAAGGTTGTAAATGGCTCGAACAGCCCTCTTCTGCAAAACAAAGATGGTATTGATGTCCGCGAAGTTCCCCAGAGAAGAATCCCATAAGTCATAATACTATAAAAATAACTAAAATAAATAATTCTGGCTGTATCCACATCAGTTATCTGTCCAATTTAACAGCAAAGGCGGCAGAACTGAGTCTACCCGACAGCTTCTCAATATGAGGACCCCATTGTAACTTAGCGTCAATAGTTAATCTAAGACAAACTGTCGACTCGACAGGGATCAACTCTACTCCATTAAGTTGAACATTGGTACTTAGCTGCCTGACATTTGGCGTAGAAAATTTAATGACTTTAGTTTTTTTTTTTTTTCAGTTAAAAGAAGGTTATTTACATTAAACTAATGGACAACTTTAGAGAGTGCATTGTTAACTTCGTCAAAATTTGTTAGTTGACGCTTGACTTTAAAAATAAGAGAAGTGTCATCTGCAAACAATACTATGTTGTGATTATCCCTCACGTGATGAGGTAAGTCATTAATATAAATTAAAAACAAGAATGGACCTAGAATTGAGCCCTGCGGAACGCCCATGGTGACTACAGATCCTGCAGATCTCTTGCCATTAACATCAACCCTCTGAATTCGATTATTCAGATAAGAAGTCAGAAGGTCGAAAGCTCTGTCCCTCAAACCATAATGGTACAATTTCCTGATAAGAGTATCATGATGTACGCAATCAAAGGCCTTGGACAAATCACAAAAAATACCAAGAGCATCTTGCGATTCCTCCCAGGCCCCAAATATGTTCTTTAGCAACGCTACGCCCGCATCTGTAGTTGAACGACCCTTTGTAAAACCAAATTGTTTCACGTGCAATAAATTGTGTAAGTTAAAGTGCCTCAACAACTGTTTCAAAATTAATTTTTCAAAAATTTTGCTCAAAGTTGGTAATATCGATATTGACCGAAAATTCGTGGGATCAGTTGTACTACCAGATTAGAACAGTAGAATTACTAAGTTTCATCGAATCAGGAAATACACCAGATATGACACAAGAATTAAAAACAATTGCTAAGAAAGATGCGATTACATCTATTATTGAAACTACAGTGTATACCGACAAACCCCAATGATCGGCAGTTTTATTTACATCAAGATCCTTAGAAGATTCTATAATGTCTTTAGCAGTCACAAATGTAAATTCAAAGTGATTGTCACATTCTGGAACACATTCTTTTATTATGGCGTAAGCAGAAGTGGAGGAAGAAGACAAAGTTTTTGTTGTCATTATTGGAATATTAGTTAAAAAAATCTCAAACTCAGTTGCTCCCTCCAAGTCCACCTGTATATCTTCATCGTTAATTTTAAGATGGAAATCGCGATTTTGTACTTTGGTTCTTCTAGTTTCAGAATTTATAATTCCCCAAGTTGTTTTGATTTTATTGCCAGAAGATTTTATTTCATTTTTAATGTGTATGGCTTTTGCTGAAATTTTTAAAAGAGCCTGTTCGCTCTATTAAAAGTTTTTGAATAATTTTTAACAAATTCTTGAAAAGTTTCATCGTAGTTAAATGTTTTTTCCTGATACAATTCATACATTTTTTCCCTGCTTTTATAAATACCTGGAGTTGCCCAGTCACTAAATATAATACGGTCGCTAACAGGCAATGTTTTTTTTTTGTGAAAACTTTCATAAATTCACATTTAATGAAGTTAAATAGTACACTATATGCATGATCCGGATTGGTGTGAAAAGGCAAGTCCGGTAGCTTTTCAATGAAATTATTTTTAAATTGTCCTAAACGATTTTCATTTACAGGAACAAAACTCACAAGTTTTCTTTGAGCTCTGACTTCACTTTTCTGAGTAAAAGTAACTAACTGGCCACAGTGATCAGAGTCTAACTCGTTTATAATTAAATGGTCAGAAGGTCTTAAGTTAGTAAAGATGTTGTCTAAACAGGTGTCTAAAAGAATCTTGCGTACAAGTTATAAGACTTGAATAATGACATAAATTTATTAACTGTAGCTAATTTCTCTAGAACATTAATGTTCATGTACGTGTACGCTCAAGCTCGATGCAAGCAATTTCAATAACTCGCTCAACAGAGAGGCTTTTGTAACGGACTGATATTGTTATCAGTCCGTTCTTTAAATTTGAAATTGTTGCGAACAATTATTAGGGACCCACCCCTTATCATATTCACTCTGCTGAACGAGCTAGCAATCTGATGGTTATTAAAGCTGAATATGAACTGATGGGCTTTTAACCAATGTTCAGTAAGACAAACAATATCAATGTAACTACAGTTCATGAACAACTCCAATTCTAATTGTTTATTTATTACACCCTGTATATTTTATGATCAACTTTAAGGTTATTATTACTCATTTTATTTTGAAAATTATTTGATGGGTGTGATATTAATACATCTTGGTTTACATTTATGCTAGAGTTTAACTCTGTTGTCTTAATCTCTCGTGATATCTCAAATAGGCTCTTAATAAACTATCGGCAGCGATCTCTCGCGTCCGGCCCTGGTCCAGTTCATGGTCCGGAGGGAGAGTGCATGGCAGACCGTCACCTCCCTTTGCGAGGCAGTGATGCTAGCAAAAGAGGAGGCGGAGCGCGTGAGGGAGCGTAAATTCCAACGCCCTCGCCGCCGCAGGAGACCCCCTGATCGGGAGTCAACACTGAAAAGCCTACGGTCGCCTGGAGTTCCCGGCCACAGTAGGCGCGGGCTTGCGGGCGGGTGGCAGTGAGCAGCTCGCCGCTCCGTATAGACCAGTCGACGGCGCGTTATATTTCACGCTCGCCTCAAAGAGATGTCAGCACGTCGTGACGGGGTCCACGAAAAGTGATACCCCCTGCGTCAGAGTTGGTTAAAAAAGAAACCGCTGCCTTGGAGCACAGGCAAGTGAAGAAATGCGGTCCACCTGTGTTTGTTTTAAATAAAAGCCTGATACGCCCTTCCGCTCCGCCCAGAGCGGGAGAAGTCATTTGATGATTTCCCTTCTAGAACCAAAAACGACCCTTAATAAACTAGCGCGCTTCATCATCAACATTACAATTTTCAGCAGGTATACATATTTCCGCATAACTCAGACATTTATACCTTGTTGAACAAGGTATAAATGTCTGAACAAAAAATAATTTGAAAAACCTAAAATCGATGTCTTTATTTAATTGATATACTTCCTATTTTATCCTGTGTCAGACGTGACCAGAAGGAAAACGGCTTCGCATGGGTACAATGCTGATATTATATAAATACACTACATAAAAACTGTGAACGTTGTAAAAAAAACATAGCGGCTTGCTGCTTCCGCTCCGCCTGATCGGACGATACCGCCGTAAACGCGACGCCCTGCAATTTTTAAATCTGTAATATCTTCGAAAATATTCATTCAAATCATATGCTGTAAAGGGCGATATAGATCTGTATTAATGCTGTATTAGTTAAAATCGCTTTGAAAATTGGCCGGTATTTGTCGTAAAGGTTAATGACAAAAAAATCGCGGACTTTTTTGTAGACCTTTTCAATGTGTACAATATTTAGTACATTATTCTGATAAATCTCGTAGGGTTCAGCCAGCGTTTCACTGCAAACGTGGAAGAAATGTAATTATTTACGACATCACATTAGAAACCTCAAAATAGTAGTATTTCTCCACAATTTAATAGATGTTATTATATCTACATATAACCCTTCCTCGTTAATCATTCTATCTATTAAAAAACCGCATCAAAATCCGTTGCGTAGTTGTAAAAATTTAATCATAATAAGAAACAGAAAATGACTTTGTTTATTATTATAATTAGTAGTTTATTTATGATAATTAAATCACTACACATAGTATGTAGTGATTTAATTAAGGTTCACCAACAGTTGCTACAGATATTTTACACATTACAAATACATACAAATTATTGTGTCAACTGTACAACCAATTACACGCAAACACCACATGCTAAGTGCTCTTTGTAATTTTATTAATTTATGCTTATACAGACGCTTATACAACTAGACTGGATTTGAAATAACTAATACAGTAATGTTGAATGAATGTCGATGGCTAAAAGAGTAGGAGAAGGTTTTATGGTGTATGGTTAGGAAAGGGATAACTAATAGTATGGAAAAAAGACATTTTGCGAGGACTTCAAATAAATTGGGATATGGGGAGAAAAATGATGGTTGTGAACACTTAGTAAACATCTTTGTACATAGAAAATAGAACTTCAGAATGGACGATATCAGTTCTGGTATGCATGATGCATACATGGGTCACTAAATATGGAAAAAACAATTTAAAAAAATGTAAGGGCGCTGCGTAATTACGAGGGACTATTGTTAACAGTCCTTGTAACTGCTTGGGAAGCCTCCACACGAGTTCACGAGACGATATTCTTTTGTATTAATCAAACGTCATCGCCAATAGGAAAACTTCATTTAAAATGAAAACAGTCGATGAAATACTGAGAGACAAATTTTGTGATTTTAAGAAAGTCTACAATCTGATCTTAATCCCAAATTTTCTTTTTCTATCATCATTCCGTAACCGCCCTATAGTATTCCTTAGGTTATTGTTAATAATAACCTAAGGAATACTATAGGACGGATATTAGGTATTGTTACAATTAATGTCGCTTTCAACTTAGATCGTTTACGTCACCTTTAATCTTCCATCAACCACAACAGTACAGTTTAATACACAAAACTTTATCAGCATGATACTAACAGCACATATTATGAAGATAGTGTTTAGTATAAATCCAATCACACTATGTAATTGACGCGGTAAAAGCGCGAATCCATCATGGCAGTAGCCACCGACATACTAATACAAATACCTGCAAGAAGAAAAAAAATAACAGGAGACCCCTTAACTGGTATAATAAAGTATCATTTGGAAGAAGAAACTGTGTACAAAGAGGTAAATCTCGAACTTGTGCAGAAACAATCCGGGACGTGGTATCAATATGTGCATAAATATCGGGTCAAACAGGAGCACCCAGCTCGCGAACGAACCAAGGTGGGTAATCAACACAATCTTGAAGATCACAAAACATATGACGTGTTAATGAATGTTAAATTGCTGAACAAGAACCCAGTGAACAATCTAACATCAAGTACCAGATCACTCCAATCAGAAGTAACAGAATCAGATGCAGGCGCCGAAGAAATAAAGAGGTATCACGTAGAAATCAAATTCAAAAAGCCTACAGGCATATTCTGTTTGAACAAAACATTTAAAGCAATTATAAAAATCTACCCAACAGTTGTTTCCCCGTTTCCAGATGACCCGTTCATGTCAGCGCTGGACAAAACTCTAACACAACTTTTTTCTTCGAAGAAACATGAAATTAATATAAAAGCAGAACTAGAAAATGGATGTATTTCACCATCAAGAGAATTTAATGTATCTTTTGTTGTAGCCAACAACACTGATGTTATTATATCTCTTAAGACCGTGAGTAAAATGAAAACTTAAAAGAACTGATGAATACTGGGGAAAGAACCGGTGATAAGGAATAGATTCGTTTTGGGATAGGACGTGGAAGTGATAGCGAGCTGGTTTTATCTGTTGAAGGACTGATAGTGTCTTAGGATGATAAGCTTAAGTGAAAACAGTGTATGCAGTAAGGACTTCCCCTAGCTTCATACCGACGACCAAAAGAAAATGGCAGGAGCACACTGGATGGCAAACCCGAAAAAAAGACCAGAAGTGAATTATTTGTTTAAAAATATATTAAACAATAAGAACAATAATGATGATTTAGTAGCAACTGAGTCTGATTATGGAGAACTACGATGCGATAAACGTAAAGAGCGTAACACTATAATACTTATTTAAAAGAAAATAAATGTTTTTGAAATTGTCCGTATCTAATTTACATAAGTATAAAACCAGCACATCAAGTACCCAATATTTTCAAATTTTCACAATTACCTTGAAGCTTATTACTCTAGCGGTAATGATAATATTTTATTAAAGAACTTTGATAAATGGCAGTAGCTTAATGTGGCTGGCTTCTGTGTGTATGCGTTTTTTTTTAATATAAATCTGTGTATAATTTCGTTTCTGTTAAACTCCAAGGCATCTAATAATGAATCTTCATTATTAGATGTTTTGGAGTTTCGCGTATACACATTATTGTCTTCATTACCATCTGGTAATGAAGACAATAATGCGTATAATATCTTGATATTAAGAATAAAGTTATCTATATATATTAGACGCGCCTGCGGATGGCACATCATCAATTACCCTCTAGGCGGAAGGGTGTGTCAGACTTTTACTCACTAAAAGACTATCATGTTCCGTCACTTACCTATGTGCCAGGAGCCACAATATCTCTTTTGAACAACCCATAGCAGACGCTATGCTACACCTCCACATTTGCCCAGTCATTTTAAAGTCTAAAGGGCAAGGATATTGCCATTAACCATATATACAACGTGTAACATAAAGGGTATATACATAACAAAGGCATGGCATCTTTACATGATATCAAACGACATTGGAAGGGTTTTTTAATCCTATCTCTTTATGTTAGGAAGTTATGAGGAAAAACACCGCCTGTAATAGGCTACTATCATACTAGTCGCACAGAGATATTGAAGACATTTATCGGATTTTGGCAAGTAACGTGACGGGTAACGAGTAGTTATTAACGTATGTAGTGTGCTGCCACGTTTGTTATGATTTCATTTTAGGAAACACACGAAACCGAAAATTTGGTACCAATTTTTTGAGTATTTTATTTTGAGTTGAAACCCTTCCAATATCGTTTGATATCATCTAAAGAAGCCATGCCCTTGGTATGTATATACCCATTTTGTTACACGTTGTATAGTCTCCAGGCTGCTATCGAAATTTAGCACTTTGCACTACCTTGGAATCGATCCCAGAGGATCAATTCTCGTAACCTTAAGAACGTTTACAGTCAGCAAATCGATTCTGTAAATATCTTCCCGTGAAAAGTTTTTTTTTTTTTTATAAATTATAAACTAGTACTTGACCGCAATCCTGCCTGGTGGTAAACAGTGATGCAATCGAAGATGGTAAAGCGCGCTAGTTTATTAAGAGCCTATTCACTCTAGCCTAGAAGACACTTAAATTGTAGTCCGACGGAAACATTGCGACCGCGGAGTGAGCTGAGCTGTGAATAGTTTCAATTCCTTAGCATTGTTGGAATAACAGCTGAGTTCATTCGCACTTCACCTAAATTTTCACGGTGAAATCACAAAATCGCGCTGCTGATCTGGGCCAAATAATTCTAATTTTTTACAATTTACAACAAGAGATGAGATTGTGACCAAATTTTGTACACTTTTAATTACCAGAATCGGTTTACCCACCGTCATAGTCAAAAGCGGCGATTTCCTATGTCACTTAATTTTTGGCTGATAACCAAACGAACGCCGCGTTTTTATATATCAATTTAAAACAAAAAGACATCGACTTTTGCTCTTGAAAACATATTATCAATATTGTTCATGACTTTGTTATCATAATTTGCTAATAATCATAATATGTTTATTGATTAAGCAATTATAATTAGAACTTCACCAAGAGGGAAGTACCTTATCAACCTGTATAATTGACGATTAGGTACTTACATATCAATAGATAAATACATCGGTTGTCAAAATATATTATGTAACCAAACTTTCCACATGTAAGATTATTATTATCAGAAACCTGTCAGAAAGCTAATTCTGGAGAAATAAAAATTTATTAACATTATAAATTAGTGTTTGACCGTGATCCCGCCTGATGGCCCTAAAAAAACATACCTAAACATTTTCTTCAATTAATCAGGGCGACCAACTATTCCTGTGGTTTAAGTAGTCGTTAATGAAATAGTAAGCTTTAATACTATAATAGACACATCTTTCGAACATATTGGATCAATGTATTAACAATATAATAATGTTGCAAATAAGCCTGATATAGTAGTGATAGACCGATTAGCGCGCCTTGCAATGATTGTCGATGTTACCATTCCACATGACGGGAATCTCGTGAAAGCTGAGAAAGATAAACAAATTAAATATCTCGACTTGGCGCACGAGATTGTTGACATGTGGAATGTTAACTCGGCTGTCATTGTACCGATTGTCGTATCGACCCATGGTCTGATAGCCAAGAGCCTCGACCAACATCTATTGAGGCTCTCGTTAGGCAGTTGGATCAAGGGCCTAATTCAAAAGGCAGTACTCCACGATACGGCCCGCATCGTGAGGAGGTTCCTGTCTCTGGAGCCCTAACCACCGGTAGCTTGGACCCCGCTCCCGCCATCGGTGGACCACTATTTTATTATATTTTTAAATGTTTTTGTATGTTTTTTATACAACGTGTAACATAAAGGGTATATACATAACAAGGACATGGCATCTTTACATAATATCAAACGTTATTGGAAGGGTTTTTTATTCCTATCTCTTTATGTTAGGAAGTTATGAGGAAAAACACCGCCTGTGATAGGCTACTATCATACTAGTCGTACAGAGTTAATGAAGACATTTATCGGATTTTGGCAAGTATGTTACCAATTTTTTAAGTATTTTATTTTGAGTTGAAACCCTTCCGATATCGTATGATATCATCTAAAGATGCCATGCCCTTGGTATGTATATACCCTTTTTGTTACACGTTGTATACATATTAAAAATGTAAAGCGATATGTAGACACGGAAAAATAAAGAGATAATAATAATAAGACCAGTTCTCGAGAATGGCCATATCACATTGTACTGGGATCGATCCATCATCACTGACAGGACTATTGTTGCCAATAAACCTGATATAGTGATGGTGGATCGATCAGAGTGGCGTGCAATGATTGTTGACATAACCATCCCGTATGATGAGAACCTCGTGAAAGCTGAGAAAGATAAACAAATCAAGTACCTTGACTTGGCTCACGAGGTTGTCGACATGTGAGAAGTGGATTCAACAATCATTGTACCGATAGTCGTGACACTCGTGACAACCAATGGCTTAATAGCCAAGAGCCTCGACCAACACCTCAGGAGGCTCTCGTTAGGCAGCTGGATCAAGGGCTTGATTCAGAAAGCGGTACTGCTGGACACGGCTCGCATCGTCAGGAAGTTCCTCTCTCTGGAGCCCTGACCGTCGGTAGCTTGGACCCTGTTCCCGATATCGGTGGGCTACTATTTTTTATATTTTTAAATGTTTTTTATATATTTTTTATGTAGAAATAATTAAAAATATAATTTATAAGTGTATATAATGGAATAAAAGATAATAATAATACATTTATTTCAGATTAAAAAATTAAAAAAAAAATATTGCTATAGATAGTAATAGTGAGTTACGCAATTATGGTGCAGGATAAGCTACCCGAAACTGGACCGCTTTCTGCAAAAATTATCCAACCCACAAACTCGATATTTAGGACACGACTATAAGACACTCCAAATAAGGTATATTTTGACATATGTCAAAAGACACTGTCATTGATATCAATGACAGTGTCTTTGACATGTCAAAATATACCTTATATAATAGTCCTTACGTCACAAAATATCAAAAATGTCGATTTTGTGGGTTGGATTATTTTTGCAGAAAATCGTCCAACTGTCAAATATTCCTAATCAACCTTGAGCCTTAACACTTTAGGGATAAAGTTGAGAATCAAATAAAGAAATTTGACAGATTGTAATAGCTTGATATGCTGTCATCTGTACAAGGCATCAGTTATATTATAAAAAATAATTTTCTTTATTCCATAAGACTATCGACTAACTACAAAACTTACGACTATGTTACTAAGCCAGATACTAAACAAAAACAATGCAAAAAATAATGTTTGGTTACCGTTATGACATCGCAATAGAGACGGCATATTTTTTTTTTTTTAATTTTACGAATTTCTCCTTTATCGTGGATGCGGTTACAAACATAAACACTCACATAGTACACAAACAGCAGGACTCTAAACAACGTCTTTAGAAAGAGAGTGCGTTTTGATTGTGCGGAATAAAAATTGTTTATTTCACACAAACAAAACGCATATTGCGATAATAATAAACAATAATAACAAAAAGACAAAACATATAATATACTCAAAAGCCTCGTACTTGAACATGAAGAAATTAAAAACAAGGTTTTCCTGATTTCATAAGCATAAACATAAACTAATGGACATGCCGTACGAGTATAATCTGCAGTATTTTTTTTTTTTTGGTTTGAAAAGAGTGAGAGAGATGGCTTATGCTTTCGGTCTAGCACTATCTCTTTCCTTATAGATGATTGATGATTTTGAGAGAGATGAAGATAGACGAAACTTCATTTCCTCTCTTTATTTCTTAGTGCCACAATTCTAATCTCTAAGGCATGTGCATTGTATATGTCGATGGTCATAACCCGGGTCAAAGACAGCACACATTATTTGACAATAGACATTGACAATTTATAAAATATCCGTCTATCGTACCTGATACGCTCGCGACACCGGCTGATGAGAACAAACCTGGGAGTTTTGACGGGAAAGCTAAGATGAGTGCCAACCGCATTTTTCATTGGACTTTTAAAATTATTTATAGTGTCGTTTACTAAATAAAAGCGCGTGATGTATGCAGTAAAAAGTGCATTCATGGAATAATTCATAGAGAACATTGTACGGGGTAGGGGTCAGCATATGCGTTCCGTACTACCCCATGTGTACATGAAGAAACAACACCATTTATGGACTGTTTATACTATTTATTTTATTATAAAATCTATCGGTACAAAACACTGTGGTAAAATATTTTATAATGTTGGCAACACTAGCACTATGACGAGTAAAGAAATTTACAATTATAGCAATACTTACAACACTATATCACTATGGCGGGAAAGGGATTTAAAAAACGGAACTAGCAAACTATGACGTGGAATATGGCAGCAAACACTGTCACTATTACTGCACTGTTACTATACTGTACGGTTCACTGTCACTGTTCACTATCACTGTTTACTATCACTGTTCACTGTTCACTCGGAGATTCAACTGGAGCGATAATTCAAAACTGAATACTATTTACTATTACTATACTTCACTGTTGACTATACTATTACACTGTACTATTCACTATTTTCTCGCAGATCAGCTCGAACGATGACTCAAAACTGAATATCTATTCGTTCGGGAAATCGCGACGCCCCCGTCAGGGGGCGTGGCGAGCAGTTCCAGGGCTATGCCCCCCGGACGCGGAGTCATATTAATCGGCCCGTGAAGATGGGCCCCTCATCTGATTGGCGACAATGGCCTGTCGGAAATGTCGTTTACGTGCGTGAGTTGCGCACGTCTGTGTCAATAGTTGCTATGAGTTTTCTGTAGGCGCGTCACAGAACCCACTCACGATTCCGCTTGCTTCACGACACCTCGGCGGTCTGTCCCCGCCAGGTGAGACCTCCAGTTACCTGGAGGAAGCCCAGCGGGGGACGACCAGCGAGAGAGGTGCCAACTCGACGCCCTACAGAATTACGGATGTAAACCCCCGCCCGTTCGGTTACCAGCTATGTACCGTAAAGTTTCAGGCTAAGGGGTCGTGATGCAGGCGCGCCAGCGCCGCTACCATACGGTACGGCAGGTGGCGCAGCGCTGTGTTGGTGATACCGTCAGCACCAGGGGCCTTCCTGGGCTTTGTGTGTAGGATGGCACGTCTGACTGCGCCAGGCGAGAAGAATATCGGGTCTTCTTCGGGAACTATCGGCGCTGCGAAGTAGTCTCCCAGGTGTTTCTCAACTGCTGCGACATGGTCGGTGTCGCTGGTCGGGTTGGGGCGGAACTGACGCTCCAGGTGTTCAGCGAAGACCTCCGCCCGGTCCTCTACGGCATACTTAAATGCCCCGTCGCTATTGAGCAGCGGTCGTACCGGGGCTGGGGTACTCTTTAGTTGGCGACACAATTTATGTAGTGAGGGCCAACTATCCGTTGTGGACTGAATAACTATTCGCCGGCAAGTTCGCATATTTATACGGTCAAACCGCCAGTCGAGAACTTTCCCGAATTGTATCCTGAATAGTTCCGAATCTTCTCGCGGCTACGCGGACAGGAAGTTGATATGTCTGTACTCTTCTTTATCTATCTGTCTCCTTCTAACATCGACGGTTGAGAAGTTCCGCTACTCGACACCAGACGTCGCTGATGCTAGCCGCGCTGTCATTGGTCAAAGCGTGTGTGTGAGTTGATAGATTGTCAGGCCGATAACTGTCAATATGCTAATGTTGATTATTCCTCCGAATTCTAGATGTCGCTAGGACTTCACATCTTTTCATAAATATTTTTCGTTTGTTTTCTATGGTCATTTCGTCGAAATGTCATATGTCAGTCTTGCTATTATTTGTTTACATGTTTTGTTATGTTAGTTTTCTTAAAACGATTCTATTAATTTTTATGTGAATGTGGAATGTGAAGTGGAATATTTTCGTCGCGAACAAACATTGAAATATCGCAGCATAATAAGTGGCCACATCATGACTTTGCATCAAATCTCCCTCGTAGATGGCTCACGCGGCCGTTTTTTCAACTGTCATTGGCGATATCCGCCATTATTGTGAAATAAAATTTTCAAAGAATTTCTATAATTTGTTACACGTGTTATTGGTAAAATTGTGGTATCTATTCTACAGAGGCCATTGATCAAGAGATGAAGTAGAAAAGAAAGAATGACAACTAACCAAACAAATACAGAAAAGACAATTGCAGTGTGAGGAAATAACTACTTGTCTTACAAAACAAACAACAATTAAGCTATGTGTCGCATCTGTGTAAGAACAAGTTATTGCTCAGCAAAATGCTTTAGGTTCTTATAGGAGCGACGCGCAACGCAGCTGTCAATCGCTTCACGTTCTTCAATCATTGATCTACATACACACAAACTAGGCAAGTCACAACCATGGTTAAGATGGAACTCTACTGGTGCTTTCTCTATACAAACGTATTCCGCTGTTTTCTTCGTGGGTAATGCTTTTAGAGCAATTTTTTTTTCTACTTTACTTTACCGGGAAAAGTTGGAAGCAGCGCGATGGCAATAGTTTCGACGTCCTCCGTGGCGCAGCGGTCAACACGCCTGCCTGCGACGTGCAGGCCCCGGGTGATGGAAAACGATCTTTTCCTGATTGGACTGGGTCTTCGATGTTTATCTATATATGTATCTATTATAAATATAATATTGTTGAGTTTAGTATCCAATAACACAAGTCTCGAACTTACCTTGGGGCTAGCTCAATCTGTGTGATTTGTCAAAAAAAAAGTTTCTTCAAATACCTATTTTCCAAATTCCTCGGCACTAGAGTCCCCTCTTAAGACACCGTTGGAGCTGCCCTACCTCTGTGCACCAGGAACCACCAGAGCACCAGGGAAACGTGCCTTGCAATGGCCGTTATGTAAATCTGTCATGTATTTCACATTAAATATTAAGCCCGCTACCCAAAAAATCAAATCACTAGATTTTCAATCAGCAAGCGCGAAGCCATATTGATATTAAGGAAGATGCTAGATGGGGTTCAGATGCCTTCCAGGGCTTGAATAGTTCGAATGACATAACGTAGTCTCTGGCATGGGCAACTGAAGGAACATGGGTGAGCTTTAGTAAGTAAAAATCCGACACCACGCACACCCAGATCGGGAGAAGTTATTTGATGACTTCCCACCGAAAAAAATAGAAAAAGGGGGTACAGATTCATATACTGAATTCAAGGTTTGAGCTTACATATTGATGTCCCATAAATTGCCAGTTGCAATTGAGATTTAGTTTTCGCCATTTCGGCTGAATAAACGAATCGACAAAAGGCGAATTGCAAATAATAGTAGCAATTTTTGCTTTTCAGTTCTTTGACGGTTTAACCCGATAACGGATTTTTTTCCATTAGGTACCGTTTTTTACCTTCAAAGGTAATAGTTGAGAAATTGAGAACTAAGGTATAAAAATTCTCTATTAACAAACTGAAAAGGGACGATCCTGTAACCAGTTTTGGTTGGCCACTGCCCACTGAAATGATTCACACTGATCTGACTGTCATTGACTGTTTTTTCAATGACATCTCGCAGATCAACGTAAGAATTTGTCAACTGCTTAACAGGGCTTTCCTGTAAATACCTTAACAAATTTAAGGCCTCCTAGAGAGATCTAGAGCATAATACTCACAAAATAACTTACTAAATGATAACGGATCTGTCTGTTGCGTGTGGACCTAAGCAAGGGGATGACTATGGGCGTGCGTCCAACGGTTGTTATTGCCTTTGTGATATATGACATGTCGCTCTCGCAATTCTGTTAGCGCGTTCGCAACTTTACCTAATTAAGTAGTTCGTATGTGGCTCGATAGATGTCACCACAGGCTTTATGATAGGTATAAGCCACTAGCTTTTGCTCAGGGTTCATTTACGTGAAGTTTGGTAACTTCCATCATTTCATAAAACACCCACGATAACGTAGTTATAACCGGGATAGAAATAATCTTCAAAGTCAAATTGAGATACTCCATGATTATGGAGTATCTTTTTTTAAATATATTTTCATAACAATCTAAACTAATTTTATGAACAATGCATCTTTTTTTTTCTATTATGTACGTTAAGGATTGGATAGATGTTAAAACATTAGTTTACTGCTGTCAAATTAGTCCGCGTGACGTAAATTGAAGTATTTTTAGTCTGAAACAGTAGGTAGTTAGTATAAAGTCGTAAAGTAGACACTTTAGATATGATTAAAATCATGGTGACTGAAAAGGCGAATGTGGAAGGTCTTTTTACCTGTCACCCTTAGATGCCCTTGCGCCTTCCTGGAATGATTTTTTACTTACCTGCTGTTTAATGTGAAAATAGTAATAATAAATATTTGATCGATCCCAATGGTATTCCACGAACATATTAACATTTCATTAGGCGTACTTTTTTATATATATATATATTATAAACTAGCGCTTGACCGCAATCGCGCCTGATGGGTAAGCAGTGATGCGATCGTTGATGGTAAAGCGCGCTAGTTTATTAAGAGCCTATTCATTCTAGCCTTGAAGACACTCTCTTCACACCGTCGCTGGCAAATTGTTCCAGTCCCTCGATGTACGCGGTATATAAGAGGAAGCGAAACATAATTAACATTTCATTAGGCGCACGTTCTACAATAATAGAACGCTTGTGCATTTCGTTGAATATTACTGGTTACTCAAGGTCAATCACGATGACAGCCTCCGTGGCGTAGCAGTAACGAACGCGGCCGCTGCCGCGAGGAGTCGCGGGTTCGACCCCCGCGCAGTGCAAATATTTGTATGAATATTTGCATTGGTCTGATCGTGCCTCGGAAAGCACGTTAGACCGTTGGTCCCGGTTGCCAAACGAATATCTAATGGCAGTCGTTACTGGTTGTTGGAGCCCTCAAAAGTTCAACAATTGGTCTAACTGCAAAGCTTCGCTACCGCCTCCAGTTTGCGGAGATCAGACCGCAGCAGCTTCAAGGAAAATATCGAAGCTTAGCCAAATCTCGGTGGTAGGCAACAACATCAGCCGCCGGCATAAGTTACCACCCACCAGACAAAGTCTTGCCGCCAAGCGATTCGTCGTGTTCCGGCATGATGTCTGGTGAAGCCGTACGGTGGACGGGTCTGAGCAGTTGTGTTGCGATGTGTGCCGGGTACGATATGCCTAATGTTGTTGTGTCGGGAGTTTGGTCGTGGAGGGTCTCCAGATCATCCTCTGGCGCAGCATCGTTGGTCGTGTTGTTGGGTTAAACATTGTATCACCTCGCTCAACTGCCGTCTTCCTTCCTATTCACTCAGTTTTTTTGAGTGAATAGGCTTAATAAGCTAGTGCGCTTTACCATCAACGATTGCATCACTGCTAACCATCAGGCGGGATTGCAGTCAAGCACTAGTTTATAACGATTATAAAAAAAATCAGCAGTTAGACTGGTAAAGCGGACCTCAGTCTCCAAAGCTGAAAAAGCTTCGGATGCGACTGGGATATACGCTGAGATGATGATGATGACTCAAGGTCAATCACGCACACAGTCATATTATTCTTCTATTACTAGACAATGAATATATTCAGTGTCCTTGAGGCGACCGATACGTCTAAATGCCGGAGTTTAGCGTCAAAAGTGAATTTCTACAATAATTGTAGAACGCGCGCTACTCGCGTGCGTTTTTTTCGTGAGCTCTGGTCGATGTTTCTTTGTAGTAAGTATATTTATCACCTTTTATTTATGTTTTATGATATTTATATACAATTTATAAGGTTAGTACTAACTAGACTAGACTCTTTTATACCACGTACATAAAGGTACTGGAATAATTTGCCAGCGGCGGTGTTTCCGTCGGACTACAAATTTGTCTTCAAGGCTAGAGTGAATAAGCTCTTCATAAACTAGTGCGCATTACCATTAACGATTGCGTCACTGCTTACCATCAGGTGGGATTGCGGTCAAGCGCTAGTTTATAATTCATAAAAAAAAGAATAATGAAGAAGATATTGATGATGGAGATATCGTGGAGAATCATGACCCTGAAGATTTGTTCTTAAAACAAGACTAAGTAGTTTTGTTCGAAGTAGAAGAATCCCCACATACTACGGACACAGAACAGGAAGAAAGTAGCACCGAGTTTGACTTAGAAAATATCGAATAAGGCACTCAACAATCCGATACAGAATCTGAAGTTGATGTACCCCTAAGTGTTTACGATAACTCCAGAAACTCCATACGTTGGCCGCTTACTGTATTCTTTGATATGATGAATATAAGTGCAATAAACGGTTATGTTTTTATGCAATATATGTAAGCTTAATTAGCTATGAACACAATGCAATTGTATTTATTTAATAAGCAAATTGAAATAGTAATTATTATTAATATTATAGTCGATTATTTAATTGTATCGAATCAAGGTTTAGGATGACAACACTATATGACATTATTAAGTCTGCACTCAACATAGGATTTTATATTATTGTAATATATAAATGTAACTAGTGTAAGATTTGTTGGTTGTCCTAAATAAATAAATAAATAAAATGGCGGCATTGGCCATTTGACTGTGGAAACGAGCACTTGTTAAAATAAATCCTCCAATATCATCACAATCTTCGTTTAATTTGGGAGATAAAGAGTAGATCTTTTATCTCAGAAGTGGCATTATTCAGTTACGCCTACAATATTGAAGTAATATTCTCAAACAACGTGTCCACGTGTTGCCACGCGTTTTCACCTTTTACCTGGTAACAATGGATAAAACTAGATCTAATCGCAAGAGCAATATGCGTAAACGCCGCCGTGACCGAAGCAGAGAAAAACGAACAAGCACTACGTATAAATGGAAGCAACGAAGTCAGCATTCGAGCAATCGTGATTCTACGTTGGAATCTCTCCGTAGTGAAGATCGCAGTTCCCGTGAGCAGAGTATGAGGCGCCGTCAACAACGGAACCGGAGCGCAGTCGTGATGGATATCGCAGTCGGAGCAGCAGCTA
Organism: Sesamia nonagrioides; assembly: GCA_017933935.1. Classification (NCBI taxonomy): domain Eukaryota; kingdom Metazoa; phylum Arthropoda; class Insecta; order Lepidoptera; family Noctuidae; genus Sesamia; species Sesamia nonagrioides. Next base: position 258,387 of record JADWQK010000341.1, read on the forward strand.
CGAGCAGCGTTGGGACTTGGACGGGAGCCGCAGTAGGCGAGGCAGCAGTAGGCGAAGCCGCAGCGGGCGCTTAGAATCCAGCATCGAGCAACGCTCACCCCCACCTTCCGGTCACGTGAGTAACACAAATGTCCTTAACAATGACACGCAAGCGTTTTTGGCTACTTTAGTGGAAGCTTTAACCAAAAGTCGACCTCAGGGCAACAAATTCCCTATGCTAGGCAATGTGATTCCAGATTTTGACCCTATGGTAAAGAGTCAGACTATTGTAATGTGGATCAATAAAGTTGAAGAATGTGCTAGGCTCTATGGATGGGGCGACGATCAAATAGTACATTATGCTCTGCCTAAACTGTCAGGGATTGCCAAAACGTGGTACGAGGCTCTGCCATCAATGTCGTATTTATGGTCAGAGTGGAAGGACAAACTGAAGCAGTCCTTCCCGAGTAGTGAAGACTATGCTGAATTATTAACCGAAATGTTGTCAAAACGTGTGAAGTTTAATGATTCTCTGGAACATTATTATTATGAAAAAATTAACCTGCTAAATAGATGTGAAATACAAGGTAAACGTGCGGTAGATTGCTTATTATATGGGATTGAGGATCGGTCATTAAGATTAGGCGCGAAAGCAGCAAAATGTCAGGAGCCGGAGCAAGTTCTGGCATATTTTCAATCTATCAAGCAACATGTTCGTGATCCAGATAGGTCTAGGGTAAATTACGATAGACGTAACAACACTACTTCTCTAGAATCTAGTAGTAGCTCTAAGCAGATTGGCAATAGCAGCGAAGCTAAAACTTCGAAGCCATACAATAATGCGTCAATTGTATGCTTTAACTGCAATGAACATGGGCATTCCAGTTCTAAATGCACAAAAAAGATATTGAAGTGTAACGTTTGTTCTAAATTAGGTCATTTGTCAATTAACTGTCCCAGATTACCCTCTGACTCTGCTAATAGATAGACCGAAAGGAAAAGACGTGATGCGCATTGAAAGACATAATACTAATGATTCTAAATATCTGATTAATCTGAAACTCAACGGTGAAGTTATTCAAGGCTACGTGGATTTGGGTAGCCAATGCACGCTGATTCGTCATAGTGAGGCTGTTAGGAGGGGAATCACGTGGACTGATAACAACTTACCGACTATGAAAGGTATAGGAGAGAGTATAGTAATACAGGTGGGTGTTTCAAGCGTTATTATTGAAATTCAAGGTATTGTAGAGAAAGTCAACGCATACATCGTTGATGATAGCGTTATTAAATATTCAGTTTTAATTGGACATAGCTTCACAGAAAAACCAGGTATAGCTATAACGAAAACTACCCACTCGTTAATATTTAGTCGTGAACAACCAGTTAAATTACCATTGAGTTTAAAAACCGATATTGTGATACCCCCTAAGGAAATGTACCCAGTACCGTGTATGTCTAAAAATAAATATTCGGGTGCAGTCCACGTTAGAGGCTCCTTGCGCGGCATGTCGCAGAACGAATATTATTAGATTTTGAAAATGCTGAGACTAAGTCTGCTTTCAATTATGGCAAACAGCTTAGTGAAAGTGAGATTAATCGATTGAAAAAAATTGCTCAAAAGGTATGAAACATGTTTTTCGGACAACTTAAAAGACCTGGGATTAACTGATGTAGTTCAGATGGAAATTGAATTGAGTGATTCGCAGCCAGTAGTTTATCGTCCATATAGGCTCTCCTTTTCGGAGCGTAAACAGGTTCAGACTATGGTAAAGGACATGATCGATGCAGGCATAGTATGCGAGTCAAACTCGCCTTACGCTAGCCCAGTTTTATTAGTAAAAAAAAAAGACTGGCGAAAGTAGAATATGTGTTGATTATCGTGCATTAAATAATAAAACAAAAAAGGAACATTATCCATTACCTTTAGAGTTGTAGAGTTCCTAGGATTCCATGTTAGTGGTGAGGGGATACGTCCAGGGAAAGGCAAAACATTATCTATTGAAAACTTCGCAATACCCCGGAACGTTCACGATATCAGGCGATTTATCGGCCTAACTAGCTTTTTGCGGAGGTTTGTAAAAGTCTTCGCTTTTATTGCCCGTCCACTAACAGACCTGTTAAAATCTAAATTCGAATGGAAATGGACGGCGGAGGAGGCGGAGTCGTTTAGAGTTTTGAAGGCAAGATAACGTCCTATATTAGCTTTATACAATCCTAATTTAGAAACCGAAAATCATACTGGTGCGTCGAATGCTAGGAAAAGGATAGACAAAAAGATAGAGGAAAAGGATAGAGAAAACAACAGCATTATGCTAAAAAGCAATTCGATAAGCGTAGAAAGAGTCGTACTATATATAATGTAGGTGATTTGGGTGCGTATTACAGAACGCCACTCGAGCATTGATCTCTGCTTAAGCATTACTTGAAACTAGTTTCAACCAATCAAAAGGATTCAAACGAGATAAGGATAAGTAGAGCTTGAGTTTTGAGTGACGTTCTGTAATATGGACCTTGGTCAGGGTAGAGAGGACAGTTATAGGCAAAGATAATATAGGAAAATCGCACAAACTGATCCCAAAATTTCAAGGTCCCTATCGAATCTTCAAAGTATTACCTAATGATAGATTTCTTATCGAAGATACCCCTCTAACAAGAAAGGGTAACAAGAGGTATGAAAATGTTGTCGCGCTAGATAAAATTCGTCCCTGGATGAATTTTAATGGTTACACCAGTGAGAGCTCTGATAGTGATCATAGTGGGGCTACAGAAATAGAGGTAGAGACAGAGTGATCTATTTGGTAGGTTCTTATTAGGTAGGAACGATATAATTATTATATTTTGGGCGCAATAATGATATAATATTACAAGAATTAATCAAGTTGTCTGATGGAAATGAATAGGGATTGCGTGTCATTATTAAGGTCTATATATGAGCAATCAGTGCAGATAATGAATGGCATTAAGAAATTGATGTCGCACGTATGATTGCAAGATAGTGAGTAAGATTATACAAAGTGAGCACATCTGTCGCAGAGGTCAGTGCAGATTATGAATGGTACCAAGATAACGGTGCCGCACAGTTGACCAAAGATCGTAACAGATTGTGCAAGATAGTGAGTAAGATTATACAATGTGAGCACATTTGTCACAGAGGTCAGTGCAGATTATGAATGGTACCAAGATAACGGTGCCGCACAGTTGACCAAAGATCGTGACAGATTGTGCAAGATAGTGAGTAAGATTATACAATGTGAGCACATATGTCACAGAGGTCAGTGCAGATTATGAATGGTACCAAGATAACGGTGCCGCACAGTTGACCAAAGATCGTGACAGATTGTGCAAGATAGTGAGTAAGATTATACAATGTGAGCACATATGTCACAGAGGTCAGTGCAGATTATGAATGGTACCAAGATAACGGTGCCGCACAGTTGACCAAAGATCGTGACAGATTGTGCAAGATAGTGAGTAAGATTATACAATGTGAGCACATTTGTCGCAGAGGTCAGTGCAGATTATGAATGGTACCAAGATAACGGTGCCGCACAGTTGACCAAAGATCGTGACAGATTGTGCAAGATAGTGAGTAAGATTATACAATGTGAGCACATTTGTCACAGAGGTCAGTGCAGATTATGAATGGTACCAAGATAACGGTGCCGCACAGTTGACCAAAGATCGTGACAGATTGTGCAAGATAGTGAGTAAGATTATACAATGTGAGCACATATGTCACAGAGGTCAGTGCAGATTATGAATGGTACCAAGATAACGGTGCCGCACAGTTGACCAAAGATCGTGACAGATTGTGCAAGATAGTGAGTAAGATTATACAATGTGAGCACATATGTCACAGAGGTCAGTGCAGATTATGAATGGTACCAAGATAACGGTGCCGCACAGTTGACCAAAGATCGTGACAGATTGTGCAAGATAGTGAGTAAGATTATACAATGTGAGCACATTTGTCGCAGAGGTCAGTGCAGATTATGAATGGTACCAAGATAACGGTGCCGCACAGTTGACCAAAGATCGTGACAGACTGTGCAAAACCGACAATTCAGATTTGATGAAGATTTATGAGATTGTTAAAAACGATAAGTTGAAGTAGGTAAGATAAACTCAGATGTAACATAATAATATACTTAGACTTTGAAATTTTGATTGTGTTGAGAATTTATGACAGACAGAGTTTGTGAAAAGAATATATATAGTAAGTAGTGAATTGTAGTCAAATTACCTTGTCATAAGAATTATTATTTGAGAATCAAATTAGCTATAGAAATATGTCTGATGATAGTCTTTATTTAGTCTTAATTTTTTTTTGTTTATATTTATTTTTATATTAAATATTTTACACCAAACAAGCGAGAGGACTCACTTGCACAGGATGGCCGAGCTGTAAGCTTAATTAGCTAAGATGTGGGTATTTTTGATAATATCCTATCTAGTATGTAACCATGAACACAATGCAATTGTATTTATTTAATAAGCAAATTGAAATAGTAATTATTATTAATATTATAGTCGATTATTTAATTGTATCGAATCAAGGTTTAGGATGACAACACTATATGACATTATTAAGTCTGCACTCAACATAGGATTTTATATTATTGTAATATATAAATGTAACTAGTGTAAGATTTGTTGGTTGTCCTAAATAAATAAATAAATAAATAAATAAAATGGCGGCATTGGCCATTTGACTGTGGAAACGAGCACTTGTTAAAATAAATCCTCCAATATCATCACAATCTTCGTTTAATTTGGGAGATAAAGAGTAGATCTTTTATATATGTGTTATGTTTTTCTCGGTGGTAGGCAACAACATCAGCCGCCGGCATAAGTTACCACCCACCAGACAAAGTCTTGCCGCCAAGCGATTCGTCGTGTTCCGGCATGATGTCTGGTGAAGCCGTACGGTGGACGGGTCTGAGCAGTTGTGTTGCGATGTGTGCCGGGTACGATATGCCTAATGTTGTTGTGTCGGGAGTTTGGTCGTGGAGGGTCTCCAGATCATCCTCTGGCGCGGCATCGTTGGTCGTGTTGTTGGGTTAAACATAGCATCACCTCGCTCAACTGCTGTCTTCCTTCCTATTCACTCAGTTTTTTTGAGTGAATAGGCTTAATAAGCTAATGCGCTTTACCATCAACGATTGCATCACTGCTTACCATCAGGCGGGATTGCAGTCAAGCGCTAGTTTATAACTAATAAAAAAAAAAAAAAAAAAAAAAGAAAGCCACAAGTACAGTAACAAGACACAAAAAAAATATTTGCATGAAATTAATTGTTTTGAACTCCTGGCTCCATGCATAAAACGCGGAGTGTGTGTGGAAAACATTCCAAAATCATTTTGGGTCTGAACGATCCATCCGAGTTGAACCCGAGTCTGAAAATGTTACTTCAATGGCAGAGCGCGCAACAAGTCTACCAGGAAGCATTGTTATACATGTAACAAGTGGCCCTAATCATCAGGTTATTCTATGTCCAGACTGTGATAGAAATGAAGAATCGGAGGTAGAGGACATGCGCGAATAAAACAAAATCTTTCAATATTATAAGTTAAAACCTTGTGTTTTGTTTTATTAATTATGTACAAGAAGTAAGTATTATGTTTTGGTTCTTAACATGTTTAAATTAGTCATGTTTTATTTGTTCTAATTTAAAAAAAAAACTTATTACTACAAAAAATATTTTAAAATTTATAAAAAAAAAAAAATATTCAAAAACTTTATATTTAAAATGTTCCACATATTATGTAGAGTGCGCGACTAACTTTTCAAATAGAGGCGCGCAGTGTTAATATTACGTTTATAAACTACCCGCTAGCTCGATAGATGGCGTTTTTTCTTCTTTTTTTTTTAGTATTGCTGTCCTTTCGTTTCTTGCTTGGAAAGAATTGTTATTTACTTTTTTGTTTGTTGCCAATTTAGTTTTTTCCGCGACTTTTCTTTTGCGGCATTGGCCTTGTCATTTTTTCTGGGTCACTTTTTTCCCACGTCTATGTATGTATCTCTTTCATTTTTTTTTTCATAGATGGCTTAGGTTCGAATTAAAGCGCTATAGTTTCGTTGCCTATAATGAAATAATGTTTACAACTCGGGATAAACTGATCTTTTTCTTGTTTTACTTGAAGTATGACAGACTCCAAGGTACATTGTATCGATAATGTACACCTGGTGTACAAGATAACTTGATTAAGGCGGCTCCAGGGGAAAAACACACCGCAGGCCGTTTTTATGTAGTTTTTCGGGGCTATCTACTCTTTATCCAAAAGAAATATCAACTTATTAAAAATACATAAATTTTCTCCATAATCTTGGCTCCAACATTGTAGATTTCTTTTTTTTTTTACTAAGTATAATGTTTAAATAATTCCTTCACAACGAAACCACTGACAAGAGAAATAATTATCATAAACGTGCATCTCCTCGGAAAGTAAGCATTATTTAGATTGCGTTTTTACACTAATGGATAGGTAATTTCATGACGAACATTATTGTAGAAATATTTTTTTAAAACGACCAAAATCAAAATTTTATTCAACAATCTGAGCGTATTCGCCATCATTTCTGTTGCCCGGGCTATTGAGATTCAGTATGCCACAAGCTCTCGAAGGGGGAACCCGTGTCGTTCGTCATCGCGCGCTCCGCTAGCATAAGCGGGCGGCGCGTGAGCGAGAAAGCATCTGCTTGCTCGCTCACGCACCGCATGTCGCATAGAGTATAATACTATGTTAGAGTGTCTCTGTTATTGATGTTTATTTTGGTGTTCGTTTTTTTAACCGATTTCAAAAAGGAGGAGGTTGCTCAATTATATGTTTTTTATGTTCAATTTTTAACCGACTTCAAAAAGGAGGAGATTACTCAATTCGACCGTATATGTTTTTTTTTTATGTTTGTTCGCGCATAACTTCGTCATTAATGAACCGATTTTGATAATTCTTTTTCTGTTGGAAAGAAGACGTTCCCAAGGTGGTCCCATGATAAGCATATCAGGGTTTGATGGTGGAAGTCCAGAGGAAACAAGCGGAACTTTCAAAAATTGGGGGGCGACTAGTGTATTTCTTAGCATTTTCATTAAGTATTTTAAAGCAGTACAATTTAATAAAGGTCTGGAGTAGATCTGATGATGGAGCCGGGAGACAGTCGAAGGAACTCCTCAACAATTGACAGCAGCTACCTTGTGGTTGGGCTCGATTAATTTGTATTGATAAGAGCTTTACACCTAGATGGGTTGCGACTCTCATAAGAGCTCTAATGATGAAGACAGAGGCCAGTTCCGGGAACTCCTCAACGGTTTCCAGTAGCTACTTTGTGGTTGGACTTAATTCATTTATATTAATAAGACCTTTACTCCCATTAGGTTAAAATAATATCCTACAATAAATTTAATGATGAAGACCATAGGCAGTTGAGGGAATAGGTACTTACGGGTAAAAATTAAAGTTAACAAAAGTACGTCGTTTCCCAACTATATTTGCGTCAGCTTCCAGTCTGACCGGATGCAACTGAATACATAGTACTTTTAACAACTAAAAAATGTAAAATAAAAGCTTTTTTTTACAAAAAAACAACCGACTTCCAAAAACCACTAGGTATGTAAAGTGAAAAATAACTAATTTCGGAAATCGGTGTCTAAAACGAATATACAAAACCAAAGACACCAACTTCCGAAATTAGTTATTTTTCACTTTGTAGTGGTTTTGAAGTCGGTTGTTTTTTTGTAAAAAGTTTTTATTTTTATGTTTGTTTGCGGATAACTTCGCCTAAAATTTGGTATTTCGATGAATTTTTGGGTATTTCGACATGGGTGTCGTGATAGGGGTTTTCGGGAGTGCAGATCACGAATATGACGTAATTTTTGAAATCCAAGATGGCCGACACCAATTTTATGATATTTTGACATGGGTGTCGTGAAAGGGGTTTTTGTGGGTGTTAATCACGAAAATGACGTCATTTTGGAAATCCAAGATGGCCGACACCAATTTTATGATATTTTGACATGGGTGTCGTGATGGGGGTTTTCGGGGGTGCAGATCACGAAAATGACGTCAGTTTTGAAATCCAAGATGGCCGACAGCAATTTTATGATATTTTGACATGGGTGTCGTGAAAAGGGTTTTCGCGGGTGCTAATCACGAAAATGACGTCATTTTTGAAATCCAAGGTGGCCGAAATTCAATTTCATGATATTTTAACTTGGGTATCGTGACGGGTTTTCGGGGCGCTGATCACGAAAATGACGTCAATTATAAGCTGTGGCATAGCTTCTATTTCTTTATCAAAGTCAAAAATAAAACATCAAATATAGTTTAGTCGCTAAATCGCCACCGTTTTTCGCACTCCTTCAATGACGTCACTGGTAAAAAATAAATAAATAAATAAACTACAAAAAAGAAAATACATACTTATACAAATGTATACGTTAATTGGCAAAATAAAAAAAATACTATGTCATAAATAACTAATAAAAAATTTCCTACTAACTACATACTGCGGAACTCACACTCACACGGTGTGTGTTTGGTGTAATATAAGGTCTGTTAACATATTTGGTTGACATTCCTATCGATAGATGGCGCTGTACCAATCCGCTTTAAAATTAGATCGCGGTGTTAAGATTCTCCGTCGTTTTATGACCTCAGTGATATTTTTGAAATAAAAACGTGATACTGGCATATACTTCCGTGTATTATTTGCCCTTCAGCGCGTAGCTTAGAACATCCCGGAACATTTTGGTCCGTCGAGTCGAATTATTCGAATTAGCTAGGGAGTACTGTTGTGGTAAAGTTTTTTGTCTTAGTCTACCACAGCGGTTGTTAGGGAACACTGAAGGGGTTGTGGATCGCAACTCAGGTGTTGGAAGGATTTCCCATTTTCCCCCCGAGGAGGGAAATATCATCAGGTGGCGCCGGGAGTGTGACGTCATCAGCCAGCCCTGAGAAGAGGAAGTACGGCCAGCAGCAGAGCAACGTCATCAACACCGCAGCGTGACGTCACGAGGTTGACGTGCAGCGGGACGAGTCCGGAGTACAAAATACAGTGTGTGTGTGTGAGTGATGAAGATAAACTGTGAGTACATTTTGTGTTGTTTACGTCATTGAAGAATTCGTACAAATACTTTGCAAAATTCCGCACATTCCATTGACTTAGTCGTTTTCTGCATGAATCTTGGACTTAGAAAAATTTGGATAAAGTTAAGGACTTAGAATTGTAAGCGAAAAAACGAGGGAAAGTGGAATCTATGCCCGATTTCCTACCGAATTAAAGTTTGGTCAAACACTTGTAAAATTTTCGAGATTTTACCTTAGAAGTTAAGTGTTGCTATTTGTACTAAGTTCAGATTTTTACTTTAACAATGGACAGATACGGTAATTTGCAAATGAATTTAAAAACAATTATTGAAAAATCAAGATCTAATTTCAAGAAGACACCTAAGGATCGCTTATCTTATCATTATATCGATGCAAGATTAGAGAAGTTAGAACGAGATTGGCAAGCGTTTTGTAAAAATCATTACGAGATATTAGAATTAGATAGCGCAACTATAAAAACTTTAGAACGTATTACGAGTGAGGTTTACGAGGCGACAGAGGAACTTTACATTTGTTATAAGTCAGAACTAAAGATCGCATTGTGTAATTGTCCTGCTCCAGTTAATGACTCATCAGTTTCTAAGAAAATTCAAGAGGTTTCTGTGCCTTTGTCATCTGGTTCTGCTGTAAGATTACCTAAGATAACTATACCGACTTTCTCCGGGAAATATTCAGAATGGACGTCTTTTCGCGACTTATTTATTTCTTTGGTGCATAGTAATTCATCTTTAGATTCAGTACAAAAGTTGCATTATCTAAAGGCTCATCTTGCAGGGGAAGCAGAACAATTGATAAGGTTTGTACCTATAACAGCAGCTAATTATAATCAGTGTTGGTCACAATTAGAATCCAGGTATAATAATAAGCGTTATTTGTCAAATTGTATTTTAAAAAGACTATTTAGTCAACGTAATTCAAATTTTGAGTCAGCTACAGTTTTAAGGGAATTGTTGGACACAACAACAGAATGTATGCATGCTTTGAAGAATTTGGAAATTGATGTGAGTTCATGGGACATTATTATTATTCACATTATTAGTTATAAATTAGACCCAGAAACGCGAAAGCAATGGGAATTACACGTCACAAGCGATAACTCGAATGAGTTGCCAACTTTTACTCAATTTTCAAATTTCTTAGAAAGTCGTTTTCGAGCATTAGAGTTTATTGAGCCTAAGTCAAAACCTTCACTTCAGCCCACTACTAGTCAAAATAAGCCGCACATCAATAAACCAACAGTCTGTCATATTTCAAATCAAAGTATCGCTTGTGAATATTGTACTGAAAATCACAAGTTATGCTTTTGTAAAAAGTTTGCAAAAATAGATTATGATAAAAGATATGACTTTGTAATGAAAAATCGCATGTGTTTTAACTGCTTAGGTAGTAACCATTCGGTAAAACAATGCCAAAAGCCTACTAGTTGTCGTGTTTGTAAGCGGCGTCATCACTCACTTCTTCACCCAAACAACAGCTCAGCAACACCTGTTGCACAACATAATAATGAACAGGGCACAAAGGTCAACCCGTCCCCACCAGAGGCGGGATCGTCATCAAATGAGAGTTCACCAATAGTCTCGTGTTTTTCTTCAGGAAATAGTAGTCAAGTATTGTTGGCCACTGCGCTAATCAATGCTGAATCGAAATTCGGAGACAAACAGGTCATCAGAGCATTGATCGATCAAGGATCACAAGCTTCCTTCATAACAGAGGCCACAGTACAATTATTAGGCCTAAAAAAGGTTCACGCTAATAGTATTATTTCAGGCGTTGGCGGAGATACTACCATCACTTCAAAATCAGTAGTATCTTTGAAGATTCAATCGAGAGTTGATCCCACCTTTGAAGTTGTAGTTAGAGCGTATGTGTTGAAGTCGATAACCACTCTTCTCCCGGTTGTGAAAGTAACTGAGCTGCAAGAATTGGATTTACATACGATTACTTTAGCTGATCCTCAGTACAACAGGCCTAATAAAATAAATATTTTATTAGGTGCTGAAATTTATTGTCAGATTATACAACAAGGTCTTTTGAAAGGACCTACTGGTACTCCAGTTGCGCAATGCACTTCACTCGGCTGGATTTTGTCTGGCATAGTATCTAATAGACCAAGAAGTAATACTGAAACAAAGCTTGTAGTTATGAATGCTGTCATCAATGAGGATGAAGTTCTGAAAAGGTTTTGGGAATTGGAGTCAGATCATTCTTCCACTTCACAAAAAAGGTTAACTGAAGAACAACAGAAGTGCGAAGAATATTTTAATAGTACAACACGTAGAACACCTGATGGACGTTACGTGGTCCGATTACCTTTTCGGGACGCGGATCCCGCATGTAAGTATGGGAAATCTAGAGAAATTGCTGAAAATAGATTGAAGACGTTAGAGAGAAAGCTAAATAAAAATGAAGATATGAAAAAAAGATATACAGAAGTTATCAAAGAATACTTACAGTTAGGTCACATGATTCCTGTTGCAGAGAATGATGATAGGCAGTCTGAAGCTGTTTATCTTCCCCATCATGCGGTCATACGAGAGGATAAGAGCACCACAAAGGTGAGAGTTGTTTTCGATGCGTCGTGTAAGGGAGTAAATGGCGTATCCTTAAACGACACATTACTGATTGGTCCAACATTACAACCCGAGCTACGACATCTAATTATACGATGGAGAGTACATCCTATTTGCATAGCTGCGGATATTATCAAAATGTATCGTCAAGTGAGAGTACATGATGATGATGCGGTGCAAGACTTGCGCGGATCGGTGAGTTAAGCGCACGCGTTAGCCCAACCGTTCCATAACAGCAATGCTTTTTAATGTTTTATTCGTACCATACTTTGTTTATACCTAATAATGAGTGATAATCGAAGTGTATCTAGTTTGCCTAGACTGTTGAGTGATTGTAGTGATGAGGAAATTGGAACTGCAATAAGTGAACATGCTGAAGGTAATTTGAGAAAAAGTTCAGAAATTAATGAACTGCAAAGGAGCAAGAGAATGAGAAGTGAAAGTAATGAAAAGGAAAGTGAAGAATATGTAGATGAAGACGGCTATATAACTGTGCAAAGAAGACCAAAACGGTTGAATCGATCTTCATCTAAAAATAGTGAATCACAAATTGATATGACTACCCACACACTCGAAAAAGTTAATGTTTTTGAAGTATGTATTACCGCTAAGGAACCATTACCGAAGCAGATTGCCCTAGCTAAAATGATGAGGAAATATAATATAGAAGACATACACAGAATTAAATATAAAAGTAACTTTAAAGTTTTAGTTTTGTTTGAATCCCAAGAAAAAGCGAATTCCTTACTAAATTGTAAACAAATAGCGGAGTTGGGTCTTAGGTGTCAAATGACATTTGAATTGAGTATGTCTTATGGCATGATTAAACAAATTGACTTGGAAACCGAATTGGAAGAACTACAAAATATATTGCAATGTGACTCGGAGATTATATCTTTAATAAGACTCAAGCGACTAAATGAAGAGGGTAAGTGGGTGGACAGTGAGACCATAAGGATATGTTTTAAAGGGCCGACCTTACCACCGTATGTATATGGATACGGTTGTAGGTTTAAGGTCGAGCCATATACTTTCCCAGTCTCACAATGTTCCGGATGTTGGAAGTATGGGCATATAAGAAAGTATTGCCCGGGAAAAAAAGTACTTTGCCCTAAATGCGGTCAAAATCACACAAATTGCGAAACCGAAGTATTTAAATGCTTAAACTGCAATGGTCCTCACATGTCCTTTGACAAAACATGCCCTATGTTTCAGAGAGAAAAAGAAATTAGGAATGTGATGTGTAAAGAAAATTGTTCTTACAGGAAAGCTCTGGAACTGTTGTCAATCAACAAAAAATTCTTACAGAAAATCAGTACAAATGAAATACATACTATGGATATATCTGAACAATCCTTAACTCCTCAATCAAAAAGCTATCGAGATGTATTACAGTCTAATATACCTGTCACATGGAGGAATCAGGAAAAAAATAGTGAAATGTTATTAACTAAAGAGTCTAGTGAACATAATAGACATACAGTAGAAAGGAGAAAGAAAAACAAAAATATAATTACAAATAAAGGCCAAAATAGAGATGAGTTGGATATGGAAAATATTAATAACAATGTCCTCGAACATCAATGCCAGGATAAGAAAGAGGAAAAAAGAAAACGAACATTTAGAACAATAGTTTTTAAATTATGGCAGGAATTTAAAAAAATCATTACGTCTAATTTGGATTTTGAAGATAAGTTGAAACGTTTTTGCAAATTGATATTTGAAGAAATACGTGCATATGTAGTGGAGATTATAAAAGATGGAGATTTACTTAATAACCTTTTCTGTGGATTTAATGGATAATAAGAAAGTAAGGAATTTTTGTATTAATTTGCTGCAATGGAACTCACAGAGTTTAAGACCAAAATTAACAGAATTTGAGTCACTTTTGATTAAAGATCAAATACATATTGCAATAGTCTGTGAAACATGGCTGGAGGAAGGGAGCTCTTTGAACATATCGCAATATAATATTTATAGAAGGGATAGATACGATAGATATGGCGGCGTTGCAATAATAGCACATAATTCAATTAAAACAGAACTAAAAACTACAAGAATTAACAACACTGGTATAGAAATGTTACATGTTAAGATCCTTAATTGTAAATACCTAGAGAATATTATTTCTATTTACTGTCCACCCTCGGCACTAATTAGGGAATCAGATTGGGATAATCTATTCTCACTGTACACAAACAAAACCATAATAGCTGGAGACTTTAATGGACATAATTCGAATTGGTCATGTAAAAACGACTCGAGAGGAAATCAAATAATGGATTCTGCATTAGAATATGGCTTTGTACCCATCAATGATGGCAACCCAACCAGAGTAAAATTTGTGAATAATGTACTTCAACAAACATCTCCTGATATCACTTTCACTTCGTCCGATATTGCAATTCTCTGTGATTGGCGTGTGATTAATGAGAAATTAGGAAGTGACCATCTGATGATAAAAGTCAAAATTAATTATCAGGATGTGCCAAATTGTATAAAAAAGAAGAATTTTAAAAAGGCTAATTGGTCAGAATACTCTAAAGATATTGAAAGCGCATTTACAGAATTATCTATTTGTTTAGATAGTACGCAACAAAAGTATACGACCTTTATTTCTATTATTAATAAAGCGGCAGATAAAAATATTCCTCCAATTAAAATTTGTAATGACCCTGAAAGGAATTTTAAACCGAAACCTTATTGGAATCAGATGCTATCTAAAATCGTGGCGGAGAGAAGGCTTGCATTGGCCCAGTTTAGACGCAATCCTACACCTAGAAACTTAGATGTGCTGGAAGATAAAACATTAAAGGCCCAAGAAGAAATAAAACGAGCTAAGGCAAATAGTTGGCAAACATTTTGTACAGATGTTGATGGTAGTGTGACATCGTCTGAAATGTGGAACAGAATGAGATGGATTAAAGGTTACAGAAGAGATAAGTATTATATAACAATAGATAGGAAACACAAACTTTTACGTACCTTAGCCCCTGACTCAGTTCAGTTTTGTAAACCCATATTTACATCAAATAATTTATTATTAGAATCTGCTTTTAGTTACCATGAGCTAGAGGCATGTATTAAGAAAAAAGATACAGCTCCTGGTGACGATGACATTACGTACTCCATGATCTCTAATCTTCCTGTGATAGCAAAAACATTCTTACTTGATATATATAATGAAATTCTTGATTCGAGTCAAATTCCCAATGAATGGCGTAACATTAAAATCATTGCAATACCAAAACAGATTAGTAGTTCTAATTCAGATATCAAGTTAAGACCAATATCATTGATATCTTGCTTATGTAAAACGTTTCATCTGATGTTAAATAAAAGGTTGGAATGGTTCGTTGAACATAATATGTTGTTATCTTCGAGCACAACAGGTTTTCGAAGAGGGCGTTCATGTCTAGATTCTCTTACTCAAGTTGTCACCAATATACAGATTGCATTTACTAATAACGTACCGACGTTAGCATGTTTTCTCGACATCGAGAACGCTTACAATAATGTGTTAGTTGATAGTGTTGCCCAAATATTAGATAAATTGAAGGTTGGAAGTCGAATATGTAACTATCTTTGGTACCTTTTGAACGAAAGACATTTAATTATCAGAGACGAATTAGGCTTGGAGAATGATATTGTTAGATGGACTAATCGTGGACTTGCACAGGGAGACCCAATCTCACCATTACTATTTAATATTGTTACGATGGAGATTGCAAAACAAATTAATAATAACATTGTCCAAATATGTCAATACGCGGATGACTTTGCGATTTTGACAAACTGTAAAAAACTTAATGATAGTGTTCACCACATGCAAATTTCCATAAAAACAATTGAACAAATACTACTTGATATAGGTCTAGAACTATCAATATCCAAATCAAAATTATGTTTATTTAGTAGAGGATATAGAAGACAACAAGTTAATATACTAGTCAATAATAAGCCATTGGAACGCGTTGACAATATTAAATATTTGGGTATGTGGTTGGACTCCTCACTCCGGTGGGGTCGACACATTAATGAACTAAACGAAAGATGTCAGAAAATGTTAAATATCGTCAGAGTTCTGTCTGGGTCTGGGTGGGGGGTACATCCCATTCATTTAAGGCGTTTATACATAGCATTGATAAGAAGTCGTATTGATTACGGATGTTTTCTGTATGACAGCAGTATCAAATCAAGAGTTTATAAAATAGATAAGGTCCAAAATAGAGCTATGAGAACTATAGGTGGTTTCATTAAAACGACTCCCATACATGTAATGGAGAGTGAATTATGTTTGCCTCCATTATGTATTCGGCGGCTGTATTTAGCAATTAAGTTCTGTACTAAAGTTAATTCCTGGGCCAATGACACCACTGCCAGGTTACTATATAAACTTGGAACACTTTCAACTAATCGATACTGGATAAATAAAAAAAAACCTTTGTTAATGACTACTGTTAATTACATTAAAGAAGAAAAAATATATTCGACTTGCCCTTTAGACATGTATAAGTTAAATATTTGGTGTAGTTTCATTCCAATTAATAATGTTATTAGAACGGATTTAAAAAGTGTTATAAAAACTAAAAGGTATTATGAAATTAACTTGTTAAGAAATGATATTTTATTAGAGTTAAGTGAAAAATATGGACAATGGCACAAATTGTATACAGATGGATCCAAAAGTACTGAAATAGGAGCAGCCTACTATGATCCAGTGACTAAAGGAAGTGAGTGTTTTAAAATTGTTTCTCCGGTATCTATTGTGACGGCAGAAATTTTGGCAATTTCAAAAGCGTTGTCCTACGTTAAAACATTGTCTAACATAACTAATGTGGTTATATTTACCGACAGCAAAAGTGCTCTTCAGCATCTGGCACGATGCGCCTCTGGACACAGAGGTGTATCGATTGCCTATGATGTGTTGAGAAAAATACACTCACTTCTTTTTGAAACTGGTAACATAAACATAGTAATGCAATGGATCCCGTCGCATATTGGTTTGAGGGGAAACGAGGAGGTCGACAGGTTAGCGAAAATGGCGGCTATTTCGGGTTGTGAAATTTATATTTTTCCAAATAATTCAGAAATATTACAAAAATTTAAGAACTTTTGCTATAATAAATGGAAAGATTACTTTAATGAAGAGTCTAAATTAAAAGGAATTTGGTACAAAATTATACAAAACGAACCTCCTCGTATCCCATGGTTTGCTAGTAATATCATTGGCCGTAGTACTATAGTAACTGCTCATCGGGTTCGTTCCGGACACATGCCACTGAGAGCTTTTGCGTATCTAATGCAAAAAGTTCGTTCACCTAATTGCGAGGTTTGCAACAAGAGAGAAGATGTGCAGCATCTTTTGATGGAGTGTGTCAGGAACGAGTCTGAGAGAAATAGAATAATTAGAGAATTAGATATAAATAGGTTAGACTTAGGCACATTTAATTATTTTCTTTCCCAGCCTTTGTCCCGTGAGGCTAGAATGATTTATTCTTTAGTTAATATTTAAGTTCATTTTTTGTTTAGAAATAAGTTTTTGTTATGTAACTTAAGATTAGTTTATGATGGGACTGACGTGAACTGTGTTCAAAAGTCCCTTAAAATAAAGATAAAAAAAAAATGATGCGGTGTTTCAACGTATACTGTGGAGAGATAATCCTGATGATACGGTGCAGGAATATCAGCTGGGCACTGTGACGTTTGGAACAGCATCAGCCCCATACTTAGCGGTGAAGTCACTTCAAAGGGTAGCGCTTGATGATGGAGAGGAGTTTCCAGAAGCTGCAAGGAAGGTTCTAGAAGACTTCTACATGGATGATCTCATGAGCGGCTGTGAAACAGTAGAAGAAGGTATAAAATTAGTTAAAGGAATCAACATGTTACTAAGCAAAGGTGGATTTAAATTACAGAAATGGACTAGTAACGATGAAATTATAATAAAGGAAATTAAATCGGAAAATGAAGAAGAAGAAATAGAAAGGAAACAAGATTTAGAGCAAATTTTAGAAATTAAACTAGATTCTATAATGAAAGTTTTGGGACTTACCTGGAACCGTAGAGAGGATTGCTTCCAATACTCAGTGAAGCTAACGAAGACCGCAGGCCCTGAAACAAAAAGAACAATTATTTCTAATATATCACGGTTGTTTGACCCGTTGGGTTGGCTAGCACCGGCGTTAGTTACAGCAAAGGTATTTATTCAAAGGCTGTGGTTAGCGGGAATAAGCTGGGATGAAGAAATTCCAAAAGAATTATTAAATGAATGGAATACTTACTTTAGTGAGCTGTCACAACTTACGGAGTATAAAATTCCTAGATGGCTTAGAACAAGGTCGAATGATGTCACAGTAGACTTGCACGGCTTTTCAGATGCGTCCAAGGTGGCGTATTCCGCTGTAGTCTATATACGTAGAGTTGATGTCACGGGTAACGTTCACGTTGCACTAGTTGCAGCTAAAACACGAGTCGCACCCATAAAACAAATAAGCATACCGCGACTAGAGTTATGTGGTGCAGTATTGGTGACACGTTTGCTGGTTGAGATGGCAGAAGTTTTAAAAATTCCGAAAAATAATTTGTGGGCATGGACAGACTCAACTGTTGTACTTGCGTGGCTAAACAAGCATCCAAGTCATTGGAAAACCTTCGTGGCAAATAGGGTTTCTGAGATCCTCACAACGTTGGACGCCTCGCAGTGGGCTCACATACCTTCCAATCAGAATCCTGCTGATTGCGCATCCAGAGGAATAAGACCTGTAGAACTTATAGACAACACTCTATGGCTACGAGGTCCAGACATTTTACAAAAAATGAATATCAATTATTCGAGGCCAAGGGAAGTAGACGTGAATTTAGAAAGGGCAGTAGTAACACATTGTTCTGCAGTTCACAACTCGATATTGGATAAATATTCTTCTCTCACTAAGTTGCTTTGTGTTGTGGCTTACTGTAGAAGATTTCTAAATTATAAAACGGATACTAATAGAACTAAATACTTACGCAAATGGGAGATCGATGAGGCTTTGAATTGTTGCATTCGGAAATGTCAAGGGCAAGAATTTGAAGTAGAGGTAATAGAATTAAAGCAAAAAGGGGAAGTTAAGACAAAGAAAAGTAAAATTAGAACACTTAACCCGTATATAGATGAAAAAGGCATAATCAGAGTTGGAGGTAGACTTCAAAAAACCCAATTAGAGGAAAAAACAAAACATCCAATCGTATTACCCCATCGATCCCATTTTACAAATTTAATCATCAGAGATGCGCATATTAAAACCTTACATGGGGGACCACAGCTCATGCTGACTTACATACGGTCAGCATACTGGATCATCGGAGTTAAAAGGTTGGTGAAACATCATATCCGTCGATGTGTTCCATGCGTAAAAAATACTGCAACTGTGAGAACTCAATTGATGGGTTCTCTACCATCAGTTCGCGGCACACCATCTAGAGCGTTCTTACACAGTGGAGTAGATTATGCAGGCCCTATAAGTGTCAGAACATCAAAGGGAAGAGGACATCGTTCTTACAAGGGATACATATGTTTATTTATATGTATGGCAACCCGAGCCATACATTTAGAAATGGTTAGTGATTTAACTTCTCAATGCTTCCTAGCAGCCTTCAGGCGCTTTGTATCGCGCAGAGGTCATTGCACGGACTTATGGAGCGACAATGGCACAAATTTCCTTGGAGCATCCAAAGAGTTGAGGGAGCTACTGGTAGCCCAAGAGTCCAACCTGACAGAGGAAATTGTGAAGAGCTTGGCTCTCATCGGCACCACGTGGCATTTTATTCCTGCACATGCTCCTAATTTTGGTGGATTATGGGAGGCAGGAATAAAATCCACAAAATATCATTTAAAACGGGTCATAGGTACTTCTACACTCACATTTGAAGAGATGACCACTCTCCTGGCACAGATTGAGGCGTGTCTAAATTCTAGACCGCTGTCAGTGGCATATAGCCCAGATCCAGATGAGTGCACAGCTTTAACGCCTGGTCATTTCTTAATAGGAGAACCTATACTTACCGTTCCTGATGCAAACTATGATGCAAGTACTATTAGTAGCCTGAAGAGATGGCATTTAGTTCAAGGTATGTTACAAAACTTTTGGCGTAGGTGGGCTAATGAGTATTTGACACATTTCCTTCATAGATTTAAGTGGTCTCATAAAATACCTGAACCTCAAGTTGGAGATGTTGTTTTGGTAAAAGAAGATGACCTACCACCCGCGAAATGGCTTCTTGGCAAAATTGTAAAGAAACATCCAGGCAGTGATAATCTTACCCGAGTGGTTACATTAAAATGTAAAAATTCTTATTTGAAAAGACCCACTTCAAAACTATGTGTTCTGCCTGTTACCGAGTAATTATGATGGATTATTGTTATTAGAAATAGTTTGTCAAGTCACAATATTTTTTAGTTTGTTATGTACCTAAATAATTTGGTTTTGAGTAACTACGTACAGTGTCAGCTCTTAGTCTTGTATATAGATTTTATTGTATAAACTACTTACTGTACAGTTGTCTCACCGAGGATAATTTGTAATTTTGTTGTATGTATGTTTATTGTATCTGCCACGGTGGGCGGTTATTGTTAAGGACAGAGGTCCTTGGTGGGCGGTATGTTTGGTGTAATATAAGGTCTGTTAACATATTTGGTTGACATTCCTATCGATAGATGGCGCTGTACCAATCCGCTTTAAAATTAGATCGCGGTGTTAAGATTCTCCGTCGTTTTATGACCTCAGTGATATTTTTGAAATAAAAACGTGATACTGGCATATACTTCCGTGTATTATTTGCCCTTCAGCGCGTCGCACACCTTTGCGATTTACCCCACAGCCACGCTGCAAATGCAGATAAAAAACGCACGGATTGCGTTTTTTATCTGCATTTTTATGCAGATCTGCAGCCCTGCGCAAATTCAATGTATAGTACCATGCGTTTCTCCATACAACTTTGGTACTAGCGAACATCTATCTTATATATAAAATTCTCGTGTCACAGTTTTCGTTCCTATACTCCTCCGAAATGGCTTGACCGATTCTCATGAAATTTTGTGAGCGTATTGAGTAGGTCTGAGAATCGGTCAACATCTGTTTTTCATCCCCCTAAATGTTAGGGGTAGTCCACGCCTATTTGTTTTTTTTATTTTTACACAAAATTTTTAGTTTCTATTTTTTTTTTACAACATACAAAAATACATACAATCCTAAATTTTCACCGTTCTACGATCAATCCTTAAAAACTGATCAATCGTCATTTAATTAGTTTTATTCCCGAGGAAAATCTAAAAAAAGCGATATAACCCAATTCCACGCGGGCGAAGCCGCGGGCGGAAAGCTAGTACTAATATATAAAGCTGAAGAGTTTGTTTGTTTGAACGCGCTAATCTCAGGAACTACGAGTCCGATTTGAAAAATTCTTTTTGCGTTGGATAGCTCATTAATCAGAAAGGCAAGAAAGTCTTAAGAAAAAAAACAGAAAGGGTTCAGAAAGGCTTAAGGCTATAAAACATCACGCTGCGACTAATAGGAGCAGAGCATTACTAACTCCACGCGAACGAAGTCGCTGGCGGCCGCTAGTATAAAATAGCTTTACCGCGGCATCCCCGAGTGCCCCATGTTTTTGTTTTATTAGAAAGACGATATCTTCAAGGTAGTCTCATGTTTAGGAAATTAGGGTCTGATGATGGAAGACTAGGTAAATCTAGGAGAAATTTAAAAAATCAAAGGGGCGTCTAGGGCTTTTCTAAGTTTTTTCATTAAGTGTTTTAACGCACTACAATTTAGTAAAGTTCGGAGTTGATGATGGAGCCGGGAGACAGCCGAGGGAACTCCTTAACGATTCACATCAGCTGCCTCGTGTTTGTGCTTAATAAATTTGTATTGATAAGAACTTTACACCTAAATGAGTTGTGATTATCATTAAAGCTCTGATGTTGAAGACAAAGGCCAGTTAAGGGAACTCCTTAAAGGTTTACAATAGTTACCTTATGTTTGGACTTATTTCATTTATATTGATGAAAACTTTACACCCATATAAGTAGGTTAAAATGAATGTCTGCAATAGATCTGATGATAGAGCCGAGAGAAATTCGAGGGAACTCCTCAACGATTCACAGCAGCTACCTTGTGTAATCTCTTGATTAATTTGTATTGATAAGAGCTTTACACCTAGATGGATTGTTATGATCATTAGGAGTCTGATAATGAAGACGAAGGACAGTCTGTTGAGGGATCTCCTCAAAGTTTTACAATAGCTGCTTTGTGGTTGGACTTAATTCATTTATATGTATAAAAATATATGGGTAAAAATTAAAGTCTGAAGTACATCAGATGATGAAAACCATAGACAGTCGAGGGAATTTCTCAACAATTTACCACACTCTACTTTAACATAGTACAAACACTACCTACTCGTCATGCTTATGCAAAAATCAATTAAAATCAAGAGACTGAATTTAAAAAAAAAAAAAAAAAAAAAAAGATTTTATTTTATCCAACATTGCGTACAAAATATAAATTAAGGCAACCCCAGTAAGTTGCAAAAGCACTTGTGTTGGGGCTGTCTCGTTTCTACCTTACAAACCAAAATAACAATGTTGAAACTATAACTACAAATATAGAAAATATGTTAAAAGTGCAAAAGGAATATGTGTAGAAGCGTGTTTGTATGTGTGTGACTGTCTGTATGTGTGTGTGAGTGTGTGGGGGTTTATATAAGGATGTCGGGACAGAAGAGGCATGTGTAATTGTGTATGTATACAAATGTTTATCTAATTCTGACTAGTATATCTTCAATTTCGTCATAAGTTAGAGTTTTCAACCATGTGACAATAGTTTTTTTACACTCATGCGTGGATAAGGGATATATGTGTAGTTTAAAATTAATTTTATTATATATGTAGGTAGACTGAGATTGATATTGACGTCCAGCAAATGCAGTTCTAACGCCAGAGCAGTGAGCTACAATGTCTTTACGTCTTCTATTTTGGGTATCTTTATCAAAAATTTAAGTTGTGCTATTTCATTGCGTTATTTCTAGAAATGCTCATACTTTCATTGTGGTCTTAAAGGAATTAAAGCAAACGAAATAGGTCGTTTGCTTGCAGGGCTTTTCCAAATATGCTGGCGTCAACGTCCAGTCTGATCGGACTTTGTATTAGTCGGATATTTATAATTTTTCTGCAAAAGGAAGCTTTGTGTAAATAATATTATAGTATATGTATTTGTTATTTATTTTGGTATACGATAGTTTTATTTTTTACAATTTACGTATTTGTTTTATTAAACGAGAATAATAATATAATTTCACAGTCTTGCCTGGTCCCAAAAAAAACATGATTTTTTTTTTGAAGGTGTCAGTTCTGCAGAAATTTATTTGACCCTGATTACGTTTTCCCTTAAAATAATAAATAATGATAAATTAAACTTTATTATATTATTTTTCTATCCTTTTGTCCATCTGACTTAGCTAACTTTCAATCTACAAAACTAACTTCCAACCCTGAAGTTACAGTCATAACATATTTAGTTATAAAGGTCTAATCAATACACATTAAATAAGCCCAAACACGTGACAGTTGCTTCCGATGTGGATTCCCTTTGATATTCTGTCATCTCCATCATCAGGTCAGGCCCAAATCTTCACGGTTTTATAGTATCATCCGATATAAACACGAGTATCAAGTTGTCACCCGAAACGTGCCTACAGTTTTCGATAATTGGCCTAAATTTCTCAGAATTTCCATTATCGACACTGACGTGGTAACAATGGGATTACATAGGCAGCATATCCCTTCATATAAAAAAAGAATGGTCAAAATAGGTTCATTAACCATAAAGTTATCAGCGAACACAATAAATCGAACTGAGAACCACCTTTTTCTGAAGTCGGTTAAAAAATAAACACTGCAGAATTTTTATTATGAAGTATCGTCAACATTTGTTTGAGTACATAATAACCAAAAGTATTTGGGCGCACCAATAAACATAAATAAAAGTGCTATGTCTGTTACTTCTGTGGTCTATGTTTCTAACTTGTATTTGTAAGTACTACGTCCGCCAGACGGCGCTAGTAAAATTTTACGAAGTATTGTAGAGGTGGGGCGCGGTGAAGAGGGAGCAAATGCGCAAGGTCATTTGGTGAGGGTACGGTCTTAAGTCAACGATTTTTCCGGGGTGAAGCCATTTCATTGAACTGTGATTGAGTTGTCCCTTAGGATTACCCCTGATACAGATAATATTTCATGAATAAGGATGGATCTTAGTTATCTTGTAAATAAAATGAAATGAAATAAAATAATTATCTCCTAAAGTAACGTTTATAAATTGTTAGTCATCTAATAGTACCTAATTTCTAATCAATAACACATTGTGATAAAATCTATATCTATACTAATATATAACGCTGAAAAGTTTGTTTATTTGTTTGAACGCGCTAGTCTCAGGAACAACCAGTTCGATTTGAAAAATCTTTTTGAGTTAGATAGTCCATTCATCCGGGAACCCTTTAGGCTATATTACATCACGCCGCGACCAATAGGAGAGGAGAATATAAAAAAAAATATCGAAACCTACGCGGGTGAAACCGCGCGGCGCAGCTAGTTAAAAATAAACAACAGCGTCCGAAAAATGCGATACAAAATCTATTTTAAATACCTAGGAGATAATTTGAAACATATTTATTTTATAACACTATAGATTTATAAATAATCAATGCTTTGGTGACTAAGCTCTGGTGACTAAGCTCTGGTGACGATGCGGTTAAATCTCACAGCTGATGACGATTGATAACAAAAACGTGATCTGGTAGATATACTGATAAAAATTGCTATTATCAGATACCTTGCGTATTTACTTATATGTTAAATAAACACAATGGTGTTTATTTAACATATATCGAATATATCGAATAATCTAGTACGAGGTGAATCGTACCACAAAAAGGACGTAATAAACCAATCAATAATGGGAGTGTGCAGTGAAATATTAATATATAAGCCAAAGGGAGAAAAGTATCTGACTGGGGGAACTATAAGTGGAAAAGTGAAGTTTCATCTGGACAAAGATACCGAGTACAAGAACATAGCTCTGTCACTCATCCAGGAAGGTCAATGTGAATGGCATGAATTTACTAGCTTCAGTGAAAGAAAACAGAATAAAAAAACGCAATTCCTGGGCTATGAAAATAACGTGATAGCAAAAATATACTTCTTGAACAAGCTAACGGATAAAAATGTAACACTGAAAGCCGGAACATATGAACACCCGTTCAACATCATTATACCAGAAAATACACCTCCAACAGTGAAGACAAGTATTGGAGAAATAAAATATAAATTGGTACTAAAATTTAAAAAGCCTGAAACCTTTGGACTAACTAAAACATACAAAAAAACTATAACAATATATCCTAGAATTGATTCATCACTTCCAGATGAGCCGATATTTGCTTCACGAAATAAAACTCTTATAAAACTGTTTTCTCCGAAGAAGCATGAGATTGACCTGAAAGCTATACTAGACAAAGGTTACTTGAATCCCTGTGGTGAAAGAAAAATATCATTTACTGTGAATAATAATAGTGACGTTATGTTTTCGATTGTAACAGAATTGATTAGCAAGACCAATTACTCAGCCAACGGTAAGACAATATCTAAGACAAAAGTGATTGAATCGAGTACTGTAGAGAGTCCAAAAATACCTGATAATAGTATATCAAACATGTTCAATATAATACCAGTGGCGTCGGAAATATGTACAGTGAGACACTCGGCAGTAATAGAAAGAGAATATACGTTAAGGATCACCATGAAGCTACCATTACCGCATGTAAATTCATCCCTTGAAATACCTGTGTTTGTTGGAGAAAGTACTGCAGTATTTGATGTAGTAAATGGTGAAGAAGCAAGTGGGTCCAGTGAGCCTATGGAAGCCCCACCGTCTTATTGGGAGGCAATGCAAGAAGATAAAAAGAAAGATGATTAAAATGTAGCGTTTAATGCGAACTCTCAAGTTACTCTTGCAGGTACTGTTTGTCTGTTTATGAATTGGCATACATTATTTTATTTGAAACCAAATGGTATATTATAAGGCTGACTGTTAGCTGTAAATCCAATTGATTATGGTTAAATGTTCTGATTTAAGAATAATCTCAACTAATGCTGCACAATGTATTTTTACTAATTATACGTAACTCTCTTAATGTTTTTTTCATTTTCTAACTCGTTAGCTGTCATTAAACACTGGCATCAGTGTTCATTCAATTTGATTCAATTTGAATTTGACAGCCTCCGTGGCGTAGCGGTAGCGGACGCGGCCGCTGCGCAAGGTGGCGCGGGTTCGATGCCCGCACAGTGCAAGTATTTGTATGCATTAATATGAACATTTGCACTGGTCTGATCGTGCCTCGGAAAGCACGTTAAGCTGTTGGTGCCGGTTGCCATACGAACATCTAATGTGCGTCTAACGTTACGGGTTGTTGGAGCCCTCAAAAATCCAACAATTGGTCTAACTGCAATGCTCCGATGTCGCCTTCGGGTTGTGGAGGTCAGACAGCAGTCGCTTCACAGAAAATGACAAAGTTTAGCCATATCAGCAAGTTGGACTGGTAAAGCGGACCCTAGACTCCAAAGCTGAAAAGGCTTCGGATGCGACTGGGATTAACGCTGGGATGATGATGATGATGATGATCAGTGTTCATTCAATTTCACAAGTTACTAATGATCAGTACTCATTCAATTTCACAAGTTACTAACATCGCTTCACTATCAAAGTCACTCTAGTACCAAAAGAGCCATGAGAGGTCTCAAGCAACCTAACAGAAACCCTCTCATGAAAAGAATAAAGACCAGAATGCTTTGGACAGACCTGTCATTTGGACCGGCTCAAAATAGTCTTATGTATGTGATTTAGAGAGTGATCAACGGTAAAATAATTGCAAACGGACCATTGCATTCAGAAATACCACTTAATAAAATTATTTTACAAAATGAATTTATCTATTACATTGTACCTGTCAACTGTCAACTGAGTATCGAACTATCAGTAGCCATTATAGTTCAAATTTCCACGATAGATGGCGTTGTTCCTCAGAGTGGATTTCTGAATAGGACTTTCCGCTGCTGAAAGACTCACGTGCCATATACGGAGTATGAAATTTATTTAAATTTGAGATAATATTTTTTTTAGACATTATGTAATTTAGAAAATTAATAAATACTTATCATAATAAGCCTATCATGTCCCCACTGTTGGGACATATGCCTCCTCTCGGTGAGAGGGAGTGGGCCGTAATCTACCACGCAGGCCCAGTGCGGGTTGGTAGATGTCACATGTCTTCGAAGTTTTTGCCTCTAGGACATACTGGTTTCCTCACGTTGTTTTCCTTCACCGTTTTGAGAGCAGTGGCGATGAAATATTTTACAGTAAGGGTCAAAAGTGGAGTATCACTTTTGACACTTATTGTTAATGCCATAAAGTTCAAAAGTGGTAATGCACTTTTGACCCTTACTTGTAGACAAAGTAAAGCGCTGGATGGAGTTCGAACTTACGACCTACAACTTGTTAGTCGAAACTTAACTTACTTAACTTGTAACTACGTACTTACTAAAAATAAAGCTGAAAAGACAAAAACAAGTACTTTGAATGTGTCCCGAGTGTTTAAGTTACGGTAAGTAGACTTATTTTTTTTTTTAATTACCTTGAAAGTTATTCTTCATAGTTCCAGATTACAGTACCGTCTTTTCAATTAAATTAAAAGTCTTTTTATTAGAATCATCATCATCATCATCATCATCAGCCTTTACTCGTCCACTGCTGGACATAGGCCTCTTTCATGGCACGCCAACAAGCTCGATCCTGAGCAGTTCTCCGCCAGCCACTACCAGCCACCTTTTTGATGTCGTCGCTCTATCTCGCCCAAGGGCGTCCCACGCTACGTTTGCCGTTTATTAGAATAACGTTTCTATATCGAAACTAATAATTTAAAAAAAAATCCTAGAATTTTTGGACATTGTATTTAAACTGTTTAACATTATATGATCAAATCAAAAGTCATTTATTCAAATTAGGCTGAGAGTTAGCACTTTTTGAACGTCAATATTACATAAGACAGTCCCCCAAAATGCCCACCCATCGACACTTCCTAGTGCTTTCGCTGGGAAGAAGAAGTGGCGGAAGAAACTCCCCAGCAGCACAGCTGTTTGTTCATTTAAAAAAACACATGACTTTATACAATACTATGTATGTGGAAATGTGAAATATGGAAAACTGTTTTGACATTACCTATATTAAAAACTGTTTGACTTTATAATGTAGACATTATTGGATTTATGATATTTACAACTTTTGACATTCAATTTGTAACTTTTTTGACTTTGTATTTGAAATTGGTTGACATTATATTTAAAAGTGTTTGGCACTATATTTAAATTTCGCTTATAATGTAAGGTTTTTGTTAATTTGTGTGAAGTTAATCAACACAACGTAAATTATTTTATGAATAAATAAAACAAGACGTAGTTTGGTTCACTTTTTACGCAGTCGGGCTTTTTATTTTATTTTAGACTTAGACTAAATAATTGAACACATTGCAAAAAAAAATGTTAATACACAGTTTTTGTTCCAAATAAATAATTTTCACAATGTTTCTTATTTATGTTAGTTTTTAATTTACTGTTACTTTTTTTGAATTCATTTATTATAATGGGTATTTTTATTACTGTTCTTTTGTATAATTTTGTAATTT
Source organism: Sesamia nonagrioides (assembly GCA_017933935.1). Classification (NCBI taxonomy): domain Eukaryota; kingdom Metazoa; phylum Arthropoda; class Insecta; order Lepidoptera; family Noctuidae; genus Sesamia; species Sesamia nonagrioides. Next base: position 286,810 of record JADWQK010000341.1, read on the forward strand.
TAAATAAATATTCACTCGAATCAAAAAGTGATGAAAGAAAAGTATTATTATTTTTTAATTTATATCTATCTACGATACCCCATTTGTCAAGTGGGGTATCATCGAATAGGTATTTTGTTGATTTTATTTTATTTCATTTACTCAATATGGCGTATGAGACGCCATATTGAGTATTTATTAATTCCTTGTCTTTAGGGACAATGCAGGTCTAAGAAGAATTGAGGAAGTATCTGACGTTATGAAACATAAAAATCGACCCAGGGGTTTAGTCTGTATAGTGCTTCAAAGAAACATACATACATATATAAACTGATGAACACATTGACCTCCTTTGCTGCACGCAGTCGAGTAAAAAGCTTAAGCTAAGAAAGTAGTCCTTCTAAATAGCACTTCTTTTAATAAGATATCCACCACCAGGCTTACCATCAGGTGGGGTTGCAGTCAATCACTAGTTTATAATTATTAAAATATATATATATATATATACAATATGTAAAGAAAACCCTGTCCGACCCATAAGGATAATAAAGGTTAGGTAAACACTTGACCTAATATAATATAAAATTTTACGTAATCATCATAGTAACAATACTAATGAATTTTGAAATAGTCCTTTTTTCCCGGGAATTACTTCCAATTTCCCCGAAATTTGGTAATTTTTAAAAAAGTGACAACACCGGTATTATTATAAGCCAATAGCGACGCGACCACGTCACAGGTTCCGCGTGCCCTGCCCCCCACCGCCCGCGGAAGGGGTTGCTTAGCGCACATGTATTAAGTTACCTCTTTTTGCGAAATAATATTTATTTTTTTAGGGGGATTTTTTTTTAAGTTTTGCCTGACTTTGTGGGCATTAGTAGAATCAATTATCGATACCTAACAATACCTTCACGGATCAGACAGGGTTTTCGTTACATATTGTATATATATATCGGATCGGACAGGGTTTTCTTTACATATTGTATATATATATATACAATATGTAAAGAAAACCCTGTCCGATCCGTGAAGGTATTGTTAGGAATCGATAACTGATTCTACTAATGCCTACAAAGCCGAACAAAAGTTTAAAAAAAATCCCCCTAAAAAAATAAATATTATTTTGCAAAAAGAGGTAACTTAATACATTTGTGCGGTAGCACACCCTTCCGCGGGCGACGGGGGGCAGGGCACGCGACGCATGGTCGAATCGCATAAGCGTACCGTCAATATGGTGTTGTCACTTTTTTAAAAATTACCAAATTTCGGGGAAGTTGGAATAAATTCGCGGGAAAAAAGATTATTTTAAAATTCATAGTATTGTTACTATGATGATTACGTAAAATTTTATATTTTATTTGGTAATGTGTTTACCTAACCTTTATTATCCTTACGGGTCGGACAGGGTTTTCTTTACATATTGTATATATTGTTCTACTTGTTAATATTATATCTTTAACTGTTTTTTTATTGATGTACTTTATATGCACACATTAATTTTTACTCCACTCTGTAGCAAAATATGTGTGTGTGTGCGAGTGAATTCCATGATTTAATTCGGGGGAATTAAATCATGGAATTCACTCGCACACTCCGTCGTCCGATGATGGAACGGAGATCCCCATCTCCGTTCTATCATCGGACGACCCGTCGTACGGCGAGTTTCCACCCTTACGTTGTTGACATAACAAGGATCCGAACGAAGCGTTTCGCCCTTTCTTTTATACCGAGTACATCGAGGGACTAGAACAATTTGCCAGCGGCTGTGTTTCCGTCGGACTACAATTTAAGTGGCTCTTAATAAATTATTAGCGCAATTTACCGTCAACGATTGCATCACTCCTTGCAATATAAACGAGTGCCGCCTGTTGGCGGGATTACGGTCAAGAACAAGTTAAAAACAATTGGTAATGCTTCTGCTTATAACTTTTTAAAAAATTGGTACCTACACGTACTTCTGGTTAGCCTGGGCCTGAAACAACGAATAATTGGTGGAAAGTCATAACATCGGCTGCCGGAAGAAGTTACTACCTACCACACAAAGTCTTGCCGCCAAGTAAGCGCTTCTTCATCAGCCTTCATAATTTTTCAGCAGTTCACTGCTAAAAATAATCTAATCATATTATTTGACATAAACCGACATGGGCACACTAGCAACGGTTTCACGGTTCCATGTGGTCATTTGAAGAAGGATACTCTTCGGTCGCCAAAGAACGTTTTGTTTTTGCCTCGTCGTAAATAAAGGAAAACTCATTCGTCTTATGCGCTAAAAGATTTTGCACCAGAAATGTCACTTTGTTAATGGCACTTCTTAGTTTGATAACAAAACGGATCCATCATCATCATCTCAGCGTTAATCCCAGTCGCATCCGAAGCTTTCTTCAGCTTTGGAGTCTGGGGTCCGCTTTACCAGTCTGACTGCTGATTTTGGCTAAACTTCGATATTTTCCGTGAAGCGACTGCAGTCTGACCTTTACAATCCGAAGGCGATATCGAAGCTTTTAAGGGCTCCAACATCCTGTAACGACTGCCATTAGATGTTCGTATGGCAACCGGGACCAACGGCTTAACGTGCTTTCCGAGGCACGACCAGTTTAATATACACCAGCACCCTAATTGTGTAACGAACTATTACTATCAATCTGAATAATTTTGAGGTATACCTATTGCTAATCCATTGCTTCATATGTTCTAAAAATGTGTCTGCTCAACAACGGAAATAACGCAATGAATATTGTTCAACTGTCAAAATGAAACCCATTGATACTGATAGTATGTTACGCAATCACCCTGATGCACTTTTGACATGTGCAGAATTGTCGACTTCGGCTTTACTTGCCATAATTAAAAATAATAAAATAGAAAATTCGCATGAATTGAGACGTGGTCGCTAACAATGGGCCTTATAAGAAGGTCACTCAAAGAGCAATGGAGAAGGCTATGCTTGGGGTTTCACTGGGCGATCGAATCGGGAATGAAGAGATCCGCACATCCGACATAGCCCCAAGAATTGCAACACTAAAGTAGCAGTGGGCCGGGCACATAGCTCGTAGGACCGATACTCGATGGTGGCGACGAGTTCTCAAGTGGCGATCACGCACCGGAAGACGCAGCGTGTAGGTAGGCCCCCGACAAGGTGGACCGACGACTTGGTGAAGGTCACGGGAAACCGCTGGATGCGGGTGGCGCGGGACCGGTCGTCGTGGAGAACCTTGGGGGAGGCCTATGTCCAGCAGTGGTTGTCTTTCATCTGAAATGTTGGTGAGAAGCGCTAATTGGAACTTTCTATAGCTAAATATCAGTGGTACGTAAGCTCCATGAGTATTATTTTTAGGAGCAAAATTTGCTACTAAACCTTCCACTTACACACTTAAACAGCTAATATCTAATCGATCCTTTACACATAATCTTTTATCAACACCGAATACTTCACAATGTCACTGATATTACAATCTGGCACGCTGCCTCTGATAATTTAGTACGGAACGGATGATTATATAAAAACGACGTTAAAAATAACAAACAAAATATGGGAGTCAAAAGTGATATATTCGTACAAATTCCTGATAAAAGAAAGCACATAGCTGGAGAATTTATTAAAGGACTAGTAAAGTTTCATCTGGACAAAGAAACAGTTTACAAGAAGGTAAGTCTATCGCTCGTTGAGAAAGGACAATGTCAATGGTATGAATATGAACGAAGTTACCGTGCTAGCCACAGAAAACAAACTCGTCAAAGAAGGAAGGAAGTCAATCGCTTCGTTTTCAAAGGCCATGAAACAAGAGTAGTAAAAAAAATTAACTTGCTTAGCAAAAATACTGATGAAAATATAACATTGAGCGCTGGATCATATGAGCACGCTTTCAAAATGTTAATCCCAGAAAATATACCGCCATCAATGAAGACAGATATTGGGGAAATAAAATATTATTTAGTTTTAAAATTTAAAAAGCCCAGGATTTTTAGCCTGAATAAGAAGTTCCAGATAAAAATAACATTATATCCAGGCATTGATTCTGCGCTAACAAATAAACCATTAAGCTTTGGTTTGGACAAAACTCTCAACAAATTATTTTCTTCTCACAAGAATGAGATCAATTTGAAAGCAGAACTTGAAAAGGGATATTTGAATCCTTCTAGTGAAAGACAAATTAGTTTTTTTGCGACTAACAACACTAATATAAGTTTCTCAATAAAAACTGAATTAATTAGCAAAACGAAGTATAAAAATTATTCTGATCTATCAAAGCGTATGTCTGATGATACAAAAACTGTAAAGGAAGTGATTTATTCTAGTGCAATTGGAAATTCAAGAGTGTCCAGAAACGGTATCTCAAGTATGTTTATTAAAATACCAGTAGCAGCGGATATGTGCACGGTAAGACACTCGAAAATAATAAACAGGGAGTACAAGTTAAGAGTAACATTGAATGTACCTCTGCCGCATATAAATTCATCAGTTGAAGTTCCTGTATTTGTAGGAGAAAGATTCAAAGGTACAGAAGACGTTGAGTCAAAAGCGCCCATCGCCGAAACGCCGTCGTATTGGGAGACCATGTTTGAAAACAAACATGAATATGAAAGAGCATAAAGAAATGATCTTAGTAATGTAAACTATATTTTACATTTATCTGTTTATTTATATTATGTAAAGATCTTAGCCGTGGACAAAACGTGGCAAACGTAGAATAACCCAAAAAGTATACCCAAATGTGACTTGGAGTAACCTGAATAAATATGACAGTTTGAGATCATTTCTATAGAAATGCTGTCAAACTGCACTATTTTTTCTTGAGATGAATAATATCAAATTATTTAATAATCAGGCCATATTATACAATGATCTTGTCGTCAGAGTTTTTTTTAATTTTTCGTTTAAGTGTTGATACGTTATTGTGGTATCTGTTCTGTTATTTGTAATATTGTTACACAAAAGAGTATCTTCTATTTATTTATAAAAATTAAACCCTTTTTAAAATGTATTAGCAAGTCAATGTCGTAACTTAGGTTCAGTCGCATCCGAAGCTTTTTCAGCTTTAGAGTCTGGGGTCCGCTTTACCGGTCTAACTGCTGATTTGGCGAAATATCGATATTTTCCGTAACTTAGGTATGAAGAATTATTTTGTGGATATTTTTTATCATATACATACATAGTTACATAATTCTTAAAAAGTTTAAGTAAACACGCAGTAAAATATTTCAAAATATTGGTATCTTTTGTTTTATTTTTATTGTATTTCATCCAATAGATAGTAAAGGACTTGGTGTAGAAATAAGCTTTTCTACTGTCAAAGGAGAAAAATTGCTTATTGTCGAAAGAATTCCGTATTATCTTAAAAGACTTTAAAAGTTGTTATCCCGTGATTTCCTTATATAAGATGACGTAGAAAAAGCGTTCAATTTCCTCATACGAACGATAAACAATGTATTAGATGTATTTTTCGTACATAAAAGATAATAAATTAGTTTACATTTATTAAATTTATGGTTTTTGTAACATACGTGTAACGAGGTTAACATTCTGGTTTTGTAAATTGTTTCTTTTTTTTGTAAATGAAACAAAGCTAGCACAGGTTTTACCTTATACACGTGCTTTAAGTGGAAATGAAATAAGTCGCCCTTAGATGAATACTTTTATATTTTAATTTTTACTCGGCATTGGGAATTACTCTTAGGTCGTCGGTGCATTTACAAACAGTCAGACTGTTAGTCATACAAATATTTCTTTCGTGCGGCAATCGAACCCATGAAAATTGCTGTCCTGTCCGTACCTTTTTTGTGGTGTGGATGGAAAATCATCAAATGACCTCTCCCCCTCTGGGCGGGGCGGAAGGGCGTGTCAGACTTTTTCTGACTAAACTGGTAGGTTTTAGTCAGTAAAAGTCTGGTTCCGTCACTTGCCTGGGCGCTGAGATTCCGTCACGAGCTCCGCCTTCTCCTTTGCCAGCATCACTTCTTCGCAGAAGGATGGGACGGCCTGCCATGCACTCTCGCTTCAGATCATGGTCTAGACCACAGCCGAACGCAAAAGATCGTCACCAATCGCCACCTCGTTAACCGCAGAAGCCGGACAGACCTCCACCGTGTCGTCCTTATCATTTTTTTTTTTTATTTTTTTTTTTATTTTAGTACTTGTAATTTGGAACGAAGTACAAGTTTAACAGCGGTATGTGACTAACTAAGATTTTTATTGGAAATTGGAACAAAACTTCAGGGTGAAAAACGAATATATGTTAGCCGACTAATTCGAATTGATCGTGAAAAGTTATGTAAATAGAGCTTAGAGCGCAGTGGCTGAGCAATCGACTGCTGAGCTGCGTTTCGCGGGTTGATCCTGACAGGAAATATTTGTATGGCCTACACATTTTTCTTTATAATTATAAACTAATGCTTAACCGCAACCCCGCCTGATGGTAAATCGCGTAAATCTAGTTTATTAGGAGCCTCTTCACCTACCTCCCTACCACCTACCAGCTACCCCTAGTAGACTCTCTTTACCTTGAAGACACTTAAATTGTAGTCAGACGGAAACACCGCCGCTGGCAAATTGTTCTAGTCCCTCGATGTACGATGTACGCGGTATAAAAGACGAGGCGAAATAGTTGCTCTGGGTCTGGCTGTTTGTGTATATGAGTTTACATGTTTGTAAGCGCACCCACGATACAGAAGTAGTTCCTAGTTTCGGACAATGCTAATTAAAAGGAAATAGTGCTCACGGTAAGATGGTTACAAAATCGCACTGCTGTACGTAATTATTTTTTTAATGGTTATAAACTACTGCTTGACAGCAATCCCACCTGATAGTAAGCAGTGATGCAATCGTTGATGGTAAAAGGCGCTAGTTTATCAAGGGCCTACTCACTCAACAAAAAGACTGGGTGAATGGAAGGAAGACGGCAATTGAGTGAGGTGATGTAATGTTAAACCCAACAACACGACCAACGATGCTCCGCCAGAGGGAGAATGCCGGAACACGACGAATCGCTTGGTGGCAAGACTTTGTCTGGTGGGTGGAAACTTTTGCCGACAGCCGATGTTATGGGCCTAAAATCATCCATTACTTATACACTAGATTCACAATTAGCGTAAAAAAATGGTTGAACTGAACAAGCGCACAACACAGCACTTGGGTGCTTCTTTCATTTAGTACTTACTTCATAATTCTGACTTTAATGCATGCGTATAAGGTTGAATTAATTTGATGTAACACAGGGTCGATCGTAAAAAATTATGGCTTTTTGTCCTGCTTTGTGATAAGAACTTTATACACTGCACTTAAGGCTGATTTTAAATTAATGTATATTTATTTTGACTACTTTAGCCTGCTTAATTCTTGTCGCCATTTTTGATAAGAATTTTGTTCGAGAATTTGTATCTAGTGTATAAGTGATCGATGTCTACAACGTGTAACATAAAGGGTATATACATAACAAAGGCATGGCATCTTTACATGATATCAAACGATATTGGAAGGGCTTTTTAATCCTATCTCTTTATGTTAGGAAGTTATGAGGAAAAACACCGCCTGTGATAGGCTACTATCATACTAGTCGCACAGAGATATTGAAGACATTTATCGGATTTTGGCAAGTAACGTGACGGGTAACGAGTAGTTATTAACGTATGTAGTGTGCTGCCACGTTTATTATGATTTGATTACCAATTTTTTGAGTATTTTATTTTGAGTTGAAACCCTTCCGATATCGTTTGATATCATCTAAAGATGCCATGCCCTTGGTATGTATATACCCTTTTTGTTACACGTTGTATATAAATAAATAAAAAAAAAACATTTAAAAATATAAAAAATAGTAGCCCACCGGTATCGGGAACAAGGTCCAAGCTACCGGCGGTCAGGGCTCCAGAGAGAGGAACTTCCTGACTATGCGAGCCGTGTCCAGCAGTACCGCTTTCTGAATCAAGCCCTTGATCCAGCTGCCTAACGAGAGCCTCCTGAGGTGTTGGTCGAGGCTCTTGGCTATTAAGCCATTGGCTGTCACGACTATCGGTACAATGATTGCTGAATCCACTTCCCACATGTCGACAACCTCGTGAGCCAAATCAAGATACTTGATTTGTTTATCTTTCTCAGCTTTCACGAGGTTCTCATCATGTGGAATGAATACCTAATTACTTATTATTATCTTAACGAATTCATCAGTCACCTTGTAAATGAACCTGCTTAATTTTAAATTTCAGTTTATTTAATTTCCAAATCCAACCCGAAATACTTAAATATGTGATGTGATACACAAATCACAAGGGTCTGACTAAATTACATTTACATTCTAGGTGCGAGAGGCCCCAGGCAACACATAAATTGAACTCCACTCGCTGGGTGTTGTATAAGCTTGACCCACAAATCAACTCTGTGTGGAAATTAACTTGAATACACTTAATTAAAATGAATACAGAGCTGTAGGTCGCAGGTTTGAACACAGACATACACTTTTTTATGATAACCTACACTGTTCTCTATGCAAAGGCCCTCTTCTTTTCCTTATATCATAACATACCTACTCATATTTCATCATCATCAACCCTTTTTTTATCGTCCCACTACTGGGCACAGGTCTCCTCTCATACAGGGAAAGATTGAGCGTAATCACCACGCTTGCTCAATGCGGGTTGGCGAGTATCGCCAACCCGCATTCGCCGTCGGACCCAAAGTCCAGGTTTCCTCAAGATGTTTTCCTTCACCCTTAGTCATTGGTGACCAAGATATACTTAGAAAGTACATATAACTTAAGAAAAGTTACATTGGTACTTGCTTGACCCGGAATCAAACCCGCGCACTCATACTTGAGAGGCTGGTGTTTTAACCACTTGGCCACCACGACTGTACTAGCCCACCACGACTGTTACTCATATTTATTTGCATTAATTTCTGTTCAAAATATGTTTAGTATTCCAATACTGTAACGCACTGATCTGATTATCTTCCATTACACCAAAACTCATTATTCATCCACCATCAGCTCACAAACACAGCCCTCAACATGTAACTATTGGTTTCGACGATTGCCTATCATCATCATCAACAACAACCTTTTTATACTGTACCCAGACCTACGCTGAATTCACCTTCCGCCTGGCGAAGTTCCTAACCGGACACGGTTGTTTCGGGAGATTCCTGTTCCGTATAAGGCGGGAGGAAACGCCAAGGTGTTACCATTGTGTGGATCGCCCTGAGGACACGGTGGAGCATACGGTGGAGGTCTGCCCGGCTTGGGTAGAGCACCGCCGTGTCCTCGTTGCGGCGATCGGCGGCGATCTCTCGCGTCCGACCCTGGTCCAGGCCATGGTCCGGAGCGAGAGTGCATGGCAGGCCGTCACCTCCTTCTGCGAAGCAGTAATGCTGGCCCAGGCGGAGCGCGTGAGGCAACGGGAATCCCAGCGCCCTCACGCCACTAGCCGCCGCAGGAGATTCCCTGGTCGGAAGATGACACCAAACTCCCAGCCACCGTAGGCGTGGGCCTGCGGGCGGTGAGCAATGGGCAGCTCGCCGCCCGTTAAACAAGGAACCGTGGCCCTGGCCGTCCCACAGGCAAGTGAAGAAACACGGGTGGGTTTTAGTCAGTAAAAGTCTGACACGCCCTTTCGCTCCGCCCAGAGCGGGAGAAGTTATTTGATGATTTCCCATGCCAACAAAAAAAAAAAAGACCTACGCTGGATGGTAATACTTTTTTCCTTCTAGACACTTTTTAATATAACGTAACTAATGATTTCATTGTTTCAACAAAATAACGCTATTCGTTACGTCACCATGAGAACCTTCCCTTCTAATTTAATTGATGGCCTGTTATTTTTACGCTGATTAGATATCCGAACTCCTCCGAAATTATGCATTGATCCTGGTGTAGCGGTATCTTCAAACGCCACATGAGAACAACGCGTCATAATGACGTCACACTTATTCTACATCTCGCAAGCAGAGTTGACCGTGCAACTAGCATACATACAACTTCCTAACATCAAACGTTGGGCAAGTGCTCGACAGAATACCTATCTGGGCGCAGGCCCCTTTTTTATTACCCGACTACGGCAAAGCAAAAGGAGGGTTATGATTTTGACAGGCTATGAATGTATGTATGTATGTATGTATGTTCATCTGTTCCCTAGTAACTTCTAAACTACTTATCAGAATTCGACAAATGACATATCATTAGAAGCGTCTTAATTGTCCGCTGGTTATAGGCTATATGGGGTTTCACAATATCTAATGTGGCGCCCTCTAGCGGACAAAACATACAGAGTAAAAAAATAAAATTAAGATAAATATGGCGTGTTTGGTATCATTTGAAAGCTCTTTACTTGTACATTTTGAATATATATATATATATATATATATATATATATATTGCTAGCATTTGCTCGTGACTTTACCTGTATTCATGGGCTGGTTGCATATAATTCACATCTTTTCGTTCATAGCTTTTTTATTCCTTATCAGAATAAGATCACTGTAGTACCATTAGATAGGCCTTGATATTCTGTTAGTTATGAGCTATAAAGCTTGTCACCAAATTTAGTATTGCGCACTATAACGGACAAAAAGTTCTATGTGAATAAAAAATTAAAATAAATATACCGTGTTTAGACGTGAAAGAGCTTCAGGAGTACTTTATGCTTGTACATAATTACAAGAATGCTTTAATGATGTTAAATATGAGCGATAAGAGTAAAGCCCGGATCACGGGAACTGTGAATCGGTTTATGCAATATAATGTAGAGCAGTGTGAACATTAATAGAATATGTAATGCACTAATGAAAACGACATAAGCTGGGAATAACTCCACGCGGTGAAGGCGGAAACAGTTTGATAACTGGCTAAAACTCCCACAAAAATGTCCTCTGCACTATATGCCTTCGGGCTTATGTTGTTATATGTGCGTGTAGATGTAATATGTCAAGTACCTAGTTTTTAGTTCATCAATTTACCTTTTGGTAATATTATGCGCCACAAATACACTTTAACACCAAAATAGTACAAATAATAAAAAGTAAAAACTAAAACCCAACTACGACAAAAAACGACACTGAAAAAGTATAAAACAAGATTTTCAGAATACTGAACCTAACAAAGTTGCTAATGTCATCATCATCCCAGCGTTAATCCCAGTCGCATCCGCAGCCTTTTCAGCTTTGGAGTCTGGGGTCCGCTTTACCAGTCCAACTGCTGATATGGCTAAACTTCGACATTTTCCGTGAAGCGACTGCCGTCTGACCTCCACAACCCGAAGGCGACATCGAAGCATTGCAGTTAGACCAATTGTTGGACTTTTGAGGGCTCCAGCAACCCGTAACGACTGCCACTAGATGTTCGTATGGCAACCGGGACCAACGGCTTAACGTGCTTTCCGAGGCACGACCAGACCAGTGCAAATATTCATATTCATGCATACAAATACTTGCACTGTGCGGGGATCGAACCCGCGCCACCTTGCGCAGCGGCCGCGTCCGCTACCGCTACGCCACGGAGGCTGTCAAAAGTATAAAACAAGATTTTCAGAATATTGAACCTAACAAAGTTGCTAATGTAGTTGCAAGTAAATGGACACAGTAGACTCTACCAAGATGCTTTCGTTGTAAATTGACAATAATGTCATACAATACTATTCTGAAGTATGTAATATTCACTATGTAGAGATAAATTTTCATGTTTGGAAAGGCGTAGTCACACGTCGTCAAGGTGCTACGGTATGTGTGACTACGCCTTTCCAAACATGAAAATTTATCTCTACATTGGCAACTTTGTTAGGTTCAATATTCTGAAAATCTTGTTTTATACTTTTTCAGTGTCGTAGTTGGGTTTTAGTTTTTACTTTTTATTATGGAGGATTAGTGAACTTTATACACTGTTCCTCATGCCTTTTTTAGTTATTTTGTTTGTCCGTTCTTTTACAATAGTCCACATAGTTTTTACTTTATTTGATGATTTATTCATTTTATTTATGTAATGTAATTTTTTTGCCTGTGTTACTGATTTTTTTAAGATTTTTTCATACTTTTTATAATATTTTGTAAATATTGAATCATTCATTTTTGTGGAAAGAACTTTTAATAGTCTTTTATTTTTACAAGATTGTTTAATGCCAACGGTGAGCCAGCAATTATTTCGTTTTGTTTTTAGTTTAAGTCTGCGTATAGGGATACATGTATCCAAGATATCTATCAGAGATTTATGAAACGAAAGATAGTTTTCATCAACGTTTTTATTTGGCTGTATAATATCATTCCAGTTTAGTGTCTTTAGTTTTGATTTAAATTTTTGTATGTTATTACTGTTAAATAGTCTTTTATTACTAAACCAAATGGATTGTTTGCTTTGTTGTTCTATAGCCAAGTGTATTATTGTTCCGCAATGATCTGAAAAGCCTAATTCTTCTACGGTCGTGTACATTTTGCTATCATTAAAATTAGTAAAAATCAAATCTAGGCATGTTGACGTTGTTTGTGAGATACGCGTAGGTTCTTTTATATGTTGTATAAATTTAAATTCTAGCATGATATCAATAAATTGGTTTGTTTTTACGCTATTTTCTAATATATTTATATTTGAATCTCCTCCTATAATGACGTTATATTTTTGGTATTTATTGTTTATATGTTGCATTAATTGTTTTAGCTGAGTAATAAAAACTACTTCCTCTCTTCTATTCCAATACATGGTAACTATTAATAGATTTTGCTTTGGTAGCCTACATGCACATACTTCTATACAATATTCAACAGACATGTCTCTAATATCACAACATTCTATAGATTCTACACTATCCTCTAAGATAATACAGACACCGCCACCACTTCGAGAGCGGCGACAATACGATGCCGCAGTTAAATATCCACTAAATTGCATAGTTTCTAATTTATTTTTGGTTAGCCAGGTCTCAGACATGCATATTGCTTTGTAGGTGGGTTGATCGTTGAGAAAAGCCTCTAGAAGGTGGTGCTTGTTATGAATGCTTTGAATGTTTTGAAATAAGATTTTAAATTGTAGGTCTGGGGTTTCGAAATGAACGATTGTTGCTACCTTCATTTACATTATACTGAGTTTGGCGGCGCTCAAATTGCTGATTATTAGTGTCTGTGTCGGGTTGCTCCTTCTGCATTTCTGTTCGTTTACCTTCTATAAACAACTGATTGTTTCTTATTATTGCATATAACCCTTTTTTCCTTGCTCTTAACATTTCTTCTTGCATTTCTTTTCTCTCCATTCTTTCGTTTTCGTCTAAAAATTCAGATAGGAATAATCTTGTTCCTTGAAGGCAGTGTTTATTTTCAACAATGTATTTTGCCATTCTTTTACTAATGAGTTCAATTACTAGGGGTCGGTTGCGATTATAGTTTCTGCCTAGTCTATATGTTTCTTCTATGTACCCGGTTACATTAACATACATACAAAATTAAATAACACAAATAGGTACATAATGAAATTCAAATAATAATATAAATCAAAATATAAACAGAAAAAAAAGACAAATCAGAGGAACAATAAAAACGGGAATAAAATAAAATCTAAAAATTAAAAGAGTAAACGAACTAATTATTTTCTTTTTCGCAGAACGCTAAGCAAGCGCGCATTAAAATTTTAAATTCATCCGCGAATATATCACAGTTCGGGTTAGCTTCCACGAGGCTATTCAGCGCGGAAAGAACGCGAGGTATAGGGGATGACGCACGGGCTACCGTGCGACATGTAGGCACAGCTAGCAGACGGTGTCTGCGGCCACGGAGATAGTTACCAGGAACGTGAAGACGAATCAGCTCATTGAGGAGATCACTGGCATCTGTTGTCCCTCTACATATTTTTAACATGATTTTCATTTGGTCATACGCTCTCCTCGTTTCTAACATATTATACCCTAAGCATCCTGAGATAAATTTAGTTGGGTATAAAAATGGATAATATCCAAAACTAATTTTATATAAGAATCGCAAAAATGCCTTTTGAACTTTTCCAAGTAATAGTGCGTAAGTAGGCTCATGTGGATTCCAGACGCAGGAGCTCGCCTCCAACTTGCTTCTGACAAGAGTGCTGTACAAGAGTCGTACGACATGTCCGTTCCGAAAATCGCGCCAGTTTCTGAGGACAAATCCAAGTATTTTAAAGGACTCTTTAGCAACGGTGACAATATGATCGTGAAATGTCATCTTCTGGTCAAATACGACACCCAGGTCTTATTAGAAAGTTTTGACGGGAAAGCTAAGGTGAGTGTCACGCTCATTTTTCATGGGATTTTTAAAATTATTTATAGTGTCGTTTACTAAATAAAAGCGCGTGGTTTATGTAGTAAAAAGTGTATTCAGTAAATAATTCATAAAGAACATTGAAATATCGCAGCATAGTGACAACATCATGACTTTGCATCAAACCTTCCTCATAGATGGTTCACGCGGCCGTCTTTTTCAACTGTCATTGGCGATATCCACCAATATTTTGAAACAGAATTTTCAAAGAATTTTTATAATTTGTTACACGTGTTATATGCAAAATTGTGGTAAATATTCCACAGAGGCCATTGATCAAGACTTGAGGTTGAATCTCACCTTGAAAAAAGAAGAAGACATATATAACACAAGGAAATGTTATTATATATCACAAGGCAGCTACATAATTAGTTATGTTGTCAGCACGAAGTCTAAATTTGAGCCCGGTTGATGAAAATAGGGACGCCCCATCACATGGTATTTTACCTTAACTGGTAACATTTGGGATTACAAGCATGATTTACGTGCCGTCGGTCTGGTCCGCCCACCTCGGCTAAAGGCAATCAATCCATCCTGTGTCCTCGATTTATTTGCTAAAAATTTAAACACATATAAATTAATGGTTTAGGAGTTTGTGGCTCAATAAAACAATATATTACCAAAAAAACATATATACCTACACTTTAATTGCTTGATTCGTCTAAAGATTAAAATGATCGCTTTCGATTCTCCTGTCTCTTTTTATTCTAATTACTAGCTTGCCACCCGCGGGTTCGCCCGCATGGAGTTCGGTTATATCGCGCTTTTTAGATTTGCCTCGGGAACATCAAGTTTTTCCGGGATAAAAGGTAGCATATGTTCTTTCGCAGGGTCTATAGATTGTCTATGCCAAATTTTATCAGAATCGGTTGAGAGGTTTAAGCGGGAAAGCGTAACAGACAGACAGACAGACAGACAGACAGACAGACAGAGTTACTTTCGCATTTATAATATTAGTATGGATAATCTAGTGCTCAACCGCAATCCCGCCTGATGGTGAGCGGTAATGCAATCGTTGATGGTAAAGCGCGCTAGTTTATTAAGAGCCTCTGCACTTAAAAAAAACTGAGTGAATAGGAAGGAAGACGGCAGTTGAGCGAGGTAATGCAAAGTTAAATCCAACAACACGACCAATAACGCTGTGCCAGAAGGAGATTGATCTGGAGGCCCTCCACGACCAAACTCCCGACACAACAACATTTAGCGCATCGCACCCGCACACATCGCAACACAACTGCTCAGACCCGTCCTCCGTACGGCTTCACCAGACATCATGCATCAACACGACGAATCGCTTGGCGGCAAGACTACTTCTGCCGTCCCGTTATGGCTTACCACTGAGAAACAAATTGGAACATAACTGCTGTCAAATAAAAAAGTTGAAACGCAGTACCTACCTTAGAAACTATGATCGATTGTGTGTCGGTAACAGGTAGGATCCTTGGGGGAGGCCTATGTCCAGCAGTGGACGTCTTTTGGCTGAAATGATGATGATGATAAACAGGTAGGTACTAAAGTTTTACGGTAGGTCATCATCATCATCTCAGCGTTAATCCCAGTCGCATCCTTCTTCCTCAACTTCGACATTTTCCATAAAGCGACTGCCGTCTGACCTAAACAACCCGAAGGCGATGTCGAAGCAATGCAGTTAGACCAATTGTTAGACGTTTGAGGGCTCCGACAACCACGACCAGACCAGTGCAAATATTCATATTCACGCATACAAATATTTGCACTGTGCGGGGATCGAACCCGAAAGTTTTACGGTAGGTGTCTAAATTATTTGCGGCAGCCGATGTTATGGCCTACCACCGACGCTAGGCAGAGACGTATCAATAGGGAATTGCATGACTTAATTCCCTCGTCTCAGGTCCATCATCGGACGACGTCGCACGGCGAGTTTTCACCCTTACTTTGTTGACACCACTACGATCCGGCCAAAGGGTTTCGCCTAGTCTTTTATACCGCGTATATCGAGGGACTGGAACAGTTTGCCAGCGGCGGTGTTTCCGTCTGGCTACAATTTAACTGTCTTCAAGGCTGGAGCGAATAGGCTCTTAATAAACTAGCGCGCTTTACCATAGACGATTGCATCACTGCTTACCATCAGGCGGGGTTATGGACAAGCACTAATTTATAATTTAAGAAAAAAGTTTACCTACATTTCATTGGATATCTTTAAATTCCGTGTTGATGGGGGCGAGCCTATTACTGCGAAAGCCTAGCCCGCTACTGAGAATTTTCAGGTGTAGAGACCCTATAGGGAAAATTTTGCCCATTCCGCGAACCGAACATCATGCCCAGAAAAGCCTTGCAAATACTCCACCCGCTCCCTAATTGCGTAATACGTAATTTGATTCACTTTTGAATTATACCGCTAATCCAATGCTCAGTCTGTAAATCTAAGTCGTTTAAAACTAGCTTCAGTCGTAGATTCTTTTGTTTCCTGGGAGATTATCTTTACAACAAAGCCAATAAAGCCATTTCTATCTACTCCTTATCCTTTTTCAATTGTAAAACAAAAGTCAAAAATTGGCTTCAATCTTACGATTATGATGCCACTGAGAGACTCTTGGAAGTGATCTCATAATAAAAAACTCGACACGTCCTACCCACCCACACACACACACACACACACACACACTGGCCCACATTTCACACACACATACTCACACAAAACATTTCTCACACACACACACTTCACAAATAGACTTCATAACCACAGCCACACTCACACATCCACACCCACACTCAAACATCGACATGAACATACCCTAGTTTGCTGTCTAATCTTTTAATCTTTTAAATTACATAATTGTTTATTTTGTGTTTTCATTTTTGCATTTTTTTGTCAATTTTCTTTCATCCCATAATCTTAGTCATCTGTTAGTATAAGTTTGTATTAGTTGTGACACGACCGTGTAGTCAGGAGGCCTGGAGACCTGTAACACAGGTTGTCCTAGTACAGGCTCCAGTTTCCACTACATCGTTATATCTTGTAAACTTAATATTGTGTTAAACTTATGTTTAATTGTGTGGTGGAAAAAATAAACGTTTATTATTATTATTATTATTAATGCTCCATATGGTTGAATAATCTGTCTGCTCAACCACGTACATAATGTAATTAATGTTGTTAATTTGTCGAAATGAAACCCAGTGGTATTGATAATGTGTTACATAATTACTTTACAGCTAAATGAGAAACCAGCCGCCGCCACCACATAAAGCTGCGTCCCCGAAAGTACGCATGTATCTGACATCGTAACGCAAACTTCGCGAAAAGGCTAGACCGCATGCCACTAATAAAAATATGATAGTCATTTATGTCGTTAATGAACGGTTACAGAATACGCACTGTTTAAAAAAGTGTCGGCTTGGCTTTTGAACGTTGCAAGCGTGCCGCCGTGCGGGTTTGTAGGTATGACGTTGATCCCTGATGTGAACTCTATTAAATCAGCTGATAAGATAGTTTTTCGGGTTTTGTTTTCATTGCGCTTTTTTATGTAATTAGCGAATTATTTAATTTTTACTTTAAAATCTTATTGGGTTATAAAAGTAAAGCAATTGTGAACGGTCTAAAGTGAAAAAAAACTACATATATTTTTTTTAAATCATGAAATAGCCGACGAAAAATTCCACCACTGGGGGGGCTCAGAATCATGTACTGGATCCATGGTACTCGTTTGTGCGTCGATGTCAGATATAGTAGTCTGTAAGCAATTTTGTAAGACCTGATATTATTGATATAGCTTTTTTTTATGTAATATTGTTGCATTTTTAATTATTGCTGATTAAATATTGATACACTGTTTGTTCCGTTCCCGCAGACAAACCGTGAAAACGGTTTTGCGGGGCATAGCATTTATCCTATTGTACAAGTGGAGATTAAGAAAATAAATAAATAATAATAATAAAATAATACCCTTTATGTATATTGTATAACTAGCGTCCGCCAGCGACTTCGTTCGCGTGGAGTTAGTTATGCTCCGCTCCTAATGGTCGCAGCATGATTTTTTAAAGGCTAAAGCCTTCCTAGTTTAATGAGCTATCCAACGCAAAATAAATATTTTTTTTAAATCAGACCAATAGTACTTGAGATTAGCGCGTTCAAACAAACAAACTCTTCAGCTTTTTAAATTAGTATAGTTTATATAACAAGCCTTTATATTTCTAAATACATTTAAGACAGAATGTCATATTTTGAGATTATTAATTGTATTTATAGTTGTGGCGCCTGTGGATTCATTCATAGTGCTGTAATCTACAAAGGCGTAATAAAAATAAAATGTAAGGAGCAATAAAATCCATACTAATATTATAAATGCGAAAGTATCTCTGTCTGTCTGTCTGTCCGGCGTTCACGCTAAAACTACTGAACCGATTGTAATGAAATTTAGTTCGCAGATAGTCTTGAGTCTGAGAAAGGACATAGGCTATATAACATCTAGCTATGAATGGTCATAGTCAATATTTTCTGTTACTGCTCTGCTGATATTGGTATCAGCAGAGCACTAGCAAAAAATATTGCGAAAACGGGAGTGAACGCGGACGTACATATTGCGCCCATTATTTTAACAGGCGCTTATTTTATATCAACTGAGCTCCTGTAGAGTGAAGTCCACGCGGACGAAGTGGCGGGCAGCAGCTAGTATGAAATAAATATCAACAATGTATGGAACTAAACAGCTGACTAAATGTCAAGGTTACAAGTGCACACTTAAGAACGGGCGAGAAGGAGAACACACAACAAGAGAGCGAGATATCGATTGCCATTATTTTGAGGGTTCAATGAACGAACGCCAATAGCAGATTTGAAACATACCTGGTTTTGATAAGGTTGTTTTTCATTTAATCTCTGTTTACAGATAACGTCACCACTTGTTCGATCTCCGATAAGTTATTAGAACAATAGCCAATAGGTAAAATAAGATCTATATCGTTATCATTGTCGAACTGTATCATTGAATTTTTTTTATCAAACCTTCAAGTTTATTATTAAAATTGATGACAACGCGATGAGAAAAGATGAAACGTGATTTTTGAAGATAAGCACAGACATCCTACATACTAATGGACATACCTTAGAGATGAGAATTGTGGCACTCTGAAAGAAAGAGAGGAAACAAAGTTTCGTCTATCTTTATCTCTCTTAAAATCATCAAGCAAATATGAGGTAAGAGATAGTGCTAGACCGAAAGCATAGGCCATCCCTCTCACTCTTTTCTAACCAAAAAAATTACTGCCAATTGTAGGTACTCGTACAGCATGTCCGTCTATGGTTTTGACGTCATGAAAACATTGTTTTTAATTTCTTCATGTTTGAGTAACACTGCTTTTGAGTGTATTATATGTTTTGCCTTTTTTGTTATTATTATCGGTTCATTATTATCGTATAAAAATTACTACATAATAATATGCAGCACAATATGCAGCATAATATGCATAATATTCATCGCTTTTTGACAGAAACGGGTAGCTTGACCTGCTGTCGTCCGTACTAGGAAAATTCAGAACGTATCTAAATACATTATAATAAAGTTTATAGAAATTTTATTTATTGGGACAAAACCCGCCACACTGTTCCCAACCCACTGCAACTCCTGAAAGCTATAATCAACAGTGGAGACCGCCAGAAAAACGCCGAGCAATGAAGCTCGACGAGTCCCGGAGAAACGATTCAACTGTCTTGGGTCCCGCAACGAAATTAATCAGAAAAGAATAGCGGATGAGTAAGAAAAAATTTTTTCCACTTCCCTCCATAACAAGCAGGAGACAGAACAGAACTAGGCCAATCGGCACAAAGGGATATTATTGCAACTAGGAAGCCCAGATTGCCAAGCACCACGGAATAAAATTTGATTAAGTTAATGAGTCCTAAGTAGGTATGTGCTGTTACAATTGATTCCAATAATAGGTATGGCAAAAGCGCCTGAACGCACGGAAATTAGTTCTAGTTTCTACAAGGTCCGTATAATAAACAACTCCGGATGTAACTTGTACACTATCCAACATAATATTGCGTTCATTCTGCCAAAGAATACACTCCCACAAGATGTGATGTGCTTACTGTTCAAATTCACAGTCTGTTGCCCCTATGCTAGCCCTATCGGCCCAAACAGGTGCACCGTAGCACATACATCCCAAGAAGGTAGCTCCATATATAATTTTTAAAGTTAGGAATGATAGACCCCAAGTTGCTTTGGATATTCTAGTTAGGGCATAAAAGTTCCTTTTAGCTTTTTCGCCAACTGTTCGATAAATGAAAAATTCCTTTCTAAGACCATACCAAGGTAGCATACGGATTGCTGTTTTTTAACGGGAACGTTATTAAATTTAATAGTAGGCAATGATTAAAGTTTATAGAAAATTATATTTACAGAAGAAAAATAATTAGTTTAATTCTATTAACACTTCATTAGGCGCCTTTATTTGAGACGTTAGTAGTCTCGCGCTCTACATATGTAGAACATTTTTAATATAAGGTTTTCAATGGAATCCATTAATATAAAGTGCGTATGTTTGTATGTCTGTCTGTAAGTATGTGTCCGAAGTTGCTCAAAACCCTCACCACTATAGATAATCATATAGATCTGGATGCGCTGAGTTCAAAAAAAACACAAAAAAAAAAACAAAACAAAGAATTTTGTTTTTGTCTCGGTCCTATTTTTACAAATTTAAAAATGTTTTTTGTACTTATAAGAAAACCTTTACCATAAAATTAAAACAAATAAAACATGACTAATTTAAACATGTTAAGAACCAAAAAACAGACTTCTAGTACATAACTCAAAAACACAAAATTTAAACTTATAATATTGAAAGATTAATTTTTTTATTCGCTCATGCCCTCCACTTCCAATTCTTCATTTTTAGCGTAGTGTGGACATAGAAGAACCTGATGATTAGGGCAAATCTACTTGTTACATGTGTAAAAATGTTTCGTGGTTGAGTTGTTGCGCGCTCTGCCGATATTGGGGGGTTGTGCTGGACTTGCCAAAGAATTTTATGCCTTTTAATTCTAATGAGTTTGGAATATTTTCCATAGATATTCTGCGTCTTTATGCATGGAGCCACGAGTTCAAAACCAATTTCAAGCAAATATTTTTTTTTGTGACTTGTTACTGTAGGTTTGTTCATTGTATACACGACATAACCGTTTATTGCACTTATATTCATCATATCAAAGAATACAGTAAACGGTCACCGTCTGAAGTTTCTGGAGACATCGTAAGAACTTAGGTGTACATCATCTTTAGATCTACCGATTCATATCGGATTGTTTAGTACCTTTTTTTTTTGTTAGCAGGCCTGCACCTACGGTGGCTGGGAGTTTGGTGTCATCTCCCGACCAGGGCGCCTCCTGCGGTGGCTAGTGGCGTGAGGGCGCTGGGATTCCCGTTGCCTCACGCGCTCCGCCTCCTCCTTTGCCAGCATTACTGCTTCGCAGAAGGAGGTGACGGCCTGCCATGCACTCTCGCTCCGGACCATGGCCTGGACCAGGGTCGGACGCGAGAGATCACCGCCGATCGCCGCTACGAGGACACGGCGGTGCTCTACCCAAGCCGGGCAGACCTCCACCGTATGCTCCACCGTGTCCTCAGGGCGATCCACACAATGGTGACACCCTGGCGTTTCCTCCCGCCTTATACGGAACAGGAACCTCCCGAAACAACCGTGTCCGGTGAGGACCTGCGCCAGGCGGAAGGTGAGGGCGCCGTGGCGCCTCTCTAGCCACTCCTCAAAGAGGGGACTTACCGCCGCTATTGTGGCGTGCCTTGTTCGATATTTTCTAAGTCAAACTCGGTACTACTTTGTTCCTCTTCTGTGTCCATATTATCTGAGGATTCTTCTAAGTAGTCTCATCTAAGAATAAATATCCAGGGTTATTCTCCACGATATCTCCACCATCAGTGTCTTCTTTTACGAGCCATCTCGAAATTCTCTGTTCTTCACTCCGTGAAGCCATTATTCTGGAGAAAATCATCGCTCTAGTTAGTACTAACCTTCTTTTAAACTGTATATATCATACAAACATATATAAAAGGTAATAGCTAATAAATAATAGGTAATAGATAATAAAATAGCTCTCGAAGAAAATGTCTCGCGAGTGGTCGCGCGTTCTACAGTTGTAGAAATTCACTTTTGACGCCAAATTTCTCCGGCATTTGGACGCATCGGTCGCCTCAAGGACACTTAATATGTTCATTGACTGGTAATAGAAGAATAATAAGACCGTGTGCGTGTTTGACCTTGAGTAACCGATAATACTTATTCGACGAAATGCACACGTGTTCTACTATTATAGAACGCGCCTTATGAAGTGTTAAATGCACACGTGTTCTACTATTATAGAACGCGCCTTATGAAGTGTTAAATGCACACGTGTTCTACTATTATAGAACGCGCCTTATGAAGTGTTAAATGCACACGTGTTCATGTGTGATCAGCGCCGATTCTCTTGTTCACAAGTTAAACTAATTTTATGTTATGTCCATCTTTTTCTTTCCATTTCGTTAAGAAAAGGACAGAGAAGACAGAACAGGAAAAAAAGGAAGATACGCTAAACTTAAACCCTACGTGGCGCAGCGGTCAACACGCCTGCCTGCCACGTGGAGGCCCCGGGTTCGATCCCCGGCCAGGTCATGATGGAAAACGATTTTTTCCTAATTGGCATGGTTCTTGGATGTTTATCTATATATGTATCTATTATAAAATATAGTATCGTTGAGTTAGTATCCCATAACACAAGAGTCGAACTTACTTTGGGGCTAGCTCAATCTGTGTGATATTTCCATATAAATAAATAATAGTTTGTAAACAACAAAATAATTGCCAATGACATATTTGGAGGATTTAAATAATAAACAGTCCACTTTCTACCCACAATATAGTCTTTATTCATCACCATTCCATTCGCTTTTTTATTTTTCGAACAGTATCCAAAATATTTATCGCTATACACATTTCAATGACCTTTTTTAACCAGTTCTGAATACGAAGGACACTTATGGTCAATGTTTACGGCTGCCACTTCAAGATGATCTCTTATCTCCCCAATAACCACTGGTACTTCCACTGAAGCATTGGTATGAGGAAATGGAACTTTGGCGGTCAGCCTCACTTTGTATTCTCCTATCAAAACCTTCGAATGTTGTATCGAGTACATATTCGGTAATGTTGGGACAATCAATATTACATTCAATGCACTTCTCTCCTTTATACTTGGCGAATAGCTCTTTGTTGCTCTCACGGCTTCAAAGTTAATTTTTTTTGATGTTGTATTATTTGCCACGTAAGTAAAATATTTTACAAGCTCTGTTTTAATAGTTATTGAGACATCTGAGTCGTTGTTTATCGTAAGCATCAGTGTAATGCTGTCTCCTGGATTCAAAAATGTTTTATCCATATCTGCTTTTACATTTATGGTATTAATGGATGTGAGAGGGTGGAGATCTTTCTTTAAACCAAATATAAGAGGCTCTGGAGAACACGGGTCGACGTAGCCGTAAACAGGTACTTCTGCATTAAATATATGTTTAGTTTTAAAGAAATTATCCTTCACGAACTTGACGATAATTTTGTAGTCTATAGTACAGATGTCATTTTTGACTGATGTTGGTATATCATCTGGCAGTAAGAATTCAAATGGGTATTCGAAAGCTCCTGATATCAGACTTTTTTCTTCATTTCCAGGTATGAACAAATTCTTACATAATAATATATTTACATACTCTTCTTCGTTGCTATAGGTTGTTTCATTATCTGAGTCTGTCCATTTACATCTTCCTTTGCCAACAAAATTGATGTCTATGCTTTTAAACTTAGTTGGTTTATCAATGAAATAACACACTGTTCCCAGCACAGGATGTCCGGATCTATAAACGCCTTCTTTTGCTTTATGGACTAATATTTGACACTTCAAACCCATATTGACAATTATATCAATAATAAATAGAGGTTAATACGACCACACGTGAGCTTCGTTCGCAAAGTACTACTATGATAAAATAAAACATGATTGCACAAATCATTGATAACACTCAACGACGGAAAGTTACTTTTGAGGCATGAGTATAATAAGTCGATTTTAGAATGACCAAATATAGTGTCATCGATACGTGGATAAGACACGATTTGTAGCAATATATTGTGAACTTTGTGGTAATGAATTAAGGTCTGTAATCGTTTGTGGCTGAGTAGGATACGTCGTGTTTGTGTAAGTGGAACTCCTTTCCGATAGCAAGCGGGTGTACAGAATGTAATTAGAATGGTAGACGGTGCATAGTCATTATATTAATATGAAGCAAAAAGTGTCTAAAATTAGTTGTATTCAATGTTCATGACTATACTGTCTTACTAGGAGCTTTGCGTGTATTTGAATAATCAGTGATTAACGATATTATTATTTTTAAAAGATAGACTTGTATAGTTAATTTCTTATCATTAGAGTGGGATTCATAATTAACCCGCCAGGACTCGCGCTTCATTTTGGGACACCAACAGTCGCGTGCGGGTCGATTAGACCCAGGTATTATATAGATGATTTAAATCACAAGACATATATTTTTTAATAAAGTAATGTATTTTTTATAAATTTAACAATAAAACAAATAATATAATTTTACATTTTAATTTGTTTTACTGGAACAATAAACTTTACCTATACTACTAAAAAAATGCTAGAAAAAAGTTACTTTTAATACTTCACTTTGGAAAACTTAGGTATTTATTTATTTTTATCAATAATCAACAACTATAATTATGTTTTTATAACAGTATATGAGTATCTTCGTATAAAAAAAAACTTATAAACTATTAGACAATTTTAGTTTTATAATGATCAGCCTCAAAATATATCACAAAAAAAGTCCTATAAAACTATCAATCTTAGAATTAGACAATTTTTTTGGTATGTTTGTTAGACTCTAATTAATCTTTTTGTTTGCAATTTTCACATACAAACATTGTATGATCTCGGCAAATAAATGCCTGACAGAAATGGCACTGAGTCTTGGTCTTCCTATCTTTTTTAGAGGGACAGAGTGAACATCGACCACGAACATTACTTGACGCCCCTGATGATTGAGATCTTTCTGTGATTTCTTCTTTCCCAAGTATTTGAAACATCTTACTTCGGATGAACCTAGGTAAAGTAGTGATAGAAGACCTTTTCTGAATTTGTGGCATCACCAAACCCAAAGCTAAATCTTTTAGAAAGTGTCTTCGTTCAACAGTTTCTTTTTGCAAGCGTTTCATGTTCGCATTATAAATTACATACGCATTTATTGCTCCTACATTCATAAGTCCAAAAAATATGGTGAGGGGCCATCTTTTGCTAACTCTTGATACAGAATATGTGCCACACATTTCGTCTACAACATCTACACCACATTTATACATGTTGTAATCCGTTATCATGTTTGGTTTGAATTTGTCACCCGTGTCTGGATCTATCGTTGCATCATGATGCATCGTTGAAACAAGAAGAACAACTTTTCCTTTTTTTGGTGCGTATGACAATAAAGTGCAGTTAGGTTGAAAGCCGAAGTATGTTGATTTTGGTTCGCGTCCTTTTGTTGAAGTAAAAACAGGTGGTATTTCAGGTTTATTTTTTCGAAGAGTGCCCAGAACTGTAAGGCCATAGTTTTCATACAATTCTGTGATCAAAGGAAAACTAGTGAACCAATTGTCCATAACAACATTGCGATGAGAATCTTTGATTGACTCCACCATACGTTTGACGAGGTCTAAAGGCTTATTACTGACATCAAATGGACCAGCATTTTGTTTCCCAGCATAGATTTCCATTTCAGCTGTATAATAAGTCCTCGAGTCAGCCAAAACAAAAATTTTTATCCCGTACCTTGCTGGTTTATTTGGCATGTATTGTCTGAATGGACAGCGTCCACGAAATGGTTCAAGTTTTTCATCAATTGTAACTGTATCACCCAAACAATAATGTTTCTTTATTCTTGTAACAAAACCCGTAAAAAAATCCCTTATTGCAGCTAATTTATCACTCTGCCGTCTTTGTTGACGAGTATTTATATCATCAAATCTAAGACATCGAAGCAAAAAGTGAAATCGTTGGCGTGACATAGTAGCTATACAAATGTCCGATCCAGTACCGTCTGTAGCCCAAAAATCATTTGTGTTCAAGTGTGCACCACGTAACTTTCCAAAATAATAAAGTAAACCCAATAGAGCCTTCAATTCTATCAAGTCAGTTGGTAAGCAGTCTCTTTCTCTTTGAAATTTATTTTGGATTGCAGTAATGTAAATATTAGTGTAAACCACGACTTGCTCTAATACATTATCAGGGTACATCAAAACCCAGCACTCTAAAGATGTTTGGGCATCTTTAGCCTCATTGATCGGACCAGGACGCTCTGTGATAATGTTGTGGCTTCGCGTTCGTACTGATCTGGGAGGTTCTTCAATATTCCATTTCACAGCGCCATTTTTAGAGAGATAGTGTCCTTGACGAATGTATTTCAATGGTACATTATCTAGATCAGTTCTTCTATGAAATAAATTATCAGATGTAGGTACTGGATTTGAAGATACAAACTCAGTACAATCCTCTTCCGAACTTTGACAAGAATTGGAATCATGTTCGTCTATTTCTAAGTAATCTTCGATTTCCGAACATTCTTCCCCTTCGATTTCATCTTCATGTAATATTTTTTCAATATTCGCGGCATCTAATCGCATACGAGACATTCTGTAAACAATAATAATAATAATTTATATTTTTAATAGTTACAAAAAACACTTACATTTATTTATTTATTAACATATACAGCCATCATTACAGGTAACCTTCACCCAATGCAATGGTTGTACCATTTAATATACTTATATCTAACCATACACATACACAATACAATACAATACACACATATACATCAAAAATAAAAGGAAATAAAAATACATTAATAGGTACCTACAACATAAGTAAGTGATCATGTGTATGCAACACATAATCACCTACCTACTGCAATTCAAACACAACAGAATACATGGCCCTTGTGAACACACCAACTGAGCATGAAAATAAATCGACCCGAGTGGACACCGTGTTGAGCACACGCAGCGTACGCGTCAGTGGCGCAAGTTGCAACAAGTTTGTGCGCGCATGTGGCACCACCAGGAGTGGCGGCCGTCTCCGTCGCCCTATGTATTCGTCCGGGACACACAACTTTACCAGTGACAAAACGGCCGGATCATGAACCATGCCTCTAAGGATTTTAAATACATATAGGGCCAGGGCCACTTCTCTTCTAGCCTCCAAACTTTCATAGCCCACCATACCCAACACAAATGATGTAGGATAGAGAAGTGGGTATCCCGGATATACCCCATACTGCTTTAGGTACATAAATCTTATAAATTTGTTTTGGATACGCTCCAACATTAACTTATATTTATACTCATGCGGTGACCATATTACTGCATTATGTTCTAGATGAGTTCTTACGATAGCCCCGTACAGGGCTTTCAGCGCTAAAATGTTTGTAAATTCCGATGCTTGCCGCAATAAAAAACCGAGGTTACGAAATGCTTTTTTACAAACATTTGTGATATGATTACGAAAGGTCAAGTCGGCAGTAAACTGAACCCCCAAGTCTCTAATATCAGTTACGCGTCGCAACGGCACTCCTTCCATGTGGTAATTGTGTTGTTGTGGACTACGTGAGCGACTGAAAGTAAGTACGGAACATTTCGATACATTGAAATTCAGTTTATTATTATGGCTCCATTTCACAACACCATCAATATCTCGCTGCAGTATTTCATGATCGTCGTTCCGCTCAACCACTCGGATTAATTTCAAGTCATCAGCAAATAACAATGGCGTTGACTCAGTGACTACGCCTGGCAGGTCATTTATCATTAATATGAAAAGCAACGGCCCCAAATTACTGCCCTGGCTCACGCCTGACCAAGTAAAATATGGCTCGGAACATCTACCCCCACAATCCACATACTGGCACCTATCCCGTAAATAACTCGCAAAGAATGCCAGAGTATGGGGCGTGCAACCCACGTCAGCTAGCTTCCTCAGGAGGATGTCATTATCAACAGTGTCAAATGCTTTTCTGTAATCAAAGTAGATGACATCCACCTGCAAGCCAGCATCCACCGCAGGTACCAGATGTGTCATCATATTCAACAAGTTGCCTGTTGTTCCCCGCCCAGGGCGGAAGCCGTACTGTGCTTCGGACAACTGGGCGCTTATCTGAGTATACATCGAACTGTGAATGGCCGCCTCAAACACCTTAGCTGGAGTACTTAGTAGCGCCACGGGTCTATAGTCGCTTGGTCCTGAACCACCAGTACCCTTCGGTACTGGTACCACTCGTGTGAGTTTCCAGCAATCTGGAAACGTAGCAGTCTCAATGCAGGTATTAAATATGTGTAATAAAGGTTTAACCAAAACCATGCGACAGTCTCTGAATACAAAAGACGGTATACCGTCAGGTCCTACGGAGCACTTCGGTAGCAAACGAGTCAGAGCACCCAGAACATCGGCAGATCCCAGAGGAGCCAGGTGAGTCCAAAAGTTTGGTGACGCTGTCGCGCTTGCCGCCGCTACATCTAACACAGCCGGCTTCACATTGTAGACAGAGTGAAAGAATCTAGCAAACTCATCGGCGCATTCCTCATCTGGCAAAACATTTCCGTCAATTATCAACTTAGGTTTATTCGAACTTACCTTCCTTGATCTCATGTAATTCCAAAATGCTCGGGGATCAGTTTTCATTTGCGCTTGTAAGCGATCTCGATACTGTTATGTGCACGAGATATGTCAGTTTTTATTCTCGCCCTGCACTGTGCGAACAATACATAATCAGTATGTAATTTACTACATTTATATTTTCTATGTAATATATGTTTAAGTTTTAGATTTCTTATAATGTCTGAAGTATACCAAACTGGGTAACTATACTTGCTAGGGTTAGATGTTTTAATTCTTTTTGGTATACACGTATCAAACACTTTATAAATATTGTTATAAAATACATTTAACATTAAATTAGAGTCTTTCAAAGAAAACATTTCAGTGAAGTCTATTTTACTCAACTTGTCATATAAATCAATAAAATTACCTTTGCGAAAATTCCATGAGTGACTAGTGTGTGGCGCGCACTCGTGAGACGGCGCCGTTGATGGGGGCGGCGCATACGCGTGGAGAGACGGCGGTGCCGACTGAGACGCGCCAATGCTAACCTGAACAGCAAGCGGTGGATGGTACACATCCACAGGTTCCATACATTCGTCCGCTGCGCTCACTGACATGCCACAACGCGCGCTCAACACTATGTCTAACTGTCTTCCGTTACAATTAGGTATACCGTTATATTGAGTGAATTCACAGAAGGCCATAAAATAGTCATAATAATTAGAAATATTTTTATTACAGGAACATAAATTGAAATCTCCAAAGATAACTAATTTATGACAATATTGGACACATAGTTTTTCCAATATATTGAATAGTATCATGTATTCAGACTCATCAGTTTGAGGTGGAATATACACTACACAACATACCAGTACTAATCGCTTATTTATATAAACCGTAGCACAAAGTAACTCAAACCTATGATTGTCTAAATCAATATCGTCCGGCATCGATACTTGCCGCAGCTCAAAACGCGGTGTGGATATTAAAAGCACGCCACCATGCTTACGCCCGTCTGCGCGATCACATCTTAATATTTGGTATCCAGGGAGCATAAATTCCGCATTTTGAATGCCATCATTTAACCCTGTCTCCGTGAATGCGAATAATTCCCTTGTAGATGACTGCAATAATGATGTTAGTTGACTGATTTTAGTTCGAAGTCCTCTCACGTTCTGGTACAAGATGTTAATATTTCTTACATGAACCGTCGCGTAAGGGTCTAAACGACCCATACTCACTTGACACGTCCGTCCTGTTCTAACGCCGCAGGCGAAATGGCCGAGGTGGGGAGTACGAGTTCACTATATAGTCACTTGAAGGTATCTAGCACGGCAAACTAAAACTAATAATATTAAAGGAATTACGGATCAAATTCTGCACCTCTGGGTCTTTTCGACCCATGCGCGACTACTGGCGGGTTAATAAGACGTAACTACACTAATTTTACTTTTGTAGAGCGTTTAGCATCATGATAGCAATAAGAAAACAACTACTTCTAAATAACTTTTAAGTAGCCGTTCTTGTTGTAAGCGAATACTTGCTGCAAAATTAATTAAAAGTAATTTCGGTGTAGATGCCACGCGATCTACGTTCCTTTGTCCGTTTTGTTTCTGCCGGGGCTACATTAGCAGGCAAAGATTCGTGTCATATTGGCGCGCTAAATATCCGTTGTCGGACATACACGATGTTCTTGTCTATATTGGCGGGCAAAGATTCAGAAAGCGGCCTACGACGAATATTCGTAGTTTGAAGTTTTAGATGAAGGAAGCAGTGACTTTACATTATATGTCAATAAATTTATATTTATTACATGTTTACAAAACAAACAAAACAAAAACAATGAATAAAATATGCAAAAAGAACATCAGTCTCATTTTAAAGTCTGGACGACACTGAAGTGAGTAGTGACGTAGGTGTGGCGACTCCAGCGAATATTTTCGCGACAAGTCGTTTGAACCGCGCCACTTTACTGATAGTGCCCCGATGCTACATCTAACATCGCTTACGCACGAATACATTGCGTTGCAACGATGTACCCGGCCACATACATCGCCGTAGCCCGAATATTCGCCGTAGCTCGCTAATGTAGCCCCGGTATTCGAGCGAAAAAATAATCGATAGCTAGTCGCAACCTCGTCGCCGATGGGACAGGTGGCTTAATGCGTAGTTAAGGTTAACGTTGGGTTTTCCAATATAAAAACCAGTTTTAATTTAATAATTTGCTGCTTTTGTATTTCTCAACTTCCAAGAACAAGTCTTAAAAAATATTCATTCTATAACATGCTTGTGCCCTTCACGAGCGTCGGTCGTCCAATCCTTGGTTTATTTATGAGTGTCTTTGTATCAGCATGCTATTCCGTATTATCGATGTATAGGCAAAAATTAAGGAAGCACAGAATGTTAAAAACTAACAAAATAACTTATTTACACTAATATATAAAGCTGAAGAGTTTGTTTGTTTGTTTGTTTGAACGCGTTAATCTCAGAAACTACTGCTCTTATTACAAAAATTGTTTTTGCGTTCGATATCCCATTAATCCACATAGACTTCAGGCCAGACGACATCACGCCCCGACCAATAGGAGCGGAGCATAAAAGAAAATATCGAAACTTCATCATTCTACAATATTCATGTTGCCTCTTTAAGAAGCTTTAAATGGACTATGCAAAACTAAAAGAATTGTGAAATTTCAAATCAACAATTTACGTTTAATTTTCGTCAATGGTAACTTGCCAAATGAATATGAATGTTTCGATCTTCAGTCTCATTTTTCTACACTTTAATCATCTTCTTTGGCCTGTTTTGAATATGAAGGATACATATCATCGATGCCAACGGCTGCAACTCCAAGATGATCTCTTCTCTCCCCAATAACCACTGGTACCTCCACTGAAGCGTTGATGTGAGGAAATGGAACTTTTGCGGTCAACCTCACTTTGTACTCTCCTATCAAAATCTTTGAATGTTGTATCGAGTACATACTCGGTAATGTTGGGACAGTCAGTGTAAGACTCAAAGCACTATTTTCCTTTATATGTGGCGAATAGCTCTTCGTTGTTTTCACGATCTCCCGGTCAATCTTTTTTGAACGTGTATCATCTGCCACATAAGTAAAATATTTTACAAGCTCTGCTTTAATAGTTATTGGGACATCTGAATTATTGTTTATCGTAAGCTTTAGTGTGATGTTCTCCCCTGGAGTCAAAAATGTTCGATCTGTTTCTGCCTTCACATCAATTGTATTGTTCGGTTTCAGAGAAAAGATATCTTTCCGTAAGCCAAATATCAAGGGCTCTGGGGAACATGGGTTTACAAAGCCATAAACAGGTACTTCTTCCTCAAATTTGTATGCATCTTCATATAAATTTTCTTTCACAAATGTGGCAATAATTTTGTAGTTTATAGTACAGGTGGGATTTTTGACTGATGTTGGTATATCATCTGGAAGTGAGAATTCGAATGGGTATTCGAAAGTTCCAGACAGAACATTTTGGTCATCTCTTGTAATGTACAAATTCCTGTACTGCTTTATATACTGTTCTTTGTTTTCGTAGTAATTTGTCTTGTCATCTGAATCCTTTTCTGACCACGAACACGTTCCTTGGCCGATTAAATGAAGGTTGATGCTTCCAAACTTCATTGGTTTGTCCATAATACAATTCACTGTTCCTATCACAGGTTGTCCGGCTCTGTAGATACCTTCTTTGGTTTTTTGGAGTATTATTTGACACACTACACCCATTTTGGTATAAAAACTACCGCAAAACCACGCAAACGACTACCTGTCAGCGTTGCTGGCGAAACACTAGCTAGCGTGATAAAATTATACGATGACTCATGAGAACACAATATATACAAATCCATGACGTCACCTCTTCCAGCCGAAATAATACTTTAGTATCGTAAGAATTAAGTTAATTTCAGAATAACAAATGCACGAATCAAACACGTTATAGGAGATATTTTTATGCAAATTTATACGATCTTTGAAGCTATCGGTTACGTCATCGTTACTAAAACTCGTTTTGGATAGCAAGCGTGTATTACGAATGGTAGATGTTAAAGTTAGAGTCTGAAGTTTTCCCTTTTTGCTTCATTTTAATGCATCAAGTTTGCATTAAATGTTTTATTATGTGGCAATCTTGCTAAATAAAACAGTAGAAGTTAAACCTTATTCGTATAGTCTTAGTTATTTCTTTAAGTTTAGTTTCGATCCCATTTCGTATCGCGCTAAAGTTTTAAATTCGATTGCAGAATATTCATAATAGGCCATTTAGACACCTACGGTAAAACTTTAGTAGGTATCAACCTACCTGTTACCGACCCACAATCGATCATCGTTTCTAAGGTAAATACTGCATTTCAACTTTTACATTTGACAGCAGTTATGTTCCATTTTGTTTCTCGGTGGTATGCCATAACGGGAGGGCAGACACAGTCTTGCCGCCAAGCGATTCGTCGTGTTTCGGCATGATGTCTGGTGAAGCAGTACGAAGGACGGGTCTCAGCAGTTGTGTTGCGATGTGTGCCAGGTACTACGCACCAAATGTTCTTGTGTCGGGAGTTTTGTTGTGGAGGGTTTCCAGATCAACCTATCTCTGGCGCAACATCGTTAGTCGTGTTGTTGGGTTTAACCTCCTCGCTCAACTGCCATCTTCCTTCCTATTCACTGAGTTTTTTAAGTGAATAGGTTTAATAAGCTGGCGCGCTTTGCCATCAACGATTGCATCACTGCTTACCATCAGGCGGGATTGCAGTGAAGCACTAGGTTATAATTATTATATATATACATATATATACGCGGTGCAAGGCGCAGCTAGAAGGTAAATAATTATATATGCTTTATATTAGAACGCACACAGAATTTATGTAAATACTTTAGCGAGCCGTGCCACGTGTTTATGGAATAATAACTTTATTACCCCATGTGAAGCACCCTTTTTCAAGGTTTTAACGTTGTTTATTTAATTACCCAAGTAACTAAATCTGAAACTGAATCTAAATCTAAACTAAATACTTTGCCTGCACAAATTAATACCGCTCGGCCAACGAACGTATTGAAAACGGTGGGACATTTTACAGTAATGAGCCGCTCACTCGAAGTCCAAAGAGTTAGAGACAAACAAACAAGCAAGCAAGCAAACATACAAGTGAAACTATAAAAAGACGTGTATTTTTCTGATTGCAACATAATTATAAATACTATCACAAAATAATACGTCATTAAGTTTAGTAGCATCTTATCTATCGTTATTGCGACGTTACATGGGTTATAGATAATTTTGAAGTGTACATTTATCAATGATAAGATTAATATCCTGTAAATTGCAGAAAACGTCCGTTTTAATCGTTGATAAATTAGTTGATAAATGTCTTAGTACTTACCTAGTTTTTTTTTTTTATATTATGAGAAACTAGAGCTTTACCGCAATCCCACCTGATGATAAGCAATGATGCAATCGTTGATGGTAAAGCACGCTAGTTTATTAAGAGCCTATTCACTAAGAAAAAGAACTAAGTGAATAGAAAGGAAGACGGCAGTTGAGCGAAGTGATGCAAGTTAAATCCAACGATGCTGCGCCAAAGGGAGATTGATCTGGAGACCCTCCACCACTAAACTCCCGACCCGATTTTTTCCATGTGAATAGAATTTAGAAGAGGTTGGCATTTTCTATCTCTCTCTCTTCTCTTTTCTATTTTTCGACTCCTCGTAGTAGAGGATCTGAAACAATCAGAAACCGAAGTCTCTTTTGGGACAAAGAGATTGTGACCTCTGAATTTGATTCGACTTTCCGTGGACATAATCTTGGTCATGTCTTGAATTCTTGGACTATGTTGATGACCACCAGTCTAGAATGATGTCGGAAATGGTAGCTAAGGTTAGAACCGCACAGATTAGAGAGATATCTTTTTTTATATAAATTAAGAACTAGTGCTTGACTGCAATCCCGCCTGATGGTAAGCAGTGATGCAATCGTTGATGGGAATGCGCGCTAGTTTATTAAGAGCTAATCACTCTATACTCTGTTTTTTAATCTCGTAGACTAAACTGACATTACGAATGTTGGCAGTTTATTGCAATTCTTAAATAGTGACGTGGCACAACCGAAACTTAGCGTTCATAAAATCAAGTATCGTTTTTTTACAATAAGTTATCCTGAAATAATGTGTAGGTACTTATTAAAAACGTAATAATACAAAATTAATAATGTAAATTTGACATTTGCATGTGTCAATTTGGTCTACGAGATTAAAAAACAGAGTATAGCTTTGAAGACACTTAAATTGTAACCCGATGGAAAAACCGCCGCTGGCCAATTGTTCCAGTCCCTCAAAGTCATCATCATCCCAGTGTTAATCCCAGTCGCATCCGAAGCCTTTTCAGCTTTGGAGTCTGGGGTTCGCTTTACCAGTCCAACTGCTGATATGGCTAAACTTCGATATTTTCCATGAAGCGACTGCCGTCTGACCTCCACAACCCGAAGGCGACATCGAAGCATTGCAGTTAGACCAATTGTAGGACTTTTGAGGGCTCCAACAACCCGTAACGACTGCCACTAGATGTTCGTAGGGCAACCGGGACCAACGGCTTAACGTGCTTTCCGAGGCACGACCAGACCAGTACAAATATTCATATTCATACAAATACTTCTACTGTGCGGGGATCGAACCCGCGCCACCTTGCTCAGCGGCCGCGTCCGCTACCGCTAAGCCAGGGAGGCTGTCACCAGTCTTGTCTTCCAGTCCCTCAAAGTACGCAGTATAAAAGAAGAATCTCTAGTCTTCTCTGCTAATCTGTAATGCTGTCGCATTACATACATACAACATAATCAGTCTATAATGTTCCCACTCCTGGGGCACAGGCCTCCTCTCGGTGAGAGAGAGTGGGCCGTAATCTACCACGCGGCCTAATGCGGGTTGGTAAATGTCACTTGTCTTCGAAATTTTGCCTCTAGGACATGCCCGTTGCCTCACGATGTTTTCCTGCACCGTTTGTGAGAGCAGTGGTGATGATCATATTTACACAAAGTAAAGCGCCTGACGGGGTTCGAACCTACGACCTACAACTTGTAAGCTGCGGCCGAAAGCACTGGGCATAACATAATATACAAGTATAAGGGAAAAAAACACTTAGATTACCACAATAAAATACAGCTTAGGCTACATCTTCTTCAAACATTTTTATAACATTTCGCAATTCGTTCTCTCTCTCTGGTTCTATTTGACAACACGGTTATTTCAATGGTTAAGTTATTGACTGAAGCGCTGCGTCTCGCGGGTTCGATTCCCGCACGGATCAAATATTTGTATGACCTACAAATAATTGTTCCGGGTCTGGCTGTTTGTGTATGTGAGTTTATATGTTTGTAAACGCACCCACGATACCGGAGAAATATCTAATGTGGGGCAAACTTTTTTCAAAAAAAAAAATCGAAACATTAATAAGATATTAATTTAAATCACTTTTGTCCTGTCTACAACATATCCCGGGAGTAACGCACACCACCATACATAACAATACAAACACTATTATAATACAAACACGATTTTTTTACGGTTAGATCGTCGGGCAAAGTGATTGGGTGTTTTCATCAGGAATTTGTTAGTAGCGACCCATTTTTTGAATGGGAAATCATCAAATTAATGAAAAATGTCAGACTTACTGACAAAAACTCACCCGTGTTCCTTCACTTGCCTGTGCGCCATGATCACGGTTTCTCTTTTGACCAACCCGCAACCCTGACCCAGGCATCGGTCTTTGGGGACCCCGTCACGATGCATGCCATCTATTTGAGGCGGGCGTGAAACACAACGTCAATAGCGACCCTGAGCCTGGATTTATGTCGAGTTGATGTCAATAATAGGTTTGCCCCATGAGAACTTAACATAATTGTTTATTTTCTATGAGTAACTAATTATAAAAAGAGAAAATTGTTGACTGCGGGAGAAAATATAAATAAAATAGTAAGAAAATATAAATATTGATGCTGACAATACGACAATAAATTAAACATCGTGTACCTCAAGACATTCTCAATCAACCCATAAAAAATCATATAAATATATCAATTAGATTAGTCACAGGAAATCATTTTTCACATTTTCTACATGATGTACATGTTGATAAGGAAGCGCTTACAGGTTATTGACCGCTGCATCCAGCGGTACTAAACTTTAATAATAATGGCGCGAAAAAGCAAATCGATACACGACCGCACTGTCGCCCGCTGATCTGAGGTCATTGAACCAATGTTTTAAAGGATGTTCTATTCCGTTTGCAATTTTATGCGTTTTAGTTTGTTTAAAATTTTCATTTTTTTATTTTTGAGTCTAGGTTTTTGTCTATGGTTTAGGATTTTTCCTATGAACCAGCATAATCTGTGTTTTCATTTATTGTCGTATTTTCAGCACCACTCTGTAAACACAGTTGCATACGTATAACGGTCTAATGTAGTGTAGCAATACCTACAAACGCCACATATGAACAACGTATCATAGTGACCTCACACGAATTCTACATTTCGCAATCAGAGTTTACCGTGCAATTAGCATACATACAACTTGCCAATTTCAACCATTGGGCAAGTGCCCGTCAGACATAACACCCGTCTGGTCGGGGGATCCTCCATTTTCTATGCAGGATGAGTGAACTTTACATCCCGTTCCTCGTGCCTCCACAGTAGTATACTGTTTACTGTTGTACTTCGTCAATTTTGGTTAAGTTCGTGAGTTGGTTTTGACTGTACAGCGAAAAAATAACTTTTTTATAGTTTATAGGTACTGTCGCACTGCTGGGCAAAAATATCCTTCTAGTCTTATCTACAGGTACCCATTCTATAAAGGTTTTTGACTTGTCCAGTGACTACTGTTAGTTAAAATAATCAGCCTATATTCTTCTGACTACAGGGGCACAGGTACAGAATTCGTAATAATATTACGATTTCTGTGGGCACAGGAGCTCTCTCCTTGAGAGTGAGAGGGTGGTCTGTAATCTACTACGCACATCCAGTGTGGGTTGGTAGATGTCAGGTCGTGCCGATTTCCTCACACTATTTTCAGTCACCGTTTGGAGTGCAGTGGTGATGAAATAATTTACATAAAGTAAAGCATTTGTTAGGTTCTCGAGTGACGACCACGCATCGGAAGACGCAGCGTAGGTAGGCCCTCGACAAGGTAGACTGATGACCTGGTGAACGTCGCGGGAAGCCGCTAGATACGGGCGCAGGACCGTTCGTCGTGGAGATCCTTAGGAGAGGCCTATGACCAGTAGTGGACGTCTTTCGGCTTTCGGTGATACTGCTGATGAAAGCATTTGTCCGAGTTCGCACTTGCGCCGGGCGAATGTAACTTGTGGCCATTTCTATTTGAACACCACTACTCAAACGGAATTTTGTTAATTAAATTATCAGAACGAAAACGGGATTACCTAAATTTACAAACTAGAACACATATTAAAACCTTTTTTTGTTTAGGATGAGAAAACATTAAATGACCTCTCCCGCTCTGGGCGGCGCGGAAAGGCGTGCCAGACGTTTACTGACTAAAACCTACCCGTTTTTCTTCAGTTACCTGTGCGTCAGGACCACGGTTCCTTGTTTAACCAACCCGCAACCCCGACCCAGGAGGCATCGGTCTTCGTGGACCCCGTCACGATGTGCTGACATCTCTTTGAGGCGCGCGTGAAACACAACGTGCCTTCAACTCGGGCCTGGTCCTTACCGGGCGGCGAGCTGCCATCTGCTCACCGCCTTGCGGGCGGTACCCGCGCCTGCGTTGGCCGGGAGTTTGATGTTGTCTCCCGACCAGGGCGTCTCCTGATAGATTTAGACCTTGTACTCTAATTGCACATACTTTACAAAGCATTATCATTCCTGTCACGTCGTGCCAAAGTTGTTGATACTTATCGACTTAATGACGCCGTTTTGCCTCCTTTCACACAGACAAAGGAGCTTTATCGTTTCGAACGACTTCTATCCATATATTAAATATTTCAGATTAGCAATAAATATCTTTGATAAGATAAATTTGTGTAATTTGCTAAAAGTAAAAACAAGTTTTACTGTCGTGATTTAGTCTACCTCTGCTGATCACAACCAGAGGTTGTTTTCAATTATTCCTGATTAAAAATGGCATTGACGTGTGCAATTTACCTGACGAATAACACGAATGGTGTCTACAGAGCCGGGCAGTTAGTACAAGGGGCAGTGAAATATGCAATAGACGAATCAACGGAGTTCACCAGTGTTACTCTCTCATTAAGGGGCAAAGGATTATGCTGGTGGTTCACTCTCTTTCCTGGTATGGGAACTATGTACACTGGTTCTCAAGACTTTGTTAATCAGTCCATAGATTTACTTCAAGCTAGAAAAAATGAAACAGCAGTGATTGCAGCAGGAGCTTATGAAAAACCGTTCTGCTTCAAACTTCCTGACGTGAGTCCATCTACTTTTAAAGACTCAAGATGTTTTATTGCTTACTTCATTGAACTAAAATTCGTGAAATCAAATTTTATGAGCTTCTCTAAGACTCATCACTTAGACATTAAGGTTCAGGATTGCATAAAACCTTATCTCGCACAGCCTATGACATATGAAACGAAAAAAGAATTTTTCGCTACAAAGGAAGCGATCTCTCTAAGTGCAGAGATCGAAAATATGTTTTTGAATGCAGGGGATGATATAAACCTCAATGTTAACATAAAGAACCAGTCAGATGTAGCTATTATTACCAGAAGAGTGGAATTAATTGAATATATAACTTATAAGTCTAACTGTAATCATCAAAAGCAAAAATCTAAGACAGTTAACGGACTAGAAGTGAACTTAATTAATAATGCTAGTTTGAAAGATGACTACCAATTTGCCGATAAGATTTCAACAACACCAGAAATGATTTCAATCCATTCCAGTATTGTAACAAAAGAATACAGAGTAAAAGTTACTCTCAGGTTTCCTATTCCAGATAGAGAACTTTGCCTAGAGATTCCAGTGGTAATCACAAAGAAAATTGATGACTCTGAGGAACTCAAGTTAAATGAACAACCACCTTCGTATAGCCAAGTCATGAATGAGACAAAAGAAAAGCACAAATAGACAACACTGAAGATAAGCTATATAGCGTACCCGTGTAACCATCGAGCGCATAAAGGATGGCAGGTACGCTAGTGAACAAACTCATGTTCGGTAGTAGGCTGCCGGCAGAAGTTATCACCCACCAGACAAACTCTTGCCGCCAAGCGATTCGTCGTGTTCCAGCATGATATCTGGAGAAGCCGTACGGAGGACGGGTCTAAGCAGTTGTATTGCGATATGTGCCGGGTACGATGCGCCAAATATTGCTACGTCGGGATTTTGGTAGTGGAGGGTCTCTAGATCAATTTCCCTCTGGCACAGAATCGTTGGTCGTGTTGTTGGGTTTAACATTGCGTCACCTCGCTCAAGTGCCGTCTTTCTTCCTATTTACTCAATTTTTTTGAGCGAATGAGCTTTTAATATACTGGCACGCTTAACCAGCAACGATTGCATCACTGCTTACCGCCAGGCGGGATTGCAGTGAAGCACTAGTTTATAATTATTAAAAAAACAAAATACTGAATTCGTGGTTGCCGTAAATAAGCACATGATTTTCTCTAGTGTAGATTTTTAACATGGATTTTAGCACATGATTTTCTCTGTTGTAGATTTTTAACATGGATTTTAGCACATGATTTTCTCTAGTGTAGATTTTTAACATGAATTTTTTAGTGTTTATGTGTACTGAGCCCGTGTCACGTCGATGTCGCTTCCGTCCTTTGGTTGTTTTGTCTTCATTTTTATCATAATTTTGTCAAACAATGGCGCCGATTCTCTTGTTCACAAACTAAACTAAATTTAAGTTAAGTGCATCTTTTTATTTCTATTTCCATTAGAAAAGGATAGAAGATAACATTTTAGTTTAATCCTGTATGATCTTTTGCTAGATCACACACTACTTTTAGATGATGTGAGCAGAATACAATAAAAGATGTTGAGTTTATATAAACTACTGTATTGTTCCAAAGTTATAGATAAATGAGCTTTTGGGAGTTGAGATTTCCTCGAACCTTAACTTTGGGCGGTTCATTGAGTCCAAGGCCAGGGTAGCTGCCAGGAAACTTGGCGTTATCGCAAAGGTCCGGCAGTACTTCACGCCTGGGCAGCTTCTAATGTTATACAAAGCACAGGTCCATTCGTCTGTGGAGTACTGCAGCCACATTTGGGCTGGTGCTGCCAAGTGTCACCTGGCCACTTTGGATTCAGTGGAGAGACGTGCAAAGAGGCTGATTGGTGACCCTGATCTAACTCGAGTTGGTCTCCAAAGCCTAGAGCACAGGCGTTGAGTAGCCAGCCTTTCGGTGTTCTATAGGATGCATTTCGGGGATTGTGCGAGGGAATTGCATGATTTAATTCCCCCATCTCCGTTCCACCAGCGGACGACCCGTTGTACGGCTGGTTTCCACCCTTACGTTATTAACACCACTACGATCCGGACGAAGCGTTTCGCCTCCTCCTTTATACCGCGTACATCGAGGGACTGGAACAATTTGCCAGCGGCGGTGTTTCCGTCGGACTACAATTTGAGTGTCTTCAAGGCTAGAGTAAATAGGCTCTTAATAAACTAGTGCGCTTTACCATCAACGATTGCGTCACTGCTTACCATCAGGCAGGATTGCGGTCAAGCGCTGGTTTATATGTAAAAAAAAACTCATGTGTGTGAAATGAGTGACGTGGCCTTTGCTGGCCGTAATGAGAACGCGACGACCGCTTGATAGCTCAACGCGAACTGATGATTATTATAAAGTAAAATGAATGCGAGGCGTAAATGCTGACGATGCTATGTTGATGTACGGTTGCACCGTACAAATCCTATCAAATGAAGATATCCCATAGATAGTTTAGATGCGATTATAAACATGCAGACCAAAAATACGTCAGTTTACTTCAAGAGCGGACTAATTTGACAGGTCTAAACTATCAGTCTATCGTCTGTCCTTTCCTTCCTTCTTTGTCCTTAATGAAACAGAAGGAAAAATAAGCACATAACTTAAATTTAGTTAAGTTTGTGGACATGGGAATCGGGACCTTCGTCCCGTATGGTACCAGGCTTAGAATACTTTTTTTTTATTATTATTCTTTACCTTTTATAGAAAAGAACCAGCTGATCAATTCTCTATTATCATCATCATCTCAGCGTTTATCCCGGTTGCATCCGCAGCTTTCGCGTTGGAGCCCGGGGTCCGCTTTCCTGCACATTCTCCTTCATTTCGCATGATCTTTAGCATCCTGTGGTAAGAGCTTGTTGGCACGCATGTCATCTCTTACAACGTCATGCCAGCACTTCTTTGGTCTACCCCGCTTGTTCCGGCCCGGCGGAGGCGCCATAGCAAGACATTTGTTATCCACGTAACACGTGCGTAAGACGTGGCCGTACCAGCGTGGGCAACCCTCCTGCAGTTTGTCTGCAATGTCACGGACACGAAGGCTGCCCCGGATGCGGGAGTTCCTGATGCGGCCTTTCCGCGTAACTCCACACATCCACCGCAGTATATTCATCCCCGTGATACGCAGCTCCTGCTTGTGTCGCTCAAGCACAGGCCACGCCTCACTGCCAATTAATTCTCTATAAATCTCACCGTTAAAAGTTACGTGAAGTTGAGCTTAGAATGGGATGGCAATAGTGTGAATCCCTTTTTTTTTGTTTGCGATGGGAATTCATCAAATGCCCTCTCCCGCTCTGGGCGCAGCGGAAGGGCATATCAGACTTTTACTGGCTAAAACCCAACCGTGTTTCTTTACTTGCCTATGCGGCAGGGCCACGGTTTCTTTTTTAATCAACCCGCAACCCTGACCCAGGAGGTATGGTTCTTCGTGAACCCCGTCACGATGTGCTGACATCTCTTTGAGGCACGCGAGAAACACAACGAGCCGTCGACCCGGGCCTGGTCCTTGCCGGGAGGCTGCCCACTACACACCGCCCGCAGGTCCGCGCCTACGGTAGCTGGGAGTTCGTTTCGATGTAGTCTCCCGACCAGGGGCCATAGTCTGCTATTACAATAGTGTTAGAATGATCAATCAGTGATCTCATAATGATCGATTTTGACAAGTTTCGTAATCTCCTAATAAAATGGCATCATTGTGACTTTCCAGTGGCGTGAGGGCGCTGGGGTTCCTGCTGCCTCACGCGCTCTGCCTTCTCCTTTGCCAGTTTCACTGCTTCGCAAAAGGAGGCGACGGCCTGCCATGCACT
Organism: Sesamia nonagrioides; assembly: GCA_017933935.1. Taxonomy (NCBI): domain Eukaryota; kingdom Metazoa; phylum Arthropoda; class Insecta; order Lepidoptera; family Noctuidae; genus Sesamia; species Sesamia nonagrioides. Next base: position 330,001 of record JADWQK010000341.1, read on the forward strand.
TTCGCTCCGGACCATTCCCTGGACCAAGGTCGGACGCGAAAGATCGCCACACACGAGGACACGACACATGAGAACACAAGGACACGGCGGTGAACTACCCAAGCCGGGCAGACCTCCACCGTATGGTACACCGTGTCCTCAGGGCGATACACACAATGGTGACACCCTAGCGTTTCCTCCCGCCTTATACGGAACACCGATAACCGTGTCCGGTGAGGACCTGCGCCAGGCGGAAGGTGAGGACGCCGTGGCACCTCTCTAGTCACCCGTCAAAGAGTGTTCTTACCGCCACTATTGTGGCATGCCAAATAGTGTGTATAGTGTGAATCCTTACAAATAGTTGAATGACAGCGGACTCCACGCTCACATCTCCTAAGTTTCTGCGGTAAAATAATTACAAAATAGCAGTACAGGTTCTTAAAAAATAATTACAATGTAGCATGTAGGACAATTATGGATCTCAGAAGCATTAGGTCGCATGTATAGACTAGGCATGTAACTTAGAAGCAAAAGCCTATAGCCATAGAAGTTCTATGGCCGAGCTAAACATATGGCCTAATCCTTCTTAAGTCGAGAATTAATGAATTTTAATGTAACTTATTTATATACTTAAATAATAATTATTGTGTAATTGAGGATAGATCATACTTTATACAAGTTCGTGCTACGTTCTTACACTTTGATATAATTTAAAAGTATTAATTTTATGTCTATGTTCATACTATAAGTAATTTTTAGTGTTAGTAACACTGTAACTTAAGTAAAATTGTTAATAACCTTATGGAATCCTGTCTGTAATAAAAGTTTTCTATTCTATACTTTAATAAGTATTCTCTCTAATTTTTCTTTAAATGTTGTTTTGAGCAAAGTCAGATATCGTTTTTACGAGGATTAAAAATGCTGTCTGACAGTACTTACTAAAGTGGGAAAAATCCCAAAAAATTTAAGTTTATTCTGTGTATAGGACATAGAAGAAGTCTTTATATAATAGTTTGGTGAAATACTTTATTTATGTAAATTAAATAAAACAGTTTTTGACATACACCATCTTACTTGGACTTTTTGCATTAAGTCACATAAAGACACAAGGTACAATAAACAAAATTGTTTGTTCCCTGATTTTGTATTTTGTACATTTAAACAACACTTTTTTATTTTACGTTAATAGAGGTAAGGATCGAGTTATAACAATAAACAGATTTATTAAACAATAGATTGACTGATGGTTTTTTTTTTATCCTTAAACACCCAAATTGCGTAACAATCTCAATGATTTTCGTATGTTTGAAGAAATCATCTGTTTGCAACGTGGTTTCGGTTATAAATGAATGTCAAAAACCTGTCAAAGAAAATGTAGGGACGTATTTTGTCAGACTGACACTGACATTAGACTATGAATGTTCTTAAAATTACTTTATTTGCCCCTCAGATCAACAAGTTACGGACGACAGCAGGTCATGCTACCCGAAACTATGAAAGATAATTATCAATCTTGAGCGTTAACACTTTAGCGATAAAGTTGAAACTCTATTAAAGAAATTTAAAAGATTATAGTATCTTGATGTACTGTCGTCTATACACAGCACTTATCACTATTCAGCGTAATTAATACCAGTCGTATCGGAAGCTTTTCAGCTTTGGAGTCTGGGGTCCGCTTTACTAACTGCTAATTTTGGCTAAACTTCGATATTTTCTGTGAAGTGACTGCCCCTGTGACCTTCACAACCCGAAGGCGATATCGAAACATTGCAGTTAGACCAATTAATTTAATGAGTAAAAGTTTTAGTCAGTAAAAGTTTGACGCCCTTCCGTTCAGCCCAGAGCAGAAGAGGTCATTTACTGATTTCCCATCCAGAAGAAAAACAAAAGGGGTAAAGTGGGTTGGAAGTTTGTATGAAAGTCTAATGTTTTTAAACTATGAAGAATTGATATTTAAAATTTATTCTGTATATTATGATCTAGAATAGGCTAGTTGACTCAAAAAATCTAATTAGTCCGTAAGTCAGATTTCCAAAAAAAAAACTAGACAGGTTTTTTTTTTTAAATAAACAGAAATCGAAGATGATACACTGCGTTGAAAACTCGTGTGACGTCACTCCTTGCTATACTTTTCAGCAACGAGTGACGTCACCAGCTCCCACTCCTTATCTTTGATGCCTTTTATATTTGTCATTTTTTTATTGATTTGATAAAACACAATATACGTATTAAATATTTTTTTTTATAATCTGAATGACGGACTCAATAGAATCAATTTTGTTTTACCCAGGAAACATCCCTATTGTAATAATGTACCTACCTATAGAAATCGACTCTTTTGGGGTTAAAATAAAATGTTCAAGTAACTAAATCCACGGGAACGAAGAACACGGACGGCCGCTAGTATTACATATAACTTTATCATTATATTAAAGCTACAATTAAATACAATGCTTCTAGCAATATATGTAATGCGTTGTACAGCTACACTTTCTTCTTCTTCTTCAGCCTATAGATGTCCACTGCTGGACAAAGGCCTCCCCCAAGGCTTTCCACGCTGACCGGTCTTGTGCTGCCCGCATCCATCGGCTTCCCGCGACCTTCACCAGGTCATCGATCCACCTTGTTGGGGGCCTCCCTACGCTGCGTCTTCCAGTACGTGGCCGCCACTCCAGAACCTTACTGCCCCATCGGCCATCGGTTTTACGAGCAATGTGCCCTGCCCACTGCCACTTAAGTTTAGCGACTCGCAGAGCTATGTCGGTGACTTTGGTTCTTCTACGGATCTCCTCATTTCTGATTCGATCACGCAGAGAAACTCCGAGCATAGCTCTTTCCATGGCCCTTTGTGTGACTCTGAGCCTTCGTATGAGGCCCATTGTGAGCGACCACGTTTCAGTTCCGTAAGTCATCACTGGCAACACACACTGGTCAAAGAATTTAGTCTTGAGACACTGTGGTATCTTGGACGACGAGAAGATGTAGCGTAGCTTCCCGAACGCTGCCCAACCGAGCTGGATTCGCCGAGACACCTCTTTCTTGCTACACTTTGCTACGTCATAATTATAGTGCAAAAGAAATATGGAGCTGCAATCAAATTATTATTAAAAAAATAAATTGTTATTGCAATAAAGTTCAAAAGTGGTAATGCACTTTTGACCCTTGATTGTAAATAGGTATATTCATTATTTGTGCGTATATATTAAACTTGAGTACGAGGCATTTGGCTATGTTACATTTCAATGCATTTTTTAAAATATTTCTTTTTTTGTTTGTGCAGAATAAACTAAGTGTTTTTCTTTTCTTTCTTCTTTTTCATTTTCCAGTGCCTCTTCAATCTTGAAGGTTGGCCGTCAGCTTCATGCACTCGGTCTTGTCAACCGCGAGTCGGAACAGCTTTCGACGGAAGTAATGGGCCACCATTACTTACCTACATCACTCCCTGAAATTTCGCAGCCACGATTATCTTTTTCGTCCAGCGCGCCTCTTCCCTTCTACCTTGCCCATCATAATGAATTGGAGTAGCGCATATCTATCGTGTCGGATCACGTGGTCGAGAAAATCTATTTTTTGTTTCTTTATAATGGGTAACAACTTTCGAGGCATTTGAACGCGGTGAAGGACGGTGTCATTTCTGACCTTTTGGGTCCAGCTTATGTGCAGCATACGACGGTAGCACCACATTTCAAAAGCCTGTAAGCGTCGTGTTGTACCATCTTTCAGAGTTCATGCTTCGCAGCCAAAAATGACGACAGGCCATACGTAGCACATCAGTAACCTGACTCGGAGCTTTATGTGGAGTTTACGACAGCTTTTTTTTTCTTTAGAAGTAGGAATTAAACATTGAAAAACTTTCCCATAAAAAGTTCTTGTCTGGTCTTATTTGGGGCTGTACTTAACGAAACAATGTTAAAAAATATCAAAATGAAGCACTGAGGTATGCTGTATACACACCGTTAAACTGCCGATCTCCACTGATACCTTAAATTAGAGGGATTTCTTTTGTAATAGTGATGAAAAGCTTAAATTTAAGATAATTCAGCTTCAGTCATTTTTATTCAATTATATTTATAACTAGCTTTCCGCCGGCAGCTTAGCCTCTGTGGAATTCGGTTATATCGCGCTTTTTAGATTTCCCTCGGAAATATCAATTTTTTCCGGGATAAAAGGTAGCCTATGTCCTTTCTCAGGATCTAAAGATTATCTGTGCCAAATTTCATCAAAATCGGTTGAGAGGTTTAAGCGGGAAAGCGTAACAGCCAGACAGACAGACTTTCCTATTTATAATTTTAGTATGGATTGGGCGTCAGTTCAGTCAGCATCCCCGTGTGGTACCGGGCCTAGAATAGTACCAACCCATATCCTCCCGTGGGTGTCGTAAAAGGCGACTAAGGGAAATCACCAGGGAAGCGGGCAGCAGCGCTTCTCCTGTGTAATATCAAATCACTGCGATCCCCAACCCGCCTGCCAAGCGTGGGGATTATGGCAAACCCCCCCAATGATGCACACGATACAGCCCAGGCCCCTAGTCCCCGGTAGCTCCGCTATTCCAGTCTACGGTAGCGGACTCGGTTACGGCGGAGCAAGGGGTGCTAAGAATCTCCGGCAGAGATCCGGCTACCATCACCAACGACGACCTTTGGCTCTGGCAACATTTAACACGCGCACACTACGGACCGATGAGAAGATTGTCGAACTGGAGGAAGAACTGAGCCGGTTGTGCTGGGACATTGTGGGGTTATCTGAAGTCCGAAGAGAGGGAGAGGACTCGATAATCCTGAAGTCTGGCAACCTGCTCTATTTCCGGGAAGGCGACCGGCTGTCCCAGGGTGGCGTCGGGTTTATTGTCCACAAGTCCCTCGTGAACAATGTTGTTAAAGTCGGGAGCTTTTCGACTCGGGTGGCGTACCTTGTACTCAGAATAACAAAACGATATTCGTTAAAGGTTATACAGGTCTGCGCCCCGACGTCTAAACACTCTGACGATGAGGTGGAGGTTATGTATGAGGACGTCAGTAGAGCCATACATTCCTCCAAAACCCACTACACCGTTGTCATGGGGGACTTTAACGCAAAACTGAGCATGTGAGAGGCGGACGAGACGAAAGTGGGGCAATTTGGAGTTGGAAATCGGAATCCCAGAGGTCAGATGCTAATGGATTTCATGGAAAAGGAAGGACTCTTTGCGATGAATTCTTTTTTCAGGAAACCATTGCACCGCAAGTGGACCTGGCTCAGCCCCGATGGTCAGACCAAAAACGAGATAGACTTCATAATGTCAACGAGAAGGCAAGTGTTCAACGATGTCTCCGTGATCCATGCGGTTAAAACCGGGAGCGATCACCGTATTGTTAGAGGCATCTTGAACCTCAACATTAGGCTCGAACGCTCTCGACTTATGAAGTCTACACTCCGTCCAGCGTCAACACAACTCCAAAACCCCGAGAGCTTTCAGGTCGAACTACAAAACCGCTTCGAATGCCTCGGTGAATGCGTAGATGTGGACGACTACAACAACAGATTTGTGGAAACTCTCCAAACGGAAGGGTCTAAGTTCTACAAAACCCTCCGTTCAAAAGGACAGAAGAAGATCTCCGGTCCCACCCGCCGGCTAATGGAAGAAAGACGGGAGATGATCTTAAAATCCCCTGATGACGCTTCGCGTATCAGATGCCTTAACAGACAAATCTCAAAGTCTCTGACTCGCGATATACGCCAATTTAATACAAATTGTATTAAAGAGGCTATCGAGCGGAACAAAGGCTCCAAAGTGTTCGCACGAGAGTTGTCTGTTGGACAGAGTCTACTTGCGAAGCTGAAGACTGGGGATGGTAGGATCGTCACTTCCAAGCCCGAGCTTTTGGGTGAGATGGAGAAATTCTACGGAGAGTTATACACATCAACACACGCACCTGTTGTAAGCCTGGCTAATGATCCTAGAGCCAGACTAACCCGACACTACACCGACGATATCCCGGACGTCAGCCTGTACGAGATTGGTATGGCCCTGAAACAGCTCAAGAACCATAAGGCGGCTGGAGATGATGGAATTACGGCTGAGCTTCTGAAAGCGGGTGGCAAACCGGTTCTTAAAGCGCTTCAGAAGCTATTTAATTCCGTCATTCTTAAAGGCGAAACGCCTAAGGCGTGGCACAGGAGCGTGGTGGTTTTGTTTTTCAAAAAAGGTGACAATACCCTCCTGAAAAACTACAGACCGATATCCCTCCTGAGCCATGTCTACAAGCTGTTTTCTAGGGTCATCACGAATCGTCTCGCTCGCAGGTTCGACGACTTCCAGCCTCCCGAACAAGCAGGCTTCCGAAAAGGCTTTAGCACCATAGACCACATTCATACGCTACGGCAAGTTATACAGAAGTCCGAGGAGTATAACAAACCACTATGCTTGGCGTTTGTGGACTATGAGAAGGCCTTCGATTCGATTGAGACTTGGGCGGTGCTACAGTCTCTCCAGTGGTGCCAAATTGACCATCGATACATTGAGGTGATAAAGTGTTTGTACAAAAACGCCACCATGTCAGTCCGTCTCCAGGATCAGGACTCGAAACCGATCCAATTGCAGCGTGGAATGAGACAAGGAGATGTCATATCTCCTAAATTGTTCACTGCTGCGTTGGAAGATGTCTTCAAGCTCCTGCACTGGAAAGGACTTGACATCAACATCAACGGCGAGTACATCACTAATCTCCGTTTCGCAGATGATATCGTGATCATGGCTGAGACCCTGGAAGACTTGGGCAAAATGCTCAATGACCTCAGCAGAGCTTCCCAACAAGTGGGTCTAAAAATGAACATGGATAAGACGAAGTTCATGTCGAACTCTCATGTCGCACCCACTCCAATTGTAGTTGGTTGCTCTGCACTCGAAGTTGTTGACGAGTATGTATACCTGGGACAAACAGTCCAGCTAGGTAGGTCCAACTTCGAGAAAGAGGTGTCTCGGCGAATCCAGCTTGGTTGGGCAGCGTTCGGGAAGCTACGCTACATCTTCTCGTCGTCCAAGATACCACAGTGTCTCAAGACTAAAGTCTTTGACCAGTGTGTGTTGCCAGTGATGACTTACGGAACTGAAACGTGGTCGCTCACAATGGGCATCATACGAAGGCTCAGAGTCACACAAAGGGCAATGGAAAGAGCTATGCTAGGAGTTTCTCTGCGTGATCGAATCAGAAATGAGGAGATCCGCAGAAGAACCAAAGTCACCGACATAGCTCTGCGAGTCGCTAAACTTAAGTGGCAGTGGGCAGGGCACATTGCTCGTAGAACCGATGGCCGATGGGGCGTAAGGTTCTGGAGTGGCGGCCACGTACTGGAAGACGCAGCGTAGGGAGGCCCCCAGCAAGGTGGACCGATGACCTGGTGAAGGTCGCGGGAAGCCGATGGATGCGGGCAACACAAGACCGGTCAGCGTGGAAAGCCTTGGGGGAGGCCTTTGTCCAGCAGTGGATATCTATAGGCTGAAGAAGAAGAAGGGCGTCAGTTTTTTTTTTTTTTTTTGTTGGTGTTGAAGACCTACTCCACTGTCACAAAAAAAAAATCTGAAGCCCACGAAAACAGACATCACCGATGTGTGAATATCGATATTAATATTAAACAACACGGGCATACGGTGTAGCCGTACGGCCGACGGTGTACGGTGTAGCGGTGTACCTTAACAAATGTTACGTTTAACTTTTATCACAATCGACCTTTATCGACCAGGAAGGAAGACGGCATTGAGCGAGGTGATGCAATGTGTCGATGCAACATTTGGCGCTTCGTACCCGGTACACGTCGCAACACAACTGCTCAGACCCATCTTCAGTACGGCTTCACCAGAAATCATGCCGGAACACGATGAATCGAATTGGCGGCAAGACTTCGTCTGGTGGGTGGTAACTTCTGCCCGCAGCCGATGTTATGGCCTACCACCGAGAATATGCAAATAACAAATAATCCTAGTATAAGCTGAATTCTGATTGTATGAAAACTTAGGCAATGTTATGAGACTGTCTTTGAGCGCACTATACCTACTTGCCGGTAGTTGGTAGGTAGATACAAAATGATGGTTACCGATTTGTTCTAGGTAATTGTTGTCGAGTATCAGGATAGCGTGATTGACTTTCTACTCCTCTTCAACTTGCTGTTTGTAACGGTTGCTTCAAATGGCGCGAACTACAGGCATTTTGTCACCAAAATGGCGGAGTCACCAAAATGTGGGAAGGGCGATCGCAAGGGATTTTTATGCTACGAATAGAAAATATTATTTGAGGTTATGACAGTAAAATTAACATTTCATTAGCAACGATGCCGCAGTCATCGACATAGCTCTTCGAGTCGCTAAAATTAAGTGACTGTGGGCGGGGCACATTGCTCGTAGAACCGATGGCCGATGGGGCAGTAAGGTTCTGGAGTAGCGGCCACGTACCGGAAGACACAGCGTAGGGAGGCCACCAACAAAGTGGACTGATGACCTGGTGAAGGTCGCGGGAAGCCGATGGATGCGGGCAACACAAGACCGGTCAGCGTGGAAAGCCTTGGGGGAGGCCTTTGTCCAGCAGTGGACATCTATAGGCTGAAGAAGAAGAAGAAGGGCGTCAGTTTTTTTTTTTTTTTTTTTTGTTGGTGTTGAAGACCTACTCCACTGTCACAAAAAAAAATCTGAAGCCCACGAAAACAGACATCACCGATGTGTGAATATCGATATTAATATTAAACAACACGGGCATACGGTGTAGCCGTACGGCCGCCGGTGTACGGTGTAGCGGTGTACCTTAACAAATGTTACGTTTAACTTTTATCACAATCGACCTTTATCGACCAGGAAGGAAGACGGCATTGAGCGAGGTGATGCAATGTGTCGATGCAACATTTGGCGCTTCGTACCCGGTACACGTCGCAACACAACTGCTCAGACCCATCTTCAGTACGGCTTCACCAGAAATCATGCCGGAACACGATGAATCGAATTGGCGGCAAGACTTCGTCTGGTGGGTGGTAACTTCTGCCCGCAGCCGATGTTATGGCCTACCACCGAGAATATGCAAATAACAAATAATCCTAGTATAAGCTGAATTCTGATTGTATGAAAACTTAGGCAATGTTATGAGACTGTCTTTGAGCGCACTATACCTACTTGCCGGTAGTTGGTAGGTAGATACAAAATGATGGTTACCGATTTGTTCTAGGTAATTGTTGTCGAGTATCAGGATAGCGTGATTGACTTTCTACTCCTCTTCAACTTGCTGTTTGTAACGGTTGCTTCAAATGGCGCGAACTACAGGCATTTTGTCACCAAAATGGCGGAGTCACCAAAATGCGGGAAGGGCGATCGCAAGGGATTTTTATGCTACGAATAGAAAATATTATTTGAGGTTATGACAGTAAAATTAATATTTCATTAGCAACGATGCCGCAGTCATCGACATAGCTCTTCGAGTCGCTAAAATTAAGTGACAGTGGGCGGGGCACATTGCTCGTAGAACCGATGGCCGATGGGGCAGTAAGGTTCTGGAGCAGCGGCCACGTACCGGAAGACGCAGCGTAGGGAGGCCACCAACAAGGTGGACTGATGACCTGGTGAAGGTCGCGGGAAGCCGACGGATGCGGGCATCAAAAGACGGTCATCGTGGAAAGACTTCGGGGAGGCCTTTGTCCAGCAGTGGACCTCTATAGGCTGAAGAAGAAGAAGAAGATGCCACGGTATCCTTAGGCATTCCTCGGCTTCCTTTAGAAATATACTTGAAATTATAATTTTATTGAATGCTTTTAAGTTATATTTTTATTTGTGGCATAAAAATCCTTGTCCGTGCCGTGTCGCTAGTGGGCGCCGGGTCTCTATATTTTATTGTTATGTTGGTTCTTCTGAAATTCAAGTGAAATCTTGTCAGAGTTCGTTCTTGCCTTAGTTTTGGGAACTCGGCTTCGATTTCAAAACTCATGTTCTCTTTCACGAGGTCACCAAATCAAGGAAACGTGTGGTGGGTATCTATGTTTTAAATAAGACTTCTACTCTAATAAGTGAAATGAACTTAGGGACCTTTAAAAAACTGGTTTGTAATTAAGGGACAGATTGACATGTTCCCAATTTTATATTTGAACAAAAGCGAAATTAAATATTTTTTTTCCATTGATAATCGTCGAGTCAAGAGTGGCCATGTAACATTTTAGTACTGGCCACTACTCTTTTTTATAAGTCTGTTAAACAGTAACAGTTAACATAAATAAAAAATACAAAGACGTGAGCCTAAATAAGTTATCGTCGTCAGCAAAAAAGCATTTAATTTTTGCTTGTATCGGACCGACTTCAGTTGAACCGTTTGAGTTTATTTTGATATATTATTGTTAATACTTTCAAAGTAACATTTCAGAAAATAAGGCAATATAATTTTTTTTTTTTATGGGACAAAACCCGCCACACTGTTCCCAACCCACTGCAACTCCTGAAAGCCAGAATCAACAGTGGAGACCGCCAGAAAAACGCCGAGCAATGAAGCTCGACAAGTCCCGGAGAAACGTTTCAACTGTCTTGGGTCCCGCAACGAAATTAATCAGAAAAGAATAGCGGAGGAGTAAGAAAAAAGATATTTTTTCCACTTCCCTCCATAATAAGCAGGAGACAGAATAGAACTAGGCCAATCGGCACAAAGGGACATTATTGCAACTGGGAGAAACCCAGATTGCCAAGCACCACGGAATAACATTTGATCAAGTTAATGGGTCCTAAGTAGGTATTTGCTGTTACAATTGATTCCAATAATAGGTATGGCAAAAGCGCCTGAACGCACTGAAATTAGTTCTAGTTTCAACAAGGTCCGTATAATAAACAACTCCGGATGTAACTTGTACACTATCCAACATAATATTGCGTTCATTCTGCCAAAGAATACACTCCCACAAGATGTGATGTGCGGACTGTTCAAATTCACAGTTCGATGTAGAACACTGACACAAAGGCGAAGGAACAAGTTTAAAAGAATACAGTTTGCTTTTAAAGTTGCCATGACCTGTGAGAAATTGGGCAACGCAGTGGTCAACCTCCAGCCATGTCTTAGCCAGCCGATCGCCAACGGATGGAAAGAACAGATGGAGATGCCGGCCCTTGATGGAATTATCCCACCTACTTTGCCATTCGGATAAGAGGTCCTCCCAGACGTCAGTCTGAGGTTTAAATAATCTAGAAATTCTATTGAGGTCGCGTTGTGTAACAAAGTTAGTGTCCATGGCCTCCCCCTCGCGGAGTAGTACATTGAAGCACGTCGCTGTACTTCAAGATCGACTGGAAGTACACCTGCCAGAACAGGTAAGGCTTCAGTACTGACTGTTCTATACGCCTTGCATAAAAATATCAATGCCAAACGTTGGCTTTGAAGCAGTTTACGTCGCGCCGCCCCTATGCTGGCCCTATCGGCCCAAACAGGTGCACCGTAGCACATACATCCTAAGTAGGTAGCTCCATATATAGTTTTTAAAGTTAGGAATGATAGACCCTGTAGGCAACTTATTGTATTTATTAATTTATTTATATTTATACATTAAAATACTACACAAATACACTTATAGTTTACTCATTTTTGTATTGTCTAGCACACAGCCATACATAACTCATACGAATCACACGAACATTCACTATCCACCACAAATTATATAAAAACATAATTCACGAGCATCACCGGGTGACACTCGTAGTATACAGCGGGTCGGTTATAGTTGTTGCTAATGTAGGTATACGCATATTACGTATACCCACATACCACCGCGCCAGCGCATTGACGAATGTCTTACAATGTTCCTAGACCTACCGCCAGTCGTAATTTGTGCACCTCCACGACACTCGCGTTGTTTAAATTATTAAAGTAGGTGTTTTATTTACCCATTACCTACAACTGGTGACCCCCGACGCAAAAAGCGGATGGATGTCTAGAAGCAGCAGCGAAGACTCCAAAAAATCGCAGGTGACCGAGCGTATACGTGAGCGTCGCCTTAGAATGGCGCAGCAACCGAACCCAGGTCCGGCGACCACATCCATGGCACCAATACAGATGAAGATACCACCTTTCTGGCCTGAAAAACCGGCGATTTGGTTTGCCCAAGTGGAAGGGCAATTTGCCTTTATGAAGGTAACGGATGAAACGGCCAAGTTCTATCATATTTTGGCCACCCTGGACAGACAATATGCCGCAGAAGTGGAGGATATTCTTACCGGCCCACCTGACTACCAAAGGTTGAAGAGCGAGCTCATAAAATGTTTATCAGTGTCTCGAGAGAATAAAGTAAAACAATTACTTATGCACGAGCAGCTTGGTACAAGGAAACCATCACAATTTTTACGGCACCTTCAGCACCTCGCGGGCCCAGATATTCCCGAAGATTTCCTCAGAACAATCTGGAGCAGTCGCCTACCAACAGGTATGCAGTCTATTGTCGCGTCGCAATCGGCGTTGCCGCTGGATAATCTAGCCGAACTCGCCGACCGTATAAACGACATTGCGACGCCGACGCAACAGGTCGCAGCGGCTTCATCATCACCGGTGGACGAGTTGACGCGGCAAGTTGCGGAGCTGACCCGTCAGGTGAGCGCACTCACGGCCCAGGTGAATCGGCAGTCGAGACCTCGCGAACGAAATTTACGACCGCGACATCAGCAACGGAGTGCGACACCGCACAGGTCGCAATCCAGTTATCGACGGTTCCCGATCTGCTGGTACCACTATAAACATGGCACCAAGGCAACGAAATGCATCCAGCCATGTGACTACAAGGCGGAAAACACACCGGGCAGTCAGTGATGGCGACGAACGGCTGCCTAAGTCCTACGGGTCGCCTGTTTGTTACGGACCGAAAGACAAATATGCAATTTTTAATAGACACGGGCAGTGATATTTGTGTTTACCCAGTGACCGCGCTAAGTAATCGCCACCATTGTAAAATATCAGATCATTGATCATTGTAATCATATCAGTTAAGTGCCGCCAATGGTTCAAGTATCGATACGTATGGTTATATTCAATTAAACCTAAACATAGGATTACGTCGTGATTATCCGTGGCGTTTCGTCATTGCTGACGTCACGAAAGCTATCATAGGGGTAGATTTTTTATCACACTATCAGTTGATTGTTGATGTCAGCAAACAAAAACTCATCGATACCTTAACCACTGTTAGCACTGTAGCCACTATATATAAATTAAATTGCGATGTCCTAAGTGTAAAAATTCCGACTGTAGGTAGTAGTGAATTTCACAGAATTTTGTACGAATATCCGGAAATAACACGCCCCGCTGGTATTCCGGGTGTCGTCAAACACAACACTGTACACTATATTCGCACTACACCAGGACCCCCAGTGTCATGCTCACCTCGTCGTCTAGCGCCCGATAAACTCAAGATAGCAAAACAAGAATTTGAGACCATGTTAGCTAATGGCACTGCACGTCCATCTGACAGCCCATGGGCATCACCTCTTCACCTAGTTTCCAAAAAGGATAACGGTTGGCGTCCTTGTGGTGACTATAGGTTATTAAACGCAAGAACCATACCCGACCAATACCCTATTCGACACATACAAGACTTTTCACACAATTTGTCCGGTTGTAAATATTTTTCAGTGATCGATTTAGTTAAAGCCTATAATCACATACCTGTATTTAAGGACGATATTGCAAAAACTGCAATCACTACACCTTTCGGTTTATGGGAATTTCCATTCATGACGTTTGGTCTAAGGAACGCAGGGCAAACTTTTCAACGATTCGTTGATGAAATGACAAGGGGATTAGATTTTTGTTACCCTTACTTAGATGATTTCCTAGTATTTTCTAGAACAAGCGACGAACACAAAGACCATCTAAGGCAACTTTTCACCCGTATGACAAACTATGGCGTACTTGTTAACACCAGCAAGTGTGTCTTCGGCGCGGCGCAAGTAACATTTCTGGGTTATCACATCTCAGAAGAGGGTACGAAACCTGTCGAAAGTAAGGTGAAAGCTATTGCCGACTTTCCCGTTCCTAAAACCGTTAGGGAGCTCAGACGATTCCTGGGAATGGTAAATTTTTACCGACGTTTTTTACCCAACGCCGCACATATACAAGCCCCCTTGAACGCATTGTTGACTGGATCAGTTAAAGCTTCCCATCCCGTCTGCATTACTGGAGATTCCCTTCAAGCTTTTAAGGACTGCAAAAAGAGCCTCTGTAATGCAGCTCTGTTAGCACATCCAGACACAAACGCCAAGTTAGGACTCGTCACTGACGCCTCTGATACGGCGATAGGTGGAGTACTACAGCAGCGTAAAGACGGAGTTTGGCAACCTCTAGCATTTTTCTCGCGCAAATTGAGTCCAGCACAGATCAAATACTCACCGTACGATCGCGAATTACTGGCAATCTACGAGAGTATTCGATACTTCCGCCACATGCTGGAGGCCACCCACTTCACCATCTACACAGATCATAAGCCGCTGTGTTATGCTTTCCATGAGAGGAAGAAGAACTGCTCTCCACGTCAGTTTAGGCAACTAGACTTCATCTCACAGTTCACAACTGATATCCACCACATCTCGGGTAAAGACAATGTTGTCGCTGATACGCTTTCCCGTATTAATGAGTTGCAGATGCCAGTTGACTTGGAGGTCATGGCCAAACTTCAGGCATCAGACCCTGACCTTGCAGCGATCCTTCAAGGTGAAACCTCTCTTAGGCTTAGGAAGATAAAAGTCCCTGGAAGTCATACTGAGCTATTCTGCGACATAAGTACAACGACTCCAAGGCCTTTCGTGCCCGTGCAATTGCGTCAGAAAGTATTTAACAGCTTACATTCTCTCAGCCATCCAGGTGCGAACGCCTCAGCCAAACTGGTAGCACAGCGCTTTGTCTGGCCTTTTATGCGCAAAAATTGTCGTGAATGGTCTAAGGCATGTCTAGCATGCCAATGCACGAAGGTAAACAAGCATGTCTCGTCACCTTTAGGGACGTTCGATTTACCTTCAGCGCGTTTTAAACATGTCCACTTGGACCTGATCGGCCCATTACCGCCAGCTGGTGATTATCGATATTGCCTTACACTCGTCGATCGCTTCACGCGATGGGCGGAAGCTGTACCGATTACCGATATCACCGCCGAAACGGTAGCCAAAGCGTTTATATCATCTTGGGTGTCCCGATATGGCTGTCCTTCACAAGTTGTTACTGACCGCGGAAGGCAGTTTGAGTCGGCGCTGTTTCAACAACTGTCCAAAATGATCGGTTTCGATCACCGCAGGACAACGGCATACCACCCCCAGTGCAACGGTTTGGTTGAGCGTTTCCACCGGCAGTTGAAGGCAGCAATCACCTGCCATACTGACGCAAATTGGACCGAAACATTACCTTTCGTACTACTCGGCATACGGAGTGTCTTCAAAGAAGACCTGCAAGCTTCATCGGCCGAGCTGGTTTACGGTGAGCCACTGCGCCTCCCTGGCGAATTTTTCGGCAACGACATTACAGGATATACCACCGACATAACCGACTTCTCGGCACGAATGAAGTCCTATGCCGAGAAAGTGCGACCGGTCCCGGCCCAGCACCATTCTACCCGTAGAATCTTTGTTTACAAGGATCTTGCCACATGTAGCCACGTATTTCTGAGGGAAGACATGCTACGTGGTTCACTTCAGCCTGCTTATACAGGGCCACACGAGGTACTGAAGAGGGCTGCCAAATATTTCGTAATTCTCGTCAAGGGTAAAAATCTGACAGTAAGCATAGACCGCTTGAAACCAGCCTATATATTGTCAGATGATATAAGACCACCACAGCGCGTTACACAACCTCCTCAAACAACTCGGTCTCAGTCATTTAACTGCCCAGCACGTCGAGCCACCCAAATAACACGATCAGGAAGGCGTGTACACTTCCCTGATTATTATCGTCCGTAGACACGGCCTCTGGAGGGGAGTGATGTAGGCAACTTATTGTATTTATTAATTTATTTATATTTATACATTAAAATACTACACAAATACACTTATAGTTTACTCATTTTTGTATTGTCTAGCACACAGCCATACATAACTCATACGAATCACACGAACATTCACTATCCACCACAAATTATATAAAAACATAATTCACGAGCATCACCGGGTGACACTCGTAGTATACAGCGGGTCGGTTATAGTTGTTGCTAATGTAGGTATACGCATATTACGTATACCCACATACCACCGCGCCAGCGCATTGACGAATGTCTTACAATGTTCCTAGACCTACCGCCAGTCGTAATTTGTGCACCTCCACGACACTCGCGTTGATTAAAATATTAAAGTAGGTGTTTTATTTACCCATTACCTACAGACCCCAAGTTGCTTTGGACCCCAAGTTGCTTTGGATATTCTAGTTAGGGCATAAAAGTTCCTTTTAGCTTTTTCGCCAACTATTTTATATGTTCGATAAATGAAAAATTCCTTTCTAAGACCATACCAAGGTAGCATACGGATTGCTGTTTTTTAACGGGAACGTTATTAAATTTTATAGTAGGCAATGATTTAAGATTACCTTTTAGTAGAAGTTGATAGGTTTTATGCGGCGCAAACGCTAGGCGGTTACGATCACCCCACTGAGATATTAGATTTAGGCAAGTATGGGCCAAGTTCTCAAGTCCGGCTCGGATACTTGACTGAATGAGCAGTAGGCCATCGTCCGCGTAACCAGTAAGTGAACAGCCGCAGGGAAGCGGGATCGCGAGAAAATCATCAAAACCCAAATTCCATAAATAAGGACCGACAACTGAACCCTGAGGACATCCCATGGTTAGTGCTTTAGTACTAGAAAAATGACCGAGCTTAAGTACTGCGGAACCGTTTATAAAGTACGAGTAAACGAGATTATATATGTTTCTATAGCAACCGCGGTTTTTTTAATTTTAACAACAGCATAGGCCACCAAGCGTTATCAAAAGCCCCAGAAATATCCAAAAAGATACCAATCACGTACTTGTGTTCCGACTGGTTAACGGTTCTTCTGACAGAAAGCGCCGCGTCGACTGTTGATTTACCGATGGTGAAGCCATATTGATTACTATGAAATTTTGGGCCGTTCGGTAGTAAACGTGGAACGATGAGGCGCTCAAGAAGTTTCCCCAAAGATGGTAGAAGCGTGATAGGCCGATATGACTTCGGATCATCCGGTGGTTTATCACCACACTTTGGTATTATTCGTATGAAACCGCGTCGCCATTTACGAGGAAAAACGCCTTCAGCAATGCATCGGTTATATACAGTTAAGAAGGCAATATAATTGTATAATAACAGAAGGATCTGTTAAGGATAAAGCATTATTTAATTGATTAGCTCCACTCATTACAAAAATATATTATAAAATTACCCAAAATTCTTATCGTTGATAAGATAAATTCGGTTACTCTATAATAGAAAAATATAAGAAGGAAACACGCAACACATCCGATTAGTTGATATCAGTCGTTGGCTGAGGAAAGAAAGTGTTATCAACTCAAAATAAAAATGGGTGTTAAGTGTAAAATTTTACTAGAAAATAATATACAAGATGTGTACAATGCTGGGGACTCAGTGATGGGGACAGTGAAATATGCTATAGAAAAGCCAACGGAGTTTACAAGTGTTACTCTTTCACTAAGAGGTAAAGGATTTTGGTATTGGAGACCAGTCACACCCAAAACCATATACACGGACTCTAACAACTTACTTAATCAGTGCATGGATATACTTGAAACAGAGGATGAGAAACCAGTGACAATCCCAGCGGGGAATTATGAAAAACAATTCTGTTTTGTGGTACCCGAAGAAATTCCAGAATCTTTTACAGAAGCCTGTAGCTTCATTTCCTTCTTTGTTCAAATGGAATTCGTAAAAGCAAACCCACTGAGTTCACCTAAGCAGTTTTATTCAGACATTAAAACACTAAGTGGTATAGCACCAGAGGCAAATGAATTGATAATGAACAAAATTAAAAAGTTTACGTTATCAAGGAAAACTATGAATTTAATAACATATATTCAGAAGCCGTTTCTGTATGCGGGAGAAGATATAGTACTGGCATTTGAAATTATAAAAAGCTGCTCCGATGTGCCTATTCTTTCTTCGAAAATTGAGTTGATCCAGTGTGTGACATTCAATTCCAGTTTTACATCGCAATATTTTTTGGTCTTAAAAGCAATAAAAGTCAAATACCTCGGAGAAAATAAATCAAAGACAGAGCTTAAACATACTTATCGATTGTCCACAACACCTGCCATGGCTACAGTACATTCTCATGAGTTACGAGTAGAATACAGAGTGAGAGTAATAGTTAAGCTTCCTTACCCGCATTTACCCATTTACGCTAGCCTTCCAGTGGCTATTGCCGAGAAAATTGACAACACTGAAGAAGAGAAGAAAAATATTGAAGAATCTTCAGATGGGCAAAATATACGCGAACAAAGTATAATGCAGGAAAAGGCAAAAAGAAAAATCATAAAGGAAGATAATGAAGATTGATGACTTAAATATAATCATTGATTATGTACGTAATAAAGGCATTCATTCAATGTGTCCGATTATCATAATACGATAAAAAAATTCACAGATAGTAACTGTAGATTACTTTTATTGAATGAAAATATCTTTCTAACAAATTTTAAGTACTGAATTATTTGTAATTTGTAATACTGTTGCTTATTAATATGACGACGCATGATTAGTGGAAAACTTTGTCTATGGTGTTTTTACGAAGTTACTGGAATCCATCTAAGAGGTCGGATCAAAGACATTAATATATTATTATCCCTTCTGTTAAAAGCTATATAGTGCCGTTTTACATTTCAAGTCGCGATTATACAGTATGTTAACTAACAGAGGGCGTTCCCGTTAATCCGAAATAGTATAGCATTCATACATGCTAAAAAAAATATTTCCATTCGAAAACAAAATGTTTTAAAATTTTTTCCAATATGAAAATATTCAATAAAAATTTTAAATTGACATGTAAAAGAAACACACTGCACACGCGAACATGAAAGACGGCAACGTCGCAATTTATTTATACATGACGACTACTATTTGGATTTAAAACAGGAGGTTTCAAATTTAGTTCTAATTAGAATTTTTTTTATTCGGATTTTTTTATGCTTATTTTTCTATGCTGATATTTTTATTTTAATCTATTAATGATATATATTAACGAGTTTAAGGGAACGCCCTCTGTTATTTAACATACTGTATAATGATTTATTTAAAAGAATAATGGTAAACGGATTTTAACAGTAAATAATTTACTTAAACACATAACTTGTTTTACTTTCTCTTCCATCCCTCCATCTATACCATAATTTTCGAAAGTTCTTATAGCTCGTCTATGTAGACGAGCCATAAGAACATCCGAAAATTTAGTATAAAGATCGGACTCTCCAATCCATAGACTAAATTATTAAAAAGAAATAACTAGACTAAGAAACACAAGCAAGGTTAGAGTGAATAGGCTCTTAATAAAATAGCGTTCTTTACCATCAACGACTGCATCCCTGCTTACCATCAGGCGAAATTGCGGTCAAGCCCTAGATTACAATTATAAAAAAAAACACAATACACCAGAAAAAAAAATCTAATCTATTCTTTTTAATGATGGTAAGCAGTGATCCTATTGTTGGTGGTAATGCGCGCTTGTTTATTAAGCCTCTTCACTAAAAAAACTTCGTGAATAGGACGAAAGATAGCAGTTGAGCGAGGCGATGCGATGTTAAACCCAATAACGCGACCAACCATGCTGCGACAGAGGGAGATTGATCTGGAGACCCTCAACACAACTAAATTTGGTGCATCATACCCGGCACACATCGCAACACAACTGCCCAGACCCGTCCTCCGGCTTCATCACGCGAATCGCTTGGCGGCAAGACTTTGTCTAGTGGCTGATAAATTCTACCAGCAGCCGATGTTATATAGTATGTGTTGTGTGTGTGGTGTGTTATGTGGTGTTAACTGTTAGTTAATTTATATGGTGTACATAATAATGTACACCATATACATTACAGAACATAAATATAAGGATTTTACAAACCGTGATTCAATGGGCGGACTTATCGCTAAGAGCGATCTTTTACAGGGAACCTTTGGATGAAATACTAAGGGGAAGGAGAGAAATAGTGTATGTAGTTTACAGTGTTAACTAATAAAAAAAAAACTAAAATAAACTTATACATCTAATTAATAAACATCATACAAGAGGAAATAAAATATAATGATATGTTTCAAGAGAGAGGAAGTGCTTTTTTATCATAGTTTTAAAAATCGACAGAGTTTGAGCACGCCTTAGGGTGGGGACACATCTGCGGAACGTACGGCGCCGAAAGCTCAGCGGCTGAAGTGTTAGTCGCAATATTCAGTTGTTATGACAAACCAAACGGTCAAAACGCGGCGTCTAGTTCAGCGCGCTACGTGACGGAAAGTTACGTGGCGTTATCGTCAGTCTGTCTGTGTCGACACTTTATGGTGTATGGTTTTTATGACGTACCTGAATTGCCCAGAAAAACGGATTTTATTAGAATATTAGCTATTAGAGAGGGCTTAGAAGACGTTGTCGCTCTTCGCTACCGCCACGCGCGCGATGCCCAACACACGCCGAACGTTCAGCTACGCCCGCCGAACTTTCGGTCGCGCTACGCATCGCGTGATGTGTCGCTTGCTATGCAAAATACATTAAATGCGTTTTAGATGAAAAAACCGCCCGAAGGAAGGGTAGGCCCTACCCCGAACGCGGCGTAATTTCGGCTGATGTGTCATGGAGTACTTGAAATACACAGCGAGAGTATTGAGCCGAACTTTCGGCGCCATACGTTAAGCAGATGTGTCACGACACTTATGGACACGGGCAAGTCTTCAATTTAATAAATATTATATGACCACGCTATCAGTGAATTATACCAGGGGTAAATTGTGGTGAGGTCTCCAAGTCAGGAAATGGTGCAACGTATACAACACATGTATGTTAGACTAGCTGCCGCCAGCGACTTCGTTCGCGTGAAGTTAGTTATGCTCTCCTCCTATTGGACACAGCGTGATGTTATATAGCCTAAAGCCTTCCTGGGTTAATGGACTATCCAACGCAAAAAGAATTTTTCAAATCAAACCAGTAGTTCCCGAGATTAGCGCGAACAAACAAACATACAAACAAACTCTTGAACTTTATATATTAGTATAGATTTAAGTGTTTGACACGAGAAATTAAAATACAGTCATATAAAAAGTCCGTTTATTTATAAAACCCATCAGCCGTTATTGCCATAACTTCAAAATACTAACAATATTAAAATTGTACTTAAATAAAAAAATGCAACATCAAACATCTAAACTTTAATATATAAAGCTAAAGAGTTTGTTAATTTAAACGCGCTAATCTCAGGAACTACTGGTTCGATTTCAAAAATTATTTTTGTATTGGATTATGGATAGCCCATTAGCTGCAGCTAAGAGATGCGGAACATAATAAAAATTAAAATGTAGGCATGCTGTATATTTTGGGGTTAAAATAAAATGTTCCAATTACTAAGTCCACACGGATGAAGTCGCGGGCGGCCGCTAGTGTAAAATAAAATAAGAATGTGATCAAAAACCGGTCTTAAAAAGTGATCTACAAGACCTGCAATTGGTGACAGGGACCATCACGGGTCACTGCTCGCTGAATAAACATTCATCACACAAAAGGCATAACGGAGAGCTGTCTGTACAGACCTTAAAGTGAAGTGAGTGAAGTAAAACCCATGGGACACTAGATCTTACACGGATGATCTTAACAAGCTAGGAGAGTTAATAGCCTCCTGGAGGGAGTTGGTCTGGTTGGAATACCCACCAACGGCCACCATGACCCATGCACCATAGTCCAATGGAAGGGCTAACTGTGTAAACCCACCCCGTAACAAAGAAGTGGTCTACAATTATTATCAACTAGCGGCCGCCAGCGACTTCGTTCGCATGGAGTTGGTTATGTTTCTGTTGGTCACAGCGTGATGTTATATAGCCTAAAGCCTTCGTGGATTAATGGGCTATCCAACGCAAAAATAATTATTCAAATCGGACCCGTAGTTCCTGAGATTAGCGCGTTCAAACAAACAAACTCTTCAGCTTTATAGATATAGTATAATAGTATAGAATAGTATAGTATAGAGGTATAGTTAACAGCTACCAATATTTACAGTATCATATATTTTTCATCCCACCATCTCGGAAAGAGTATTTTTAATCTTCAATATCTGACTGGAAAAGCCGTTTTTATTCTCTAGAGGATAAAGTAAATTTAATTTAGAACATCGTGTGCACTAAGTTTGTAAATTAAAAAAAAACATTAAACCTATTTACTGTTACCTCTATGGTGCCGAATATATCATACAACTTTTTTTTAATTTGTTAAAAACTCAGACTCGGAACCTTCTTGGTGTTCTTTTTTCAATTTTCTTTGTACGCGGTTCTTTACGCGGCATTTTTTCACGTCATTGGTAAACCTTATATTAAAAAAAAGAAACTTGAAAACAAGTGAAAAACTAAAATGAGTGATTCTAGCGACGAGGAAGTTTGTTTGACGCCAACAGAATTGACTGAAACTGTTAATAATGCGCAAATGAGCTTTCTACCTCAACAATCACGCGAGAAGTATTTAAAACAGTACGATATGTTCAACACGTGGCGACTAGCAAAAGGAGGCAAAACTTTCTCAGAAAACGTTTTGCTGGCATATTTTATAGAATTATCCGAGAACAAGAAAGCAAGCACTCTATGGGGTACGTATTCGATGCTAAAAGCAACAATAAAGATGAAAAAAGACATACATATCGATACCTATCCTAAATTAGTAGCATTTTTAAAAAGAGCCTCATCTGGTCATCATCCAAAAAAATCGAAGGTTTTCACAGTATCTGATATTGAAAAGTTTCTTAACGAAGCACCCGATTCCGTATATTTGGCGGCAAAAGTAAGTCAGTTGCACATTCAGTATCTACTTAAGTACATATATTAATCTCAATTAAATAGTATACTTAGTAAATGTTGATAGGCATAATTATGCGTTCATATAAATTTTATTCATTTATCTACTACAATACTCTTTACATTGCAGGTTGTTCTTATTATTGGAATAAACGGAGCATGTCGAACTAATGAACTAACACAACCTAATGTCAAAAACATTGAGAAACATTCAGATGACTTACTATTAATTAATTTACCTAATACAAAGACAAAAAGAGACCGCAACTTTGTCATTCGCAAGGAATACGTAAAGTATAAGTCTTTGTAAGAAGATGCAATTTCTTCTGGTAATACAAAACAGAATGGTTTTTCACAAGTTCCTGTTGGTATAATCACTGCTTTAACTTCTTTAGTGTCAAGTAAATCCATGCGCTGATCAATATAGTTTTCGGACTCGGTATATTTAGTGTTGGCGGTGACGGGTACCCAAAAACACAACCCTTTACCTTGTAAGGACAGAATAATACTAATGATTTCTATTGGTTTGTCAATAATATATTTCACTGTCCCTTCTACTGAGTCTCCAGCTCTGTATATATCTTTTCCGTGCTTTAGAGATATTTCGCACGTTATTCCCATTTTATTTTAAGTCGAAATAATCTCGATTGACTACATCAACTTTATTCGTAGCCAACAGCGATAAACTAATGAGGAAAGTGATGTGTAGGTATGTTTTTTTTTTATAATATCATAAACAATCTTATCAATGATATGGCTAATCTAAAACTGTGACGCAGATTTCTTTATTCGCAAACAACTAAATTTTTATTCGGTGCAATTTTTTTTCTACTATTTTATTAAGAAAAAGACAGAAAGACGGTTGTTACTCTTTCACGGAAAAAGTACTTAAGGGATATGGATGAAGTTGAATACATAGATAACTTACAAACCGGTTAAACACAGATTACCTTTTACCGCTGTATTGTTTATTTTAAAATTGTCAGCCTCGGTGGCGTAGCGGTAGCGAACGCAGCGGCTGCGCAAGGAGGCGCGGCTTCGATCCCCGCGCAGTGCAAATATTTGTATGCATCATCATCATCATCATCATCAGCCCCTACTCGTCCACTGCTGGACATAGGCCTCCTTCATGGCATGCCAACAAGCTCGATCCTAAGCAGTTCTCCACAAGCCACTACCAGCCACCTTTTTGATGTTGTCGCTCCATCTCGCCCAAGGGCGTCCCACGGACTCGTTTACCCCAACGGTTGTCGGTCCTGCGGCATTTGTGACCAGCCCATTCCCACTTCAGCTTGCTAATCATTTCCCTTTTTGTATGCATAAATATGAATATTTGCCCTGGTCTGCTCGTGCCTCGGAAAGCATGTTAAGCCGTTGGTCCCGGCTGCCATACGAACATCTAGTGGCAGTCATTACGGGTTATTAGAGCCCTCAAAAGTCCAACAATTGGTCTAACTGCAATGCTTCGATGTCGCCTTCGGGTTGACGAGGTCAGACGGCAGTCCCTTTACGGAAAATATCGAAGTTAAGCCAAAACCAGAAGTTAGACTGGTAAAGCGGACCCCAGACTCCAAAGCTGAAAAAGCTACGGATGCGACTGGGATTAACGCTGAGATGATGATGTTGATTGTTTATTTGAAAAATATCTTGACATGTTTTGTCATCAGTCTACAGCTTTCCCCCCTCCCCCTACTACACGTAGGCACCATTTAGCTCGATTCTCAACACCTCTCATGCAGCTGCCACCAGCCACCCTGCAAAGACCTTAATTCCGCCAAGCCGGAGGAAGTTCTAACATACAGATGACAGCACATCAAACTCCTACAATTTGTCAGATTCATTATTCGATTTTCAACTCTACCCCAAAAGCATTAAGGTTCAAGGGTGATTGGGAATATTTGACAGATTCGGGTAGCTTAACCTGAATCGTCCGTACGTTTCCCGTTTAGCAGTCAGCATTCAAGAAGATGACTACTCCAAGCATAGCCCGTAAGTCAGCTTCAATTTATGGACCAGCCGTATTGTGAGCGTTACGTACTTTTGAGTGACTTTAGGCCTTCTTATAAGGCCCATTGATAGCGACCACATCTCAATTCCAAAAGTCATCACTGGCAACATACACTGCTAGAAGACTTTTGTCTTGAGACACTGCGGCAGAGGTCGGGGCATACACCTGAATGACCTTCAGCGAACACCGTTTGGTTATTCTGAGTACCAGGAACGCCACCCTGGTCGACACACTCTCGATCTTCACTGTAATGGAGAGGGCTATGCTTGGGTTTCACTGCGCGATCGAATCAAGAATGAGGAGATCCGCAGAAGAACGAGAGTAACCGACATAGCCCGAAGAATTGCAACACTAAAGTGGCAGTGGGCTGGACACATTGCCCGTAGGACCGATGCCCGATGGGGCCGACGGGTTCTCGAGTGGCGACCACGCACCGGAAGACGTAGCGTAGATACGCCCCCGACAAGTGGGACAGACGATCTGGTGAAGGTCGCGGGAAACCGCTGGATGCGGGAGGGGCAGGACCGGTCGTCGTGGTGAACCTTGGGTGAGGCCTATGTCCAGCAGTGGATGTGTTTCGGCTGAAATAATG
The DNA here is from genome assembly GCA_017933935.1 of Sesamia nonagrioides. Classification (NCBI taxonomy): domain Eukaryota; kingdom Metazoa; phylum Arthropoda; class Insecta; order Lepidoptera; family Noctuidae; genus Sesamia; species Sesamia nonagrioides. The sequence goes on from JADWQK010000341.1 coordinate 355,549, forward strand.
ATGATGATGACGTACTTTTATGTATCTCGGACCCTGTTAATCCAAGACTACCAGAAAGCGTATGAGGACGGATTCAAGTCGCACAAGCTCTAGTAGATAATAATCTTTTGCAAACCATTGACGGTGTTACGATGTCAACTATTTAAGGACAGCTCCGTAAATGTGACCCACAGCAGGGTAATTGTTTAACACACTATCAGTAGAAATGAGTTTTGACAGCCTCCGTGGCGTAGCGGTAGCGAACGCGGCCGTTGTGCAAGCAGGCGCGGGTTCGATCCCCGCACAGTGCAAATATTTTGTATGCGTGAATATGAGTATTTGCACTGGTCTGGTCGTGCCTCGGAAAGCACCTTAAGCTGTTGGTCCCGGTTGCCATACGAACATCTAGTGGCAGTCGTTACGGGTTGTTGGAGCCCTCAAAAGTCTAACAATTGGTCTAACTGCAATGCTTAGATGACTGTCACGACGGCAGTCGCTTCACGGAAAATATCGAAGTTTAGCCAAAATCAGCAGTTAGACTGGTAAAGCGGACCCTAGACTCCAAAGCTGAAAAGCTACGGGTGCGACTGGGATTAACGCTGAGATGATGATGAAAAGAAATGAGTTTCATTTTGATAATTCAACAACATCCATTGCGTTATTTGTATTGATGAGTATACACAGTTTTCGAACATATAGTGCAATGGATTAACAATAACAGTGTGTTGTATTACGCAAATTGTGTAGATGTAGGTTTTTTTTTTGTTAAACTTTGCCCCAGTCTAGTAATTACTCCCGTATTGTGGGTGTCTTTCTCTCTCTGCAGTCGGTCCCTCATGTCTGAGGATCGTGGTCAGCATTGGGGCAGCATTTCGAGCGGATGATCTGCCTCCATCGGTTTCGATCCAGCGCGTCTCTCACCACCGCGTAGAATTTAGCAGACGATGAGTCTTTGACTTGATCGGTCCATCTGGTTGGTGAACGACCGCGCGATCGTTTGCCTTCGGTGTTCCCAACGACAATCATTTTTTCTATACTCAATTACAAAATGTGGGTGTCTTTAAAAACATTTAAAATCACATACACAAACAGCCAGACCTTTTTTTTTTGACGCTGTCGGAATGCATTTAGGCTTCATACCCCGAAGGGCGTGTGTGGGACTCGCCCAGCTGAAGCTGGGAATACCCACTAAACCCACAGCGGCACTCCGGCGTCGCCTTGGTGGCGGGGGACTGGAAAAAAGCGGAGCTTTGGCTACCAGCCCCCCACCGGCGATATGCCCGCCTAATGCGGCGGGCCCTCATTCGCCCCTCCGCAGGGAGGGGCCGTGGCTCAGCCATCCTCGTGGTGAGCGGTGCAAGGCGGACGCGGGCACCCCCGTGCCTCACGCCCGCCGCTCACCTCAGGGAGGGAGAAAGCGGGCAAAAACCCGCCTTCTCCTGCCTCTGCTCCGCCTGCGTAGCGCCGGAGAGAGGGAATCCTCCTCGCTCGCTCGCGCTCCGCGGCCTCCTTCTGCGACCACACGACATAATATGAATGTATATTTTTATGTTGCTCTGATTGCTCGTGACATCACACCAGCCCTGCGACATTTACTTTTATGTACACTATTTTATGACTTCTTATTTTTTATGTACACTCCTGCTTCTCCAATCCACTTTTGACATTGGCAGGATGGTCTTTTCTTCTTTCTTGCTTTTTTTTTTCAAGGTGAGATTCAACCTCAACTCTTGATCAATGGCCTCTGCGGAATAGATACCACAATTTTGCCAATAATACGTGTAACAAATTAAAGAAGTTCTTTGATTTTTTTTTTATTTTACAATAATGGCGAATATCGCCAATGACAGTTGAAAAAGACGGCCGCGTGAGCCGTCTATGAAGGAGGTTTGAGGTAAAGTCATGATGTGGCCACTATACTACGACATTTCAATGTTATTTATGAATTATTTACTGAATGCACTATATACTACATAAATCACGCACTTTTATTTAGTAAACGACACTATAAATAATTTTAAAAGTCCAATGAAAAATGCGCGTGACACTCATCTTAGCTTTCCCGTCAAAAAACCCGAAAGAATAGTCGACATCGGCTTTGTGTAGGTACCATAAATAAAAATAGAATAGAATAGACATTTACTTTTTAAATGTCGAAGCGAATGTCTGGGATAAGAACCTTTTGGCTTCGTAAGGGATTTATGATTGTTTGTTTTTTTTTTATATATGCATAATATATAATATACAGGGTATATCTGACATCGTAACGCAAACTTCGCGAAAAGGCTAGACCGCATGCCACTAATAAAATTATCATATTCATTTATGTCGTTAATGAACGGTTACAGAATTGGGTTGTATTTAAAATAAAGTGTCGGCTCGGCTTTTGAACGTTGCAAGCGTGCCGCCGTGCGAGTTTGTAGGTATGACGTTGATCCCTGATGTGAACTCTATTAAATCAGCTGATAAGATCGTTTTTCGGGTTTTGTTTTCATTGCGCTTTTTTATGTAATTAGCGAATTATTTAATTTTTACTTTAAAATCTTATTGGGTTATAAAAGTATAGCAATTGTGAATGGTCTGAAGTAAAAGAAACTGCATTTATTGTTTTTAAATCATGAAAAAGCCGACGAAAAATTCCACCACTGGGGGGTTCAGAATCATATACTGGATCCATGGTACTCGTTTGTGCGTCGATGTCAGATACACCCTTTATTACTTGTATTATTTTTTAATCATTTTAATCTAAATTAGTTTTATAATCTTTCGATACGAATCCCAATAAAAACTTTTTCTTTCTTTCTTTCCAGTATAAAGGAATTCATCTTTAAACAAAACTACTGAAAGGATACACGTTATAATTATGTAAGTAGCACGCATATACTTTAACACACTGATAATATAGATATTAGGTCATACAACAAATGTTAAATATATAATAGTAAAATATTTAAGTAAGTGCTCCATAATTAGCCTATAATATTGCCACTCCTGGGACACAGGCCTCCTCCCGGTGTGAGGGAGTGGGCCGTAATCTACCATGCGGCCCAGTGCGGGTCGGTAGACCTGCGGGTTTCCTCACGATGTTTCATTTCCTTCACTGTTTTGAGAGCAGTGGTGATGAAATAATTTACACAAAGTAAAGCGCCTAGCGGGGTTCGAACCTACAACCTACAACTAGTAAATCGCAGTCGTTACTATTAGACCACCACTACTCAAGTATGTAATTACTTAATCAGTGGAAATATTCATTACTTATGAACACTAGAACACAACATACAATAACAGCAGATTCGGTCATCTGACCGTAAAAAGAAGTGACAGTGAAGTGGCGGTGGGCGGGGCACACAGCACTTAGGTCCGTATTACAGAAGGAAACTCAAGCATTGATCCCTGTTTAAACATTACTTAAAACTAGTTTTCTTAGTGACTTTTGAGTGACGTTCTGTAATACGGACCTTAGAGCCGATGACCGATGGAGCAGAAAGGCTCTTGAATGGCGACCACGTACCAGCATGGAACACCCACCGACTAGGTGGACGGATGACCTGACCAAAATCGCAGGGAAGCGCTGGATGTAGGCCGCGTCGAACCAATGTCAAAGATCTACCAATGACAGCCGGGACAGCACAGACTAACCGTGGCAAGTGTAGTTTTTTTTTAATAATTATAAACTAGCACTTGACTGTAATCCCGCCTAATGGTAAGCAGGGATGCAATCGTTGATCGTAAAGCGCGCTAATTTATTAAGCCCATTCACTTAAAAAAACCTTAGTGAATAGGAAGAAAGACGGCAGTTGAGCGAGGTGGTGCAATGTTAAACCCAACAACACGACCAACGATGCTGTACCAGAGGGAGATTGATGTGGAGACCCTCCACGACCAAACTCCCGACACAACAACATTTGACGCATCGTACCCGGCACACATTGCTACACCACTGCTCAGACCCGTCCTCCGTACGGCTTCACCAGACATCATGCCGGAACACGACGAATCGCTTGGCGGCAAGACTTTGTCTGGTGGGTGGTATTCTTCTTTCTTTATCGCGTAATATTGCTTATGGTCAAATAATTAAAGATAACCAAAATTAACGACTAAGTAAGCTAAAAATAGCTAAAAAAAAACAGTTTTGCAATAAAAATACCCGCTATTTTCAACAATTGGTGGAGTTAGCTACGGATTAAAAAACTGTATCCGGTTTTTTTTATTTATTTCATAGTTCAAATCATCAAATTTAGTCAGTCCATCTAATTTAGTAACTGGTGCCAATAGTTATTTGTCTTATAGAATATACACATAAAACATCAAATACATATACATCAAATACATATACAAATAAATAATCAATGAAAAAATAACATTTCTAAAATTATTCCAGCTAACAGTTACATTTCTCAACACTTTGTTTCAGAAATTGTACAAGTAGATAAAAAGTTGGTAAAAGAATTGAAATAGAAACATTTAAGACTTTTGTCCCTTCTCGCCACCAGCTTCGTCATCGGTAGCATCTTCATCACCTTTCTTTGTCTCCCCCATTGCTTCCCAATACGTTGGAGGAGGATCAAAAATCTCGTCTCGCTGCACGTTATCTCCTATCTGCACAGGTACCTCCAACACAACATTTCTATGAGGTATCGGCAGCTCCGCTGTTATTCTTACTATATAATCTCTAGCCACTATCTTTGAGTTTTCTAAAGAAACTATATCTGAAGGAACAACAATATCTAGTGGCATAATTTGGACTTCTCCATTTTTGATAGGCCCGGTTTTACTATCACAATCTGGTATGTCTTCGTAAGCCTTCACGTCAGTATGTCCTGTTGATTTGAACGTATATATTGCTACCAGTTTAATTTGAACACTTTTGATGTTTACGTGAGTGTCATTCTGAATTTCTGATTGGATTTCGATTTTACCTCCTTTTGTAATTACAGAGTTAAAAATGTTTGCTTTCATGATAACCGTGCTAGTTTTGGTGGAGAAAAGCTGTAGTAAATTGCTTCTTTCTCCAAATATGACAGGCACCATTGACAGTTTTGGCGTTATAGTAGACGCTACAGTAATTTCCTTTCGAAAATGTTTGGCAAAAGTGAACCAGCCCGGTCTGTCAAATTTTATGCGCACATAATATTTTATCATACATTTGACGCCGTAACTTGGTATGTGTTTATAATACTCAAATGTCGGAGGTATATTTTGAGGCAGTCTAAAATTGAATTTCAAATCGTAAGATCCTGGACTTACTTTATGCTTTCCTTCTTCAATGACCTCGTCGTTATCAACATATACTTCGCTACTGTAATAGGTATGTCTTCGGTCCTTTTGATTGGTTCTTTCTGTTATTCTCAAATTACCCATTCCTTTTAGAGAGACCGTTATTTTCTCTATCTCCATTGGTTCATCAAGCGCATATTTGATCATGCCAGAAACGACTTCTCCGCCGTAGAATGCACCGTCTGGTGGTTTGTTCAAGTTGATTTGACAAAATATTCCCATTTTGAAGTAAACGGTTTTTGCTTGTATTCACCAAATGTTACACAGTTCACGTATTTTTACAAACAACAACCGATTCTATTATGAATCCCGAAGAGATAAACACTGCGAGGAGCACCCAACTCAAGAAATGATATCTATCAATGTTTTTACAGATTGTTTGCAGCGTATATCTTGTTTTCTAACTATAAAACACTGAGTCCACTTATAAGCCCAACGATATACAGATAGTATCTTAACACCGTCGCTTAGTGCCTTGAATTGAAAACAAATAATTTTATAAACACAACAAAAATCGTGTCAGCCCTGCTATCTCACTGACAGAACTGCGAGTTGAGTCATAAAAGGTTTGTTCGGAAACGCACTCTGGTATTGAATCGAGAAGTGCCAGTGAAAAATCCTCCTTTTTTCTCAAACAATAAAAGATCGTTGACAGTTTAGAAAACTCAAATAAAAACCGAAACACTCATTGCATAATCATAAGATTCAAAAACTAGATTAATTAACTAATGTTTAACAACAAAACTGCCATATCAATCGATGTAGGGAAACTCACAATCCGGGCAATAGTGAGTGCGTGTAACACAGACTGACCTATTTCTGTCTCATCGCCCGTCTACGTCACTCATTGATTACTAACCTCGAAGACGTCACGCCAGCTGGTCAGCGTGATATTCAAGCTAAAATTATAAACAATTTTATAAGGAATATATTTATTTATTTTTATTGTTTCTTTTGGTTATCCTTTTTATCGGTCTTTACACATCAGTTTATCTTGTTGTTGTAGTAAACAGGTATAAAACTAATAAAAAATATAAGGACAAAAGAAGTCTTTGCGCAGCAGTGAGATGCGATACAATATTATAAAAATAACTAGCTGACCTGCAGGTAAAGGATTATTTAAATTTTAAAAAATTAAATAAACTTGTTGGTCGATAGTTACTTTTCACGCCTAAATCACTGAATCGATAATCCTGAGATGTTGCGTATACATTGCCTGGTGTATAAAAACGGACACAGAGTACTTTTCATCCCGAAAAACAGTGCAATTCCGTGAAAAACAACAATAAATAAACAATAGATGGAGCCACTTGTCTTTTGAGTTTATGTTAAACTCAAAAGACAAGTGACTCCATCTATTGTCATAATAATATGACAATAAGTGGCGCCACGTGTCTTTTAAATCTTGACTGAATCATAGAAGAATATTAACATGTAGTTACTTTATAAGTATTAAACTATACTCACAATAATGTAGATTTCCGACGCAATATTTACATTATATACTAGCGGCCGCCAGCGACTTCGTTCGGGTGGTTTAGTTATGCTCCGCTTCTATTAGTCGCAGCGTGATGTTATGTAGCCTAAAGCCTTCCTGGATTAATGGGCTATCTGGTGATATTAGCGCGTTCAATCAAACAGGCTCTTCAGTTTTATATATTAGTATAGATATATAAGGCTGAAGCCTTGTACAATATGTAAAGAAAACCCCGTCTGACCCAGAAGTATAATAAATGTTAGGTACATAGCCAAATAAGATATGTAATCATCATAGTGACAATACTAATGAATTTTGCAATAATCTTTTTCTTTCCGCGAATTATTTAAAGATTAAAAAAAAAAAGAGATAAAAGTTAAAAATAAATACATCTTACCAAAATTTAATAATGTGTACGGGATGAGGGTTGCAGAATATTTGGTACCCTTTTATGTCAACAAACTCCCAGAAGACTTGCAAACGCTATACAAAACGAGTTCGAAAGGTTACAAGTGCAAATCTAAGTGTTTCTTTACACAAAATTTCATATAATGTGCACCTAAATAAGGTGCGGACGCCGGCGGATCGGGCTGCCTGGATCTGTCAGGCTTTCTCAATCTAACTTGAACCGTAATGCATTGGTGATAAAGTTGAGAATGTGTTGAGGAAATTTGGCGGGTTGTGGTGGCTTGATGTGCGGGCGACTGTACCTGGGTATTAATATACCTATAAATTGTTAGCATTGCATTGTTTAAAATAATTATTATTTTATAGTATAGTTATGAGCGGCTCGCCGACACGCAGATAAACCCTGAGAGGTTTTCGTTGTGCGGCTATAACAAATTGTGAACCTAATTGTAAGTTTATTAGAAATAAATAAAAAAAAAAAAAAAAAATTCTGCTTCCCAAAATTTGGTAATATTTTAAAAAGTGGCAACAACATTTGTGGTGGAGCGAATAACGATGCGACCACGTCCAACCTGCCCTGTCTCCCTTCACCCGCGCATGTATGCTTAACGTGTTGTCTACCCCACATGCATTAAGTTACCTCGCTTTTTCGAAATAATGTTTATATTTTAGGGGATTTTTTTATGTTTAGTCCGTCTTTGTAGGCATTATTAGAATCAGTTAACGATACCTAACAATACCTTCATGGATCGGACAGGGTTTACTTTACACATTGTATATAAGTATAGAGTATAGATGAGAGCAAATTATAAAATTAAAAACATAAAATAAAATTAACGTATTCAAGACTGAACAGTTAAATTACAATTGTGGTTTTTTTACCACAATTGTAATTTAAATGTAAAGAAAAAAATTTATTGTATTCTGAGTTATTTTACGGTGGCTAAATCCTTTTTGTGTTTTGAAATGGGCAGTGTAATGTCCAGGTCACGACTCTTCTATTGTAATTCCCTAATTTAATATAAACTGTAGGTAGATAAATGAATAATAATTATACTAAGGTGAATACAGAACTAATTATTTTTTTCGTGTAAACGGGCACTACCCTGAAGGCGAATTAATTTTAAAACATATTCCATAGGTATTGTGCACGGTAATTAGGTATTTCACACAATATCACTAGATATAGGTTTGATTTTGGTAATTCAACAACATTCATTGCGTTATTAACGTTGTTTAGCAGAATTTTTTTTACACATATGGGCACTGGATATGCTTCAAGGTGATTACAATTTTGATGTCGTAGCTCCACCTAGCCCTAGGGCGTACCACGCTACGTTTGCCGAGACGCGGTCTCCACTCGAGGACTCGTTTACCCCAACGGTTGTCGGTCCTGTGGCTGGTAGTGGCTGGCGGAGAACTGCTCAGGATCGAGCTTGTTGGCTTGCCATGAAAGAGGCCTATGTCCAGCAGTGGACGAGTAGGGGCTGATGATGATGATGATGATGATGATTGCAATTAATTAATGATGTGTTAAACAATTAGGGTGCTGGCGATTCGACGAACTATACGGAGGACGCGTCTGAGCAGTTGTGTTGCGATGTGTGACGGGAACAATGCGCCAAATGTTGTTATGTCGGGAGTTTGATCGTGGACGGTCTCCAGATCAATCTCCCTCTGGCGCAGCTTCGTTGGTCGTGTTGTTGGTTTTAACATTGCATCATTTCGCCCAACTGCGGGCTTCCCTTCTATTCACTCAATTTTACGTAGAATAAGTTGCACGTTGTTCAAAACAAGATAGTCAAATTATCTTTTAACACGTGCAAATTTAAAACGTGTTCATGAACAAATAAAATTTCTAAGTATAATATTAAATCTTAAAATCAGCTAGAAAATTCTATATGAAAAATCCCTCACATGATACCTAAGCCATTAATTTCGTCCATAGGTAAAATTAGATCTTCTAACTTATCGTACATGACAACATATAACCGATATCGTTTACCATATCCCTATTTTTTGAATAACAATGGCCCCGATTCCTCACTCATCCATCATTCCATACTCGTATTTTTTGAGCGAATAGGCTCTTAGTACACTAGCGTGCTTTACCATCAACGATTGCATCACTGCTTTCCATCAGGCGGAATTGCGCTTATGCACTATTTTATAACGTACGACAGCCTCCGTGGCGTAGCGGTAGCGGACGCGGCCGTTGCGCAGCGTGGCGCGGGTTCGATTCCCTGCACAGTGCAAGTATTTGTATAAATGAATATGAATATTTGCACTGGTCTGGTCGTGCCTCGGAAAGCATGTTAAGCCGTTGGTCCCGGTTGTCATACCAACATCTAGTGGCAGTCGTTACGGGTTGTTGGAGCCCTCAAAAGTCCAACAATTGGTCTAACTGCAATACTTCGATATCGCCTCCGGGTTGTGGAGGTCAGACGGCAGTCGCTTCACGGAAAATGTCGAAGTTTAGCCATATCAGCAGTTGGACTGGTAAAGCGGACCCCTGACTCCAAAGCTAAAAAGGCTTCTGATGCGACTGGGATTAACGTTGGGACGATGATGACGATGATTACTAGTTTATAACGTAAAAAAGCAAAATTTTTCTCGCCAAATTAGCTATTTCACTTAATGAGTCGCCCTGGTTCGGCACAGCCGGGCGGCAACATATACTTTTCATATATCTTCCGCTATTTTTCCATCCAAACCGCCAACAAGCCTACTTTGTTTGTAAACCCCATTTTCTCCAATCCGACGACTTCATAAATTTATTGAAACGTAGATGGGGTGGCGACCCCAAGTTAGAAGAAGCTTTATAAAAATAGAACTTCATATAATAAATATATTGTATTTTGGGCTTTGGGCTACGAAAGGGATGAATGAAAGGCAATTGCATGCAGCCGAGATGAGAATGCTAAGAGTGATGTGTGGTGTTACACGAATGGATAGAATAAGAAATGAGTACATAAGAGGAAGTCTGAAATTGGCACCGGTAGCTGAAAAGTTGTGTGGAAATCGGTTGTCATGGTACGGGCATGTGTTACGGAGAAATGAGGAGAATGTCGTGAGGAGAGTTTTAATTATGAATGTTGATGGCTATAAGAGTAGGGGAAGACCAAAGAAACGCTAAACTTCGACATTTTCTATGAACGCTTCATAGAAAATGTCGAAGTTTAGCCATATCAGCAGTTGGACTGGTAAGACGAACCCCAGACTCCAAAGCTGAAAAGGCTTCGGATGCGACTGGGATTAACGCTGGGATGATGATGATGATGATGTTGATGGCTATAAGAGTAGGGGAAGACCAAAGAAACGATGGATGGAATGTGTGAAGGATGATATGGCTAAGAAGGGGGTGACTGCCGAGATGGCTTCTGATAGGGATGTATGGAAGAAAAAGACATGTTGCGCCGACCCTAAATAAATTGGGATAAGGGCAGGAGAATGATGATTGTATTTTTCTTCGGATTATCCCAATGGCCCCGATTCCCTTGTCCACAAACTAAATTAAATTTAAGTTTAGTTCATCTTGTCTCTCTATTTCATTAAGAAAGGGAGAGAAGATAATATGTAAGTTTTGATCTGTCAAATTAGTCCACACTTGACGTAAATTTGTGTATTTTTGGGTGCCATGTTTATAATTCATCCAAGGCCAAGGTGGCTGCCAGGAAACTTGGCGTTATCGCAAAGGTCCGGCAGTACTTCACACCTGGGCAGCTTCTAATGTTATACAAAGCACAGGTCCGTTCGTGTGTGGAGCACTGCAGCCACATTTGGGCTGGTGCTGCCAAGTGTCACCTGGCCACTTTGGATTCAGTGGAGAGACGTGCAAAGAGGCTGATTGGTGACCCTGATCTAACTCGAGTTGGTCTCCAAAGCCCAGAGCACAGGCGTAGAGTAGCCAGCCTTTCGGTGTTCTATAGGATGCATTTCGGGGAGTGTGCGATGGAATTGCATGATTTAATTCCCCATCTCCGTTCCACCAGCGGACGACCCGTCGTACGGCTGGTTTCCACCCTTACGTTGTTAACACCACTACGATCCGGACGAAGCGTTTCGCCTCCTCCTTTATACCGCGCACATCGAGGGACTGGAACAATTCGCCAGCGGCGGTGTTTCCGTCGGACTACAATTTGAGTGTCTTCAAGGCTAGAGTGAATAGGCTCTTAATAAACTAGTGCGCTTTACCATCAACGATTGCGTCACTGCTTACCATCAGGCAGGATTGCGGTCAAGCGCTAGTTTATAATATATAAAAAAAAAAATTGCGTCTAAATTGTCTATGGAATATCTTAATTTGACAGGATTAAACTGAAATGTCATCTTCTAAACTAGTATGACACACTTTACATACATATTTATTGTATAATCTATGTAAATAGTACACTGTAAACTACTTACATTATCTCTATCTCCTGAATGTTTGGAAGAATTCTAAGGTATTACATCCAAAGGTTGTCTGTAAAAGATCGCTCTTAGCCATAAAACCGCCCATTCTGTCACCGTTTGTAAAATCTTTATATTTATTTCCTGTAATCTACATGATAAAGAGTATTCTATTATATTCTATAAAAATATGTTTAGTTTTCACCTGAATTGAATCTGTAGCCCTTATAACCAATAAGCTCTTAATGAACTTCACTTAGAATTTCCAGATTTTGCGTTACAGCTGGCATGTAAATGGCGGGCACGATATATGCAAATATGAATTTACATATTACTAAGCTCTATGAAGGACCTTGCTTGACAATAACGCTCTGCTAAAAGGTTCTGCGAAATTGCGTTACACGCTTGCTTCATCATCATTCTCCTGCCCTTATCCCAATTTATTTGGGGTCGGCGCAACATGTCTTTTTCTTCCATACATCCCTATCAGAAGCCATCTCGGCAGTCACCCCCTTCTTAGCCATATCATCCTTCACACATTCCATCCATCGTTTCTTTGGTCTTCCCCTACTCTTATAGCCATCAACATTCATAATTAAAACTCTCCTCACGACATTCTCCTCGTAACACGCTTGCTTGTGCGGGCTAATTTTGTTACTAGAATATTGTCGCACTGACAGGTGCCAGGGAGGCATGATTTCGGCAGCAGGACTGTACAAAGGTGTTGACTACCACCGTGGCGCAGCGGTCAATACGCTTGCTTCCGACGTGGAGGCCCCGGGTTCGATCCCTAGCCAGGTCATGATGGAAAACGATTTTTTCCTGATTAGCCTGGGTCTTGGATGTTTATATATATATGTATCTATTATAAATATAGTATCGTTGAGTTAGTATCCCATAACACAAGTCTCGAACTTACTTTGGGGCTAGCTCAATCTGTGTGATTTGTCCGTACCTATATATTAAAAAAAAATAAGGTGTAAAAGGTCAAAAAAGGAGGAGGTTCTCAAGTCGACTGTATTTTTTTGTTTGTTATTTCAGAGCTTTCAACTGACTGTTTAAACTGAATTTGATGATTCTTTTTTATTTTTCCCTTTTGTTGCCATTTTACTTTGATCCAATTCTGACAATTACATAGATAAGAAAACTGTAAGAATATTATATTTTCATTAGATTTAGATTATATTTACATTACATTAGAATCTTATAGGTATATACAGTAAAAGGATATACTTTCAGTTTCAAAATCAGCTCAATGCTCTACTTTCAAATCAAAATTACGGTTGTATAAAACAATCAAAAGTAATTGCGTCATTTGATAACTATGTTCTGTCAGCGTATTGTCTGATGCAGCATCCAGCTGCTTCATACAATACGCTTACATGACTCCGAATCCTGACTGCTGGACTGCAATCCCATCTAATGGTAAGAAGTGATGCAATCGTTGATTGTAAAGCGCACTAGTTTATTAATAGCGTATTCACTCTGGCCTAAGGTAGACGGAAACACCGCCGCTGGCAATTGTCCCCAGTCCCTCGATGTACGCGGTATAAAAGACAAGGCGGTTGCTTCGTCCGGAACTTGATGTTTGTTCAAATCGCAATAATATTATTTTGTTACATTAGTTCGTAAGGCTCGTCCAGATTAATATCGGACTTACATCCGTATTATTTAAGTGATTTATTGATAATTATAATCACAGGCTTAATTCAAGAAGACGCATTTCCTTCGTGAGCGTATGAATCATTCCGTATAAACCCGACCGGATTAGTTATAACCGGATATATCTAAATCGATTGTTTTGATAAGTGTTATTATCTTATTAATACCTTAGGGTATTCCCCTGTATTTTACGCGCATTTAAACACAATTTGAGGTCAACAGTGAAATCATGCTTTCTGAAATTACGTATTTAGGTAGGTCCCTTCTTGTGAGAATTCACGTCCATCTTTTCAGAATGGAGGGTTATATCAGACCCCACCGACTAAAGACCCACTGTTCCTTCCAGTACCATGCGTCAGGGGACCGGAAGACAGATTTCAGCACATCATGACGGGGTCCACGAAGACCGATGCCTCCAGGGTCAGGGTTGCGGGTTGGTTAAAAAATAAACCGTAGTCCTGGCCTACAGGCAAGTGAAGAAAAAAAAAACCCACGGGTGGGTTTTAGTCAGTAAAAGTCTGAACCGCCTTTCCGCCCCGTCCAGAGCGGAAGAGGTCATTTCATGATTACCCATCCCAAACAAAAAGAAAATGGGGACCGGAAGACAGCCCGCCATGTCTAGCGGGGCCCATCAACAATTACGACGAATCCCACAACAATACCACTTCTCATATTAGTGGCTTAAACTTCTTCTTCTTCAGCCTATACCCTGTCTACTGCTGGACAAAGGCCTCCCCCAAGGCTTTCCACGTCGACTGGTCTTGTGCTGCCCGCATCCATCGGCTTCCCGCGACCTTCACCAGGTCAACGGTCCACCTTGTTGCAGGGCCTTCTTACGCTGCATCTTCCAGTACGTGGCCGCCACTCCAGAACCTTACTGCCCCATCGGCTGTCGGTTCTACGAGCAATGTCCCCTGCCCACTGCCACTTAAGTTTAGCGACTCGCAGAGCTATGTCGGTGACTTTGGTTCTTCTGCGGATCTCCTCATTTCTGATTCGATCACGCAGAGAAACTCCGAGCATAGCTCTTTCCATTGCCCTTTATGTGACTCTGAGCCTTCGTATGAGGCCCATTGTGAGCGATCACGTTTCAGTTCCGTAAGTCATCACTGGCAACACACACTGTTCAAAGACTTTAGTCTTGAGACACTGTGGTATCTTGGACGACGAGAAGATGTAGCGTAGCTTCCCGAACGCTGCCCAGCCGAGCCGGATTCGAGGAGACACCTCTTTCTCGAAGTTATACCTACCTAGTTGGACTGTTTGTCCCAGGCTTAAACTTAACCTAACCTTTTTCCTTGAACTGTAACTGCGTGAGTGACAGCCCCAATTGTCGACGGAGGACGGTGGCCGGAGATCGTTGCCCTGCTATTCTTCTCTTGTTAAAAATAGCAACTACAATATGAAATGCCTATCTATGACAAATTCTACAAGACTACAGAGACTGTATTTGATGATGCGGACGAAACGCTTCGCCTCGTCTTTTATACAGCGTATATTGAAGGACTAGAACAATTTACCTGCGGTGGTCTTTCCATTTGACAACAATTTAAGTGTCTTCAAGGATATAGTGAAGAGGTTCTTGATAAACTAGCGCGCTTTACCATCAACGATTGCATCATTGCTTACCATCAGGGTCCTCCCAGTACTATACGCGGATTCCCATATACCCATCTACTCCCTGACTAAACGGGAAGTTAAACTGAAACTTACAGATTGGTTGCAGAAGTTAACGTACGACGAAACCGAGAATCTTATTACTATTGTCTCTTAAAGTATCAATCCAATACTGTATTTTATTTAAAGCGTATTTGTTTTTGTATTATTGTTATTATTATTTTGTATTTGCATTATCTGTATTTGTGTTCATATAAGTACTTGCACGTCACCTTATACCATTTGTGTGTCATACCTTGAGGAACGCTGGCTCCTAAAACATAGGCCTTTGTCCTAGTTTAGGAGGCATCAGTTCGCCTTTTAAAGTGACTCTCTGTAAAGACGTTTTTGATCCTGTGTACTTAATATTATGTGTGTTTTTAAAGTGTACTAATAAATTATTTATTATTTACTATTATTATTATTGTTTCCGAAAACTTTGACTTAAAAAAATGTCAATTGCGCCGATTCTGTTGTGCATACACTAAACAAATTTTAAGTTAAATGCATCTTTTTCTTTCCATTTCGTTAAAAAAAGGATAGAAGATAACATGTTACTTTAATCCTGTTAAATATGTTTATTATCGCTTCTAAACTGTACGATAACTGTACTAGACAGTTTTATTTCTTTCTCTTATGGCTTCGCACGGTTGTGCATTTAGCCAATGTCACGTAATGAATTATTCATGTCGAAAAAGACGGCCGCGCGGACCGAACACGGAGAAAGATTTGGTTCAAAGCCATGATGTGGCCACTATGCTACAATATTTCACTGTTCTTTATGAATTATTCACTGAATGCACTTTTTACTACATAAATCACGCGTTTTTATTTAATAAACGACACTATAAATTATTTAAAAGTCTAATGAAAAATGAGCGTGGCACTCATCTTAGCTTCCCGCCAAAACTCCTACTAGACAGTTTAGACGAGATTATAAACATGGCGGCTAAAAATACCCCAGTTTATGTCAGGAGCGCCCTAATTTGTCAGGTCTAAACTGACATTTTATCTTCTGTCCCTTTCTTAATTAAATAGAGTGATAAAGATGAACTAAACTTAAATTTAATTAAGTTTGTGAACAAGGGAATAAGAGCCATTGGGATCATCCAAAAAAGAACTATATGTTTATTATATGAAGTTCTATTTTTATAAAGCTTCTTCTAACTTGGGGTCGCTACCTCATCTACCTATCGATAAATTTATGAAGTCGTCGGATTGGAGAAAATGGGGTTTATAAGCAAAGTAGGATTGTTCGATTCGGATGGAAAAATAGCAGAAGATATATGAAAAGTGTATGTTGCCGCCCGGCTGTGCCGAACCAGGGCGACTCATTAAGTGAAATAGCTAATTTGGAGAGAACATTTTTGCTTTTTTACGTTATAAACTAGTGCTTAACTGCAATCCCGCCTGATGGTAAGTAGAGATGCAATCAAATGAAATCAAAGCATTTGTTTCAAATAAACCAGTTACAGGCACTTTTGAATTGTCAGAAGGTCGGTCAGTCAGTAAGGTGAAGCTAGTCGCCCATTCCAAAGAGTAGGTACCTATGGAGAAGAACGGGAAAGAAACTCCATGGACACTCTTTTAAATTTTCAAGCTATTGATACAAATATTTGATTACACCATTCATTTTGAAATCAACCGTGTGAGAACGACGCAGAAACATATTGTAAGCTAAGAGCGTCCATTATGGAAAACACACATAAAAAAAACTAACCCAACAAATACATGCTTTACAGCAAGTACATTGTGCTCGCACGTGTGCCATGCAATTACACAATACTAAGAAATTGAATCTACACAATTCAAAGATAGTTTTGTCCAAGGTTCAGCAGCTCCAACAGTGTTCCCGAATACTAAGTTTAGCTCCTGTGTAGCTGCACGAGTGCCGAACACCCCTGTCAGCGATGCAATTCCGTAACGTACAATATGCTTGGCTACATAGTGTGTACTGGCTTTGAGTAAAAAGTAAACAAACAATCGTTGATGGTAAAGCATGCTAGTGTACTAAGAGCCTATTCACTCAAAAAAGATGAGTGAATAGGAAGGAAGATGGCAGTCGAGCGAGGTGATGCAATATTAAACCCAACAGCACTACTAGTGATGCTGCGTTAGAGGGAGATTGATCTGGAGACCCTCCACGACTAAACTCCCGACACAACAACATTTGCAACGCAAATGCCATCCCACCCATCCGCCATAATATGGCTTCACCAGACATCATGTCCTGAAGTGAAAGAGTAAGAAAAATACGTAAAAAATTTTACGTTTACAATATTAGAAAAACGTATGTTTCCTTAAATCCCTGTATTTATAGTCCCTGTTTTTTATTCAGCATCTTAGACAATGAAAATATCTTTCATATATTGTATACTGAAAAGAAAAATATCCCCGATTATCTTTTGTAAGATATTGTATTGTATCCACAAAGATTACCTTCGTATTATATGAAGTTGTATTTATGATATGAGTTTCGCCGTTTATAGTCTCTACAGCGGCTCAGGTTTTCATAAATAATGCTTTTTATATTTTGATAGATACCTACATTTACTGAAGAAATATTACGTATTGAAGTTTTGACCTAACATATAACTATAAGTATAAATATATATTGAAAAGTTCACTCATCATCATCATTATCATCACCGACATTTTTGTTTTTTATCGTCCCACTGCTGGGCACAGGTCTCCTCTCATACAGAGAAGGATTGAGCGTAATCACCACGCTTGCTCAATGCGGGTTGGCGATTTCAGACTTAAAGTCTAGGTTTCCTCAAGATGTTTTCCTTCACCTTCAGTCATTGGTGTCCAAGATATACTTAGAAAGTACATATAACTTTAGAAAAGTTACATTGGTACTTGCCTGACCTGGAATCGAACCCGCGCACTCATACTTGCGAGGCTGGTGTTTCACTAGGGCACCACGACTATGTTAAAAGTTCATTCATCCTTCATAGAAAGGGGAAGATCCTCCGACCAGGCCGATTTTGAGTCTGGCGGACACTTGCCAAACGGTTTATGTTAAAGTTATATATTTTAATATACCTATACCTATATTATAAGAAGAGACGAGGCAGACTCGTTCATAGGAATTTATTATAACGGTGGTAGGATGACCAAGTCTGGTGACGAGTTCCTATATATGCATGCGGTGGATATGGCGTATTGCGTCTTACTCGTTGACTCGGAGGGCTGTTTTTAAGTGTAGTATTTAGTAGTTTTTCTCGGTGGTAGGTCATAACATCGGCTGCCGGCGGAAGTTACCACCCACCAGACAAAGTCTTGCCGCCAAGCGGTTCGTCGTGCTCCGGCATGATGTCTGGTGAAGCCGTACGGAGGACGGGTCTGAGCATTTGTGTTGCGATGTGTGGCGGGTACGATGCGCCAAATGTTGTTGTCTCGGGAGTTTGGTCGTGGAGAGTCTCCAGATCAATCTCCCTCTAGCGCAGCATCATTTGGTCGTGTTGGTCTTGGGTTTAACATTGCATCACCTCGCTCAACTGCCGTCATCCTTCCTATTCCTAAATTTATTATATATACTGGCAAAGAAGGAGGCGTAGAGAAGCACATCGTGACGTGGTCCACGAAGACCGATGCCTACTTTTTAGGGTTCCGTACCTCGAAAGGAAAAAACGGAACCCTTATAGGATCACTTTGTTGTCCGTCTGTCTGTCTGTCTGTCTGTCTGTCTGTCTGTCTGTCTGTCTGTCTGTCACCACACTTTATCTCAAGAACGCGTGGACGTATCAAGCTGAAATTCACATGAAATACTCGGGTCTATTGTCCCTTTAAGCTGTGAAAATATCAAACTTCTAAGCCAAGCCAATCAAAAGATACAGCCGATTATGTCGATATTTTCAACAAATTTTCGACACTCGCAAAGGAATCAAAACCTACAGGATACTTCCCGTAAACTCAGAATCTTGAAAAATTGGCATGAAGCATTGTCATATAATGCAAATATAGGAAAAATTGCGAAAATCACATTTTTTCAGTTATATAATATAATAAACATATTTTAATAAAACGGAACTTACTACCTTATTTCTCACGAACGAATAAAGTTATCAAATTGAAATTTATACCAAATACCTAGGTCTATTGTCCCTTTAAGCTGTGAAAATATCAAACTTCTAAGCCAAGCCAATCAAAAGATACAGCCGATATGTCGATATTTTCAACAAATTTTCGACACTCGCAAAGGAATCAAAACCTACAGGATACTTCCCGTAAACTCAGAATCTTGAAATTTGGCATGAAGGATTATCATATAATGCAAATATAGGAAAAATTGCGAAAATCACATTTTTTTAGTTATATATTATAATAAACATATTTTAATAAAATGAAACTTACTACCTTATTTCTCACGAACTAATAAAGGTATCAAATTGAAATTTATACCAAATACCTAGGTCTGTTGTCACTTTAAGCAGTGAAAAAATGAAACTTCTAAGTTAAAGCGATCAAAAGATACAGCAGTTTATACCGACACCTTAGACGAATTTCCGTCACACGCTAGGGAATCAAAACCTACAAGCAAAGGCATTAAAATTATATTTACAATAGACAGGACATCACGAACAAAATCCTAAGCCAATACTTTTATCGACTTGGTTGAAAGTCGCTCAGTCTAGTCTGCGAGTCAGGACGTAATTTGTGTCCACCAAGTATAAACATTTTCTAAGGAAATATGCCATGTTGCGCTTTGTGTTACTGTACATCTCGTTATAGTAAAACGACTGGACCTAACTTCGGAATGTTTTTCTATGAATTATTTATATTTCGTCTGCAATTCAAATTTAAAAAAAATCTTAGTTCTACAAAATTTTCCATTATTGTAATAAGCGCCCTCTATTGTTGAGTTGTTTTACTATTTTCTTGTAGAGATGTAGTAATGTTGTTTATTGATTTAGTTATCGATAATACTTATTAAGATGAATACATTTTGTTGTATTTTATTGACATTTAAAATATAGCTAAATAAACTTAAAATATTACTATATTTCAAGTTTATTTATTATTAACTCTATTTAAACATAATCATATCATATTAATAAACAAAATTGAATGAACAATTACTATTCATTTATCTAGGTTTTTGTTATTTTTGGTTTCCGAATAAAATAATGTCGTAGGGAAAAAGTGGATACGATTTGTCCAGATAGACCGTAGAGAAGAAAATTGGCTTCCGTCTCATTCGGCGAAATTATGCTCAATGCATTTAAGAAGAGAAGTTATCTACTTTGGAAAGACTTGTTGATCAAATTAAAAAAAAAAAGAATCGGTACCTTGTATTAGAAATGAAATAGTAAGTTACTAATTTCATTACTTTTTTACTTAACCGTAAAAATTGGAATAAAATTTACGGTTAAGTGGATAATTACATAGATTACATAACTTAAAAATGAAATATATTCATAAAATATGTAGGTACGTATATGTAGTACAATGATTGCGAGCTACTTTGTGATTTTGAGGATTCCGTTTCCGTACCTAAAAGGTAAAACGAACCCTATTCATGAGACTTCTCTGTTCGTCTGTCCGTCTGTCACCAGGCTGTATCTCATAAATCGTAATAGCGAGACAGTTGTAATTTCCAGAGATTGTGTTAGTATTTCTGTTGCCGCTATAACAACAAGTACTAAGAATAAAAATAATAAAATATTTAAGGGGGCTCCCATACAACAAACGTGAATTTTTGCCGTTTTTTGCTCCATATTAATAACGGAAACAGATAGACGCTTAAAATGTTCACAGAATATTTGGTTATATATTCAAATTACAAATAAATAATTAAAATAAAATAAATCCTGAAGGCGGGCTCCCATACAATAACCGTGAGTTTTTTGCCGTTTTTAAAGATAATGGCGTACGAATCTTGTAAAGGTCTTGCTCCAGCAGACTACCATTTTTGTCGTGATTTGGACAATTATCTACGTGACAAGAAGTTTTCTTCCCAGGAGGCAGTTCTGCTTTCACACAGTTTGTGCAGTCTAGATCCTCAGAGTTCTATCACAAAGGCATAAACGACCTTCCTATATATTGATTATAAATGAATTATTTTTAAAAATTAAAAAATAAGCAATTATTTACATTTTTAGTACTAATCGGCAATTTTAAACTTTAACGCCTATTATATTAAAAGAATTATATAAATAAGAAACTTGTAAACTTGAAATTACCCATAATTATTCTGCTTCCTAATTTTTTGTTTCAAGCTATCATAATGCGAAAAACATCGTCGTAGTAACTTCTTTGAATATTATCGATAACTTTATATCGAAATGATACAAACCCTACCACAGTTTTTTGCATTGCCATTTAAAAATATTTGCAAACAAACGTGCAAAAAGAATAATTTTGCTAAAAACGAAATGCAAACGAAAATTGCAAAACAAAATGCGCTTTATGGCCTAAAAGGTCTATTACACTCAAAAATCGCAATAAACTGAGCGTTAAAATAATTCGTAAGCATAAAACATCTAAAATGCCAATAGACGGTGTCACGGTAAATGAATAGTAGCGAATAAAATTCTAAAACAGTTTTTGTTTGTACAAGACAAGTTTCACTTAATTTATTTACTTTTCAATATTTATTTACCCGATTCGAACTATACTAGGGTATTAAATCGGATCTGGCAACATAGATCACACTGGCCACCTACCGGGCAATAGCTGAATATATTTTATATAAACTTATTTCATTTTTACTATTTGATGTCTCCAATTGTCGATCTAATTTTGCTATATTGTACTAGATGGCGGAACTGAACCATGGGATCACAGTTTTTCTATGCCATTTTGACACATGCCCTCTCTATATATCTTAAATCTCTTTGCCTACAAGGTACTTTCCCGTGAACTCAGAATCTTGAAATTCGGCACGAAGCAACGTTATATTATAGTACAGACAGATAAAGGAAAAATTGTGAAAATGATAAATTTGAAGTTACATAAAATATTATTTTTGCTTACATGACATAAAATATTTTTTTAATAATTACAAAACTTACTACCTACCCTTTTTCACATGAACGCGTAGAGATATTATATTAAAGTTGAAATTCATATCAAACACTTCTTAAATCTAATTGCCTCTAAACTGTGAAAAATTCTAAATCAATGCTAGTATTATAAATGCGAAAATAACTCTGTCTGTCTGTTACGCTTTCCCGCCTAAACCTCTCAACCGATTTTGATGAAGTTTGGCACAGACAATCTTTAGACCCTGAGAAAGAACATAGGCTACCTTTCATCCCGGAAAAATTTGATGTTCCCGAGGGAATTTAAACAGCGCGATATAACCGAACTCCACGCGGGCGAAGCCGCTGGCGGAAAGCTAGTACGTCATAAATTGTAAACCGCTACGTTTGTACGGCGGAACCCTCGGTGTGCGAGTCCGACTCGCATTTGGCCGGTTTTTTTTTTTTTTCGGGGGGAAACTTTCAAAAGACACCCGATCTTTACCTCACAAAAACCACCCCGGTGACCACCATCCGCACATAGCGGTGGTCTCGGTTCCTCTTAAAAGACCAATTCCGGAACCGCCCCTGCGGGCCGCGGCCCTGGTGCACAGGCAAGTGAAGAAACACGGGTGGGTTTTAGTCATTAAAAGTCTGACACGCCCTTCCGCTCCGAGCAGAGCGGGAGAGGTCATTTGATGATTTCCCTAATTCGACTAACACTATCTTTTTCAAAAATCCGCGGGCCAGCCGTGGCTTTGGCCCCTCGTAAGTTCCTAGACCGTAATTTACTTCTTTAAGAGCGTCCTTTTTTTAATATTCATTTTTATTTTAAAGTCATGAATTCAAGTCCCAATATGATTCTTCCCGACGATTAATCATCATCATCATCATCTCAGCGTTAATCCCAGTCGCATCCGTAGCTTTTCAGCTTTGGAGTCTGGGGTCCGCTTTACCAGTCTAACTGCTGATTTTGGCTAAACTTCGATATTTTCCATGAAGCGACTGCCGTCTGACCTCCACAACCCTAAGGCGATATCTAAGCATTGCTGTTAGACCAATTGTTAGACTTTTGAGGACCCCAACAACCCATAACGACTGCCACTAGATGTTCGTATGGCAACCGGGATGAACGGCTTAACGTGCTTTCCGAGGCACGACTAGACCAGTACAAATATTGTTATTCATGCATACAAATATTTGCACTGTGCGGGGATCGAACCCGCGCCTCCTTGCGCAACAGCCGCGTTCCCTACCGATACGCCACGGAGGCTGTCTCGATGATTAATGTGAACAAAAATTCGGCGCAAATACCCAACCACAAAATCCAATAAAAACGACAATACAAAACAGTAGATAATAACTACACGTAAGAGATAAAAAAGCTAATAAAAAATAAATGTAATGAACCCTAAGAGACTCTCACACAGTTAAATTTGCAAGCACTCTGCATAATTTTTCTCGGTGGTAGGCAACAACATCAGCCGCCGGCATAAGTTACCACCCACCAGACAAAGTCTTGCCGCCAAGCGATTCGTCGTGTTCCGGCATGATGTCTGGTGAAGCCGTACGGAGAACGGGTCTGAGCAGTTGTGTTGCGATGTGTGCCGGGTACGATGTGCCTAATGTTGTTGTGTCGGGAGTTTGGTCGTGAAGGCTCTCCAGATCATCCTCTGGCGCAGCATCGTTGGTCGTGTTGTTGGGTTAAACATTGCATCACCTCGCTCAACTGCCGTCTTCCTTCCTATTCACTCAGTTTTTTTGAGTGAATAGGCTTAATAAGCTAGTGTGCTTTACCATCAACGATTGCATCACTGCTTACCATCAGGCGGGATTGCAGTCAAGCACTAGTTTATAACTATTAAAAAAAAAAAAATAATAATATACATACTTATAATATGGAGCACGGAAATAAACCGAAAAATCCATACCATTCCTCGAAATTACCGAAATACTCACGAATTCCCCAAAGTACAGGGAATTTGTTCTCATGGATGCAATAAAAGACATTTTGCTACCCATTATGTTCCCAGAGCACTGCCTTTGAGAGTATACTGAAAAACAAAAACTCTAAATTCCGCTAAGTGTATAGGATTTTTTACATTTGTACTGCCTTATTAGTATAGTGGTTGCAAATACTGCTGCTGAGTATGAGGGCTTGGATTTGATTCCAGTTTAGCAGGTTTTTCTGTAGCAGCCCAGAGGCTGGGTTGACAATAGGATGGATGTTTGCACTTTTATTATAGTTAACATATTTATTGTGTAAACTATACAACATATTTTTTTTAACCCGAAACAAATGCCCCGTATTTTTAAGTAAAGAGTCCATGTACAAAATAAAAAAGTTTTTATCCTACTTAGCTGTCGCAACAAATATATGGTCCACTCTCCGCTCGGGCGGACGAGCGGTGCCAAGTCCACAACAAAACAGTACAGTAAAACGTTTAAATATGATCTTGAATAAACATTATTATGGTGCCAAGAAGATCACAAAGAGACAATCCGTTCAAAATCAAATGAAAATCAAAAGTCATTTATTCAAATTAGGCTGAGAATCAGCACTCAGTCAATATACAAAACTGAAGAGTTTGTTTGAACGCGCTAATCTCAAGAACTACTGGACCGATTTGAAAAATTCTTTTTGCGTTGGATAGCCCATTAATCCGGGAAGGCTTTAGACTTTTTATTATATCACGCTGCGACTAATAGGAGCGGAGCATAACCAACTCCACGCGAACGAAGTCGCTGGCGGCCGCTAGTATTATATAAGACAGTTAAAGAGTTAGAGGTAATAACAAAAAGTACAGAAAAAAAAACAATTAATAATTGGTTGCAGTGTTTGAATGCATGTTGAAGTATGCGATTGTAAGTATCTCATGTAAAACAGCCACAAGAGAAGTTGGTGTAAAATCACTATAAGCTACAATTATCGATAAAAAGTACAGCACTAAATTCATTTGAGAAAAAGCCTCAGAGCCTTCTCGGGATCAAGTTACAAAATCAACTTTACGTTTAAGATCTACACCATCCCAAAGCCCATTAATAAAAGCGAGCTTGTAATTAACAAGTCATTAAATTAATAACGTACTTAGCGTTGAAAAAATATTTCATGAATATTTATATTACGGTCAAAAAGCCCTAAATCCATACTAATATTATAAATGCAAAAGTAACTCTGTCTGTCTGTCTGTCTGTTACGCTTTCCCGCCTAAACCTCTCAACCGATTTTGATCAAATTTGGGACAGACAATCTTTAGACCCTGAGAAAGAACATAGGCTACCTTTTATCCCGGAAAAATTTGATGTTCCCGAGGGAAACCTAAAAAGCGCGATATAACCGAACTCCACGCGGGCGAAGCCGCGGGCGGAAAGCTAGTAAGTCATAAACGGTACGGAGGACGGATCTGAGCAGTTGTGTTGCGACGTGTGCCGGGTACGATGCACCTGTGGAGGCATGAGGAACAGGGAGTAAAGTTCACTCATCGTCCATAGGAAATGGAGGATCCTCCGACCAGACGGGTGTTATGTCTGGCGGGCACTTGCCCGATGGTTGAAATTTGCAAGTTGTATGTATGCTAGTTGCACGGTAAACTCTGATTGCGAGATGTAGAATTCACAAATACACACATTAACAACGCGTCATAACGCGTTGTTAATTTGTGGCGTTTCTAGGAACTGCTACACACCAAAAGTTGTGTCGGTAGTTTGGTCGTGGAGGGTCTCCATATCAATCTCTCTCTGGCGCAGCATCGTTGGTCATGTTGTTGGGTTTAACATTGTATCACCTCGCTCAACTGCCATCTTCCTTCCCATTCCATGTTTTTTTAGCTTAATAAACTAGCGCGCTTTACCATCAACGATTGCATCACTGCTTACCATCAGGCGGGATTGCGGTCAAGCACTAGTTTATAATTATTTAAAAAAAAACGGCCAAGTGCAAGTCGGAATTAAGAAGTTGATGAGGGTCTTGTACTATCACTACCAATATTAAAAATGCGAAAGTAACTCTGTCTGTATGTCTGTCTGTTACGCTTTCCCGCTTAAACCTCTCAACCGCTTTTGATGACATTTGGCACAGACAATGTTTAGACAATTTAGAAAATTAATTTAGAAAATTTAGAATGTGCAGCAATGGACGTCTTTCGGCTGAAATGATGACGATGAAAGCGCCTGACGGGGTTCGAACGTATGACCTACAACTTTTATGTCACGGCCATTACCATTAGGCCACCGCTGGTCTCCAGTGAGCTGTCAATAGTGTCAATCTTTAGTATTAGTTTCAAAAACAGCTATTCCCCACTGCCTTCACTAAGTTTTCAGTGATAAGGCTACAAACTCGAACTGAAAAATGCTAATAAAAAAGCATAAATAATAAATCGACAAGTGCAAGTCGGACTCGCGCACGTAGGGTTCCGTACCATTATCTTTAAAAGCGGCAAAAAATCACGTTTGTTGTAGGTATAGGCCGCCTTCAATATTTATTTTATTTTAATTTATTTATTAAGTTTTTTTTAAATGTATAATATTCTGCGAACATTTGAAGCGTCTATCTATTTCCGTTATTAATTGGAGAAACGGCAAGAAATCACGTTTATTGTATGGAAAAAATGAAAAGCCTTAAATACCTTTATTTATTTTTTTAGTATTTGTTATTATAGTGACAACAGAAATATATAATCTCACAAAATTTCAACTGTCTATTACGCTTCGCCTGGTGACAGACGGACGGACAGACGGACAGCGAAGTCTCGTAAATACGGTTCCGTTTTACCTTTAAGGTACGGAACCCTGAAAAGATGTCTGCGAAATTTTACTTACGTAATATTTTCTTTTGTATGATAGTGTCACATGATAACTTCGCCCTAAGAGCATAATAAAAAGCTTTCTGACAACTGGTATTGCGTTATGTCAGGGCTCGGATGATGGGAATAAAGACTAAGTGACATCCCGCATAAGACCTTGGTCTTTTCGGTTTATTTTTGGGGAAATCTACTTATGAAAATGGACCTGACTGTGTCACGCCTTAGGTTTGCTAATATGATATTTTTGTATTTAAGATGGAAGTTCTCTGCTGCTCTAGTGGTGCTTTCTCAATACAAACGTATTCCGCTGTTTTCATCGTGGATAATGCTTTTAGAGCAATTTTTTTTACACCGTTACAATTTTACACAATGATTGTACGTGTCCGTATCAATTGATTTTTTTTTCCGAAACTTAATTAATAAAATAAATATGGTATTTCAAAATCGCGAAAATTAACTCATTTTTACCGTGATTATCCGTCGATTATTACACAAACGTGATAAGTATGACAAAAAAAAAAAGCATAGGTATACTTTTCCTCTAAATGTTGATATAAAAATAATTGAGATCTGTTGTGTTTTCAAACAGAAAACAGCGGAATATGAAACGTCTTTTGGTCGACGTTTTTGTAGGTAAAATCAGCCTGAGCTGCAACTGTCCTTTTCAAACTTCACCAGAAGAGTTTGGAAGCAGCGCGACGGCAATAGTTTCTTCAAATACCTATTATCCAAATTCCTGGGCACGGTACGTGGACGACGCTCACCCATGAGATAATAATAACTATACTTAGTCAAACATTCCTGAAATAAAAAAATAATACTAAAAAAATAATAATCCATACTAATATTATAAATGCGAAAGTAACTCTGTCTGTCTGTCTGTCGGTCTGTCTGTCTGTCTGCTACGCTTTCCCGCTTAAACCTCTCAACCGATTTTGATGAAATTTGGCACAGACAATCTTTAGATTCTGAGAAAAGACATAGGCTACTTTTTATCCCGGAAAAATTTGATGTTCCCGAGGGAAATCTAAAAAGCGCGATATAACCGAACTCCACGCAGGCGAAGCCGCGGACGGAAAGCTAGTACTAATATATATAGTCAGCGTTAAATGTAAATCATAAATCTTTCGTGCCTGAAATAGGAAATCCTGTGCTTCAAGCTAGGTATAAGAACTGTAATAATAATCTAAAGAAATTAATAAATAAACAATATTATCAAACATTAATTATATTAAGTACTAGCTGCGCCACGCGGTTTTACGCGTATTTTTTATAAATTTTCCCCGCTCGTATTGGTCACAGCGTGATGTTATATAGCCTAAAACCTTCCTGGATTAATGGGCTATTCAACGCAAAAACATTTTTTAAATCGGACCAATAGTTCCTGAGATTAGCGCGTTCAAACAAACAAACAAACAAACTCTTCAGCTTTATATATCGACGCTTGAAAGGCAATCATATCTAAGCGACAAAAATTCGTAAATTGAGTTATATACACCATTCGAACCGCCAGATTTTTCTATTTTTCTGCGTCGTTTGGTATATATAATTCAATTTACGATGTTTTGTCGCTTAGATATGATTGCCTTTCAAGCGTCGATATTAGTATAGATTAAATACAGTCACTTCAGCACAATTAATAAATTTTCTAAAGCTTCATAGGAAATTTTCTCAAGAATATTCTCCAGAATTTTTTACTGTATGTGTAATCTAAGTAGTAGAAGTCTGCTTTGGCATTTAGTCAATTAGAGAGGACCGAAGAACAGGTAAAATGTGTAATGTTATGTACATATTCAGATATACTTACACTTATTATTTATACTCATATTCATACTTATATATGTATCATTCATTTCCACGGTCCATAATATGCTTTCCATTATTATGAGGCTCTGTTTTGATCATATTCCACTACACCAGGACTCATTTTTCTGTTTACAGACTCAGTCCTCAACTTTACGCCTAAGTTTCGGCGACTTATTGACCCCTTAGCGTAGGAAGCCGTACCTATGCAGGACTGTATCACTTTTTCCTATCAAACACTGCACTTTTTAATTTAATACCATTTATATTTACATTGTTACAGAACATTTTCATTATTTTGACATTTTTTTGACAACATTGTTGATGATGTATCTATGACAACCTTCTCATCAAAATTCTTGTTGGTCTGCTATTTTTATTTCATAATTGTTATTCGAACTCTTTTATGGTAAAATTATTTACCGTTCCTCGTCCATATTTTCGAATATTTTAAATTTCGACCTCCAACCGTTCTCCGAGGTTTCTTTAGAAATCATCGCAGAGCAGTGGTCAGTCGAGCTCTGGCTTCCAAACAAGCCTCTTAAAAGTAGGTCTCCAGTAAACGCTTGCCTCGAGAGCCCTTCTAGGGTGTTTTCCTGCTGTGCCAGTCTCTATATAACTGGTGCGCCTGGAGCTGCCTGGCCCTTTGCCGCCGGAGCCCTTGCTGACTGCTGCCGGCCTTGTGACGCCGGGGCAGTCCCTCTTCCGTAGCTGCCGCCGGTCCACCAGGGCCGCTCCTCTGTACCTGCCGCCGGTCCACCAGGGCCGTTCTTCCGTTGCTGCCGCCGGTCCACCACCAGGGCCGCTCCTCTGTAGCTGCCGCCGGTCTACCAGGGCCGCTCCTCTGTAGCTGCCGCCGGTCCACCAGGGCCGTTCTTCGTGTAGCTGCCGCCGGTCCACCAGGGCCGTTCTTCTGTAGCTGACGACGGTCCACCAGGGCCGCTCCTCCATAGCTGCCGCCGGTCCACCAAGGCCGCTCCTCAGCAGCTGCCGCCGGTCCACCAGGGCCGCTCGTCCGTTGCTCTCGCCGGTCCACCAGGGCCGCTCGTCCGTTGCTGTCGCCGGTCCACCAGGGCCGCTCGTCCGTTGCTGTCGCCGGTCCACCAGGGCCGCTCGTCCGTTGCTGTCGCCGGTCCACCAGGGCCGCTCGTCTGTTGCTGTCGCCGGTCCGCCAGGGCCGCTCGTCTGTTGCTGTCGCCGGTCCGCCAGGGCCGCTCGTCTGTTGCTGTCGCCGGTCCGCCAGGGCCGCTCCTCCGTAACTGCCGCCGGTCCACCAGGGGCCGCCCTTCACCATCACCCATCAATCATTCATCTACATTATTCATTTTTATACTTCCATCTTGTCTTTTCTGTATACTTAATAAATACTGTCTCCCTCTAAAGTCTTTTCTTGTCGTTACACGACAGTTTAGCTCCAGGCGCACCAGTTATAATCTTCGGAGGTCGTTCAAAGAATTCAACGTCGGGGATACGGTTTGGCGAAAGAATCATGCATTAAGCGATGCTGGTTCATATTTCAATGCTAAACTAGCCCCTAAATTTATCAAATCCAAAATTTTAAATAAACTATCACCTTTAGTGTACATATTAGAAGACCCAGATGGTGCCGTAGGTAAATGGCACATAAAAGATATAAAATGTTGAATTCTTTCTAAACAACTTTAAATTATTAATGTCAATTAATTTATCTACTAATTATTACTTTGAACAATAAATCTTGAAACTTCCTTCAAGTGTCTCAAATTTTGATTTTAAAGTGTCTAGATTAAGTTTATAGTCAGGGTTTAAGTCTGTGTCTATACGTTCCAACCTGTAAAATAAATGATTAATAAAAGATTCTATTAAGCGATGGTATTTGGAAACACCCTGTAATAGATTATCTATTTTAATATTTAAATAACTCAGAGTACTATCTATCTGAGCTAACTCCTCCTCTATAGGAATGGGAGAAGTTAAAATATCTTCCGATGGTGTAGAAGGAGCTAGCAGAAGTATCTGCTTCTTTAACAATATAACTGTTTTTGCTGGTTCCTCCAGTCTAATTGTAACTTCATATTCAAGCTCGTTTTTATTTAAGAGTTCAAATTTGATTGGACGAGACATATTTAAGTGTAAGTTAGAAAAAGATAGTTAAGTATGTAAAAGTATACCTTGTTTTCCTGTTAGGAAAAAAAAGAAAATTAAGTTAGGTGTTGTAAGTATATATGAGTGAATGAGTTATGTGTGTGTTAAGAGAAAATGAAAGGGATAGAATAGCCAAAATATTTAACCAAAGAGCTGAGAATGTACGACACTAGACGAAGTGTTTCTTTTGAATTTAGGAAATTAAGGGGGTGCAGGAAATTTTCGTTGGGCGCCAAACTGTCGTGTAACGACAAGAAAAGACTTTAGAGGGAGACAGTATTTATTAAGTATACAGAAAAGACAAGATGGAAGTATAAAAATGAATAATGTAGATGAATGATTGATGGGTGATGGTGAAGGGCGGCCCCTGGTGGACCGGCGGCAGTTACGGAGAGCGGCCCTGGCGGACCGGCGACAGCAACAGACGAGCGGCCCTGGCGGACCGGCGACAGCAACAGACGAGCGGCCCTGATGGACCGGCGACAGCAACGGACGAGCGGCCCTGGTGGACCGGCGACAGCAACGGACGAGCGGCCCTGGTGGACCGGCGACAGCAACGGACGAGCGGCCCTGGTGGACCGCGGCAGCTGCAGAGGAGCGGCCCTGGTGGACCGGCGGCAGCTACGGAGGAGCGGCCCTGGTGGACCGTCGTCAGCTACAGAAGAACGGCCCTGGTGGACCGGCGGCAGCTACACGAAGAACGGCCCTGGTGGACCGGCGGCAGCTACAGAGGAGCGGCCCTGGTAGACCGGCGGCAGCTACAGAGGAGCGGCCCTGGTGGACCGGCGGCAGCAACGGAAGAACGGCCCTGGTGGACCGGCGGCAGGTACAGAGGAGCGGCCCTGGTGGACCGGCGGCAGCTACGGAAGAGGGACTGCCCCGGCGTCACAAGGCCGGCAGCAGTCGAGGCTCCGGCGGCAAAGGGCCAGGCAGCTCCAGGCGCACCAGTTATATAGAGACTGGCACAGCAGGAAAAACCCTAGAAGGGCTCTCGAGGCAACGTTTACTGGAGACCTACTTTTAAGAGGCTTGTTTGGAAGCCAGAGCTCGACTGACCACTGCTCTGCGATGATTCCTAAAGAAACCTCGCAGAACGGTTGGAGGTCGAAATTTAAAATATTCGAAAATATGGACGAGGAACGGTAAATAATTTTACCATAAAAGAGTTCGAATAACAATTATGAAATAAAAATAGCAGACCAACAAGAATTTTGATGAGAAGGTTGTCATAGATACATCATCAACAATGTTGTCAAAAAAATGTCAAAATAATGAAAATGTTCTGTAACAATGTAAATATAAATGGTATTAAATTAAAAAGTGCAGTGTTTGATAGGAAAAAGTGATACAGTCCTGCATAGGTACGGCTTCCTACGCTAAGGGGTCAATAAGTCGCCGAAACTTAGGCGTAAAGTTGAGGACTGAGTCTGTAAACAGAAAAATGAGTCCTGGTGTAGTGGAATATGATCAAAACAGAGCCTCATAATAATGGAAAGCATATTATGGACCGTGGAAATGAATGATACATATATAAGTATGAATATGAGTATAAATAATAAGTGTAAGTATATCTGAATATGTACATAACATTACAAATGTTTATATAAAACATGATTTATTTGCTTTTGAGGACATACTATATTTTTACGTCTTTTATTTATAAGTTCAGGCATATATGTGGTAAATCTGCGTGTTGTTTCAATACAACGCCCATGATGAATAACTGACGAACGGTTAATAATTTACAATGTTTGTAAAGGAGGTTAGTGGAATAAAGGAAAGGGTGGAAAGTAGATACTTTGAGAATCGCCCTCTGGGCTCTCTCGATAGTTAGTAACACTATGTTAATATAAATTGACATAATCATCATCATCAACCTCTTATCGTCCCACTGCTGGGCATAGGTCTCCCACAAAGAAGGATTGAGCGTAATCACCACGCTTTCTCAAAGCGAGTTGGCGATTTAAGACTTAAAGTCCAGGTTTCCTCAAAATGTTTACCTTCACCTTGTGATCAGTCATTGGTGTCCAAGATATACTTAGAAAGTACATATAACTTAGAAAAGTTACATTGGTACATGCCTGACCTGGAATCGACAGCGCAACTTTTACTTGAGAGGCTGGTGTTTTAAACACTAGGCCACCACGACTGGTTTTGTAGATAGATTGACATAGGGCATAGTAAACTTGTATAACAATTTTTGAGTCTACAGAGATGGACTACGGGTACGTTAAATTCACAGTCTAAATTAAATTCACAGTGGACAATCCCATATATCATTAGAGATTTCTCCATAATCACCACTCTGGGCTTGCGGGTTGGAAATTGCAGGTCGTAGCTTCTTTTCACCATTTAGCTGCGAAATGACATGTTTATACCATCATCTGTCGGTTATCAGAGTCTCGAGCAAGTGACGTTGACTTGAAGCACTAAGATTGCCAAAAATTGAGTTGAATGGCGTGAAATTGGAGAGACCTATGTCCAGCAGTGGGCTGATATCATGTCACCGAAAGATGTCCACTGCTGGACATAGGCCTCCATGACGACCGGTCCTGTGCGTCCCGCATCCAGCGGTTTCCCACAACCTTCACCAGGTCGTCGGATCATCTTGTCGGGGGACTACCCATGCTGCGTCTTCCGGTGCATGTGGACTGATATAGGCTGATGATAATGAATCCCTAGTATAAGTGCAAATACATACCAAAAATCGAATTAGGTGGGAAAAAAACTTTGTGTCACATCAGCCGCTAGACACATGAGGATTACGACCGCTATGACAAGGGTGCTAAGAAAAAGAGACGCATTTTATGCTCGCCCAAGCAATTACAGCGTTCTCAATATTCTAGATGTTGTCACACTTACAAAACATTGGGTCTAAAACGGCCGCTTTGACATTTATAATAATTATGAATAACATTATAAATCTTAAATGTTTGTTTTTAATTTAAAAATAACAGTTTGGTTTAGTACCAAGTTCTGATTTTAGTATTAAGAACTTAAACTTAGCCTTATTAAAGTTCGAAATAAAATACTGACTCAAAGGTTAAGTCTAACGAGATATCGTTTTGTGACGAGGGGGAATATGTTCTAGCGTCCACTCCTACGTGAGATGTGCACGAAAAGTCACGTTAGCTGCGTTCTTTATTTGTTTCCCAGTTACTAACTACATAGCCATAAGTGAACATTTTAACACAAACCCGTGGGTTGCTGTGAAGCGACGGCTTACGCCCGAGTAAACCTATGTTTTTGGAAAGGATTACAACTTCTGTAATATATTACGGAACAACACTGTTTTTAGTAATCCTGTAATAGGCCTCATTATCACAGTAACAAAAAAAAAACAAAAGGTTAAAGGGTACAGATGTGCGTGGGTAAAAAAAAATCCATCTACAGAATGCGTCTGAAAATTTAAGGTCTATCTAGGGAAATATTGTGTAGAGAAAATTTGAAATTTGACGTTCTACTAAATGTTTTAAAAAAATAGTAACATAAATGCTTTGTGGCCAAAAATATAGTAAAAAAAACCTTACAACTACAATAATTTGTGCCTTTATTAAAGGGAAACATGATGCAGAGACAGAAAAGAAATGAAATAAGGAACAAATTTGGGGAAAAGATTCGTCACATCCAGGCAAAATAGCCTAAACTGTTGCGACGCTATGCAAATCAGAACACCAGCTGGTTTTTAGCGTCAATCGCCGTAGTAATACCACTATGTTTCTGCTTCAAGGAACTTTTGGCGACGCAAATGACTTTGACAGGGTGAAGCGCTCCTAAACACTGGTCTGTGCGAGTCTTTGCAAGAATTCTCTGCGAATTTCTATAAGTAAATTTAGTTTCCAAACATATAAATAGATAGGACTCTTTTAAAAAATAACGAATAGCTACACAACAAGTTTCATTCACTCTGAAGTCAACATAATGTTTATTACAGCAAAGTTGATATTTGTTTAGCATAAAATATTATCTGTAGCTGTACCTACAAACTCCACAAAGAAACAACGCGTCATACTGATGTCACACGAATTCTACATCTCGCAAGTAAAGTTTACCTTGCAAATAGCATACATACAACTTCCCAAAATTAACCGTTGGGCAAGTGCCCATCAGACATGACACCCGTCTGGTCGGAGGATCCTCCCTTTTCTATGGAGGATAAGTGAACTTTACACCCTGGTCCTCGTGCCTCCACATATCATGTCATTGTTCCGAACATGAATTTAAATAGAAGTTAGTTACAATGCGGCTGCTGAGAGAATGCATTCCTTACTTTACTGTCAATGTCATACAAACA
The DNA here is from genome assembly GCA_017933935.1 of Sesamia nonagrioides. Classification (NCBI taxonomy): domain Eukaryota; kingdom Metazoa; phylum Arthropoda; class Insecta; order Lepidoptera; family Noctuidae; genus Sesamia; species Sesamia nonagrioides. The sequence continues at coordinate 390,391 of JADWQK010000341.1, forward strand.
AGTTTGTGTGTTTGGCGAATTTGATCGTTATTAGCAACTAAAATCGTACCACTGACGCACACCTGTCAGGAACGCGTTCTCTAGACTGTAATTGACATTGAAAGAAAATAGATTTTGACCTTCTGTAGCAACATTGTGCACTTTTTGGGATGGGTAAAAAAATGTTAAACCAGCGTCAGACCATGTGACCTGATTGAAAATTCATAAGACGAAGGAAGAATAGACCGCCGCCGCAGTGTAAGAGAGGAAGTAATGAAGGAAAATGTATACCTGCTTTTGCTGTTTAGTTTAAACGGGGCAGGGCATTGTTATGTATGGTTACTTATAAATGTGTGGTTATGGTACAGCCTGCTAAGCACATCGTTTTAAATTTGTTATATTTGTGTACAAAAGCGTAATAAATGAAAACATAAGTGAAAGTACTTTTATACTATAAAATAAAGCAATATATGCGTAATTATTCCTTAACCATTCCAAAACCACCTACACATTGTCAGGGGCTTCCGGGCTTCCGGTGCGTGGTCGCCACTCGGGAACCCGTCGGTCTCATCGGGCATCGGTCCTACAAGTAATGTGCCCGGCCCACTGCCACTTCAGTGTTATTTCACTCTTCACCGTGTCTCTCTCATATTTTTAAAGTCACAAGGTCAAAATTCAAGAATTTGCTAGTCCACTGGTGCATCTGCCAAAATTGCATTATGTATTTGTATAGCCGGGCACTGCCCCCTAAGATACAGGCCTAGCCTAGTTAAGGGGACAGGGAAAAACCTATTGTACCTACCTATTGTCATCATTATCATCTCAGCGTTAATCCCAGTCGCATCCGCAGCTTTTTCAGCTTTGGAGTCTGGGGTTCGCTTTACTAGTCTAACTGCTGAGTTTTGGCTAAACTTCGATATTTTCCGTGAAGCGACTGCCGTCTGACCTCCGCAACCCGAGGGCGATATCTAAGCATTGCAGTTAGACCAATTGTTAGACTTTTGAGGGCTCCAACAACCCGTAACGACTGCCACTAGATGTTTGTATGGCAACAGGGACCAACGGCTTAACGTGCTTTCCGAGGCACGACCAGACCAGTGCAAATATTCATATTCATGCATACAAATATTTGCACTGTGCGGGGATCGAACCCACGCCCCCTTGCGCAATGCCCGCATATGCAGTATGCGTATGCGTATTTTACACAAAAATTTAAAAATGCATTTTTTGTGCCAATAAAAATATTTCTATTTTTTTTTTCTTCGGACTATGTCGGTTACTCTCGTTCCTCTACGGATCTCCTCATTCCTGATTTGATCATGCAGTAAAATTGCAAGCATAGCCCTCTCCATTGCTCTTTGAGTGACCTTGAGCCTTCTTATAAGGCCGGGAGTGCAACTTTGTTTTTTTTCTATATATACATGATTTCAAGGATATTTACCTCTTTGCGGTTAAAGAGGTGGAAGGGTAAAACATAACTGTCGTAACGTTGTATTAAAATAAATCCCCTTCCAACGTGTTTTACGAGACGGTTCCGTCGGTACCCGTCAGCAGTGTCATAATAAAAATAATTCGCTGCTGTGTTTTTGTGGGAGGTACGAGATATGAAAAACTGGGCGAAAATATGTCATTACTAAGACAATATGTTTTCATAGAGGTTGGTATTATTTTTCTTGTTATAAAAAGGTTTTTGTTTGTCTTTTCTTCTTCTACGCGTCATAATGAGAAGCAATTAGTGGTAACATCTAATTGTCTCCTAAAGAAATTTATTAGCAATTAGTGTTATTGAACAATATTGTACTCGTGGAAATATCTCTGACTAGCGGCCGCCAGCGACTTCGTCCGCGTGGAGTTATGCTCCGCTCCTATTGGTCGCAGCGTAATGTTATATACCCTAAAGCCTTCCTAGATTTATTAATCTAGGAAGGCTAACAACAGGCTAAGGCTAGCAACGCAAAAAAATCAAATCGGACCAGCAGTTCCCGAGATTAGCGCGTTCAATCAAACTCTTCAGCTTTATACAATATTTAAAGAAAACCCTGTCCGACCCATAGGGATAATAAAGGTTAGGTAAACACATGACCAAATATAGTATAAAATTTTACGTAATTATCATAGTAACAATACTAATGAATTTTAAAAGAATCTTTTTCTCCCGCGAATTAATTCCAACTTCCTATTTTTTTTAAATTTGGTAATTTTTAAAAAAGTGACATCACTATTTTGACGGTACGCTTATGCGATTCGACCACGCGTCGCGGGCCCTGCCCCCTGTCGCCCGCGGAGGGGTGTCCTACGGCACATGTATTAAGTTACCTCTTTTTGCAAAATAATATTTATTTTTCTAGGGGGATTTTTTTTTTAAACTTTAGTCCGGCTTTGTAGGCATTAGTAGAATCAGTTATCGATTCCTAACAATATCTTCATGGATCGGACAGGGTTTTCTTTACATATTGTATATTAGTATAGAGTATAGATTTTCATTATCATTTCACGAGTGAGCCCGTGGTTAAAATATAATAGCCGCCCTGGGGCCCTAATCTGCTATTAGGTACAATAGTGTGAGAATGGTCAATCAGTGACCTCATAATGATCGATTTTGACAAGTTTCGTAATCTACTAACAAAATGACGTCATTATGTCTTTCCAGTGGTCAATCACTGCCACTCCACACTATATTAATAAATATTCAAATTGAGTAGTTTTTAGAAAATCATTTCTACTAACGAGTTTTCTAATATTGGCAATACGGCAATTTCATTCTATTACCATTCTATTACGAGAAGACTGACTGAATTGCTCGATCTGTAGATAATTATGAAATAAGCAGAATATGATTTTTTTTTGGATAATGACAATGGAATGACAAAGTAATTGTGTTGGAATGGGTGCTGCCAGGAAACTTGACGGTTTTGCAAAGGTCCGGCGGTACTTCACACCGGGACAGCTTCTAATGTTTTACAAAGTACAGGTCCGGTCGTGGGTGAAGTACTGCAGACATATTTGGGCTGGTGCTGAAAAATGCCACCTGGCTACTTTGGATTCAGTGGAGAGGCGTGCGAAGAGGCTAATTGGCTACCCAGATAAAAGCTCATTTGACAGACGTGGAAGTTAATGACACATGACAGGGACACTGGCGGTAGTAAATATATGAATACATAATCTTTTTTTCGGTGACGTCTCTGTAGATCTAAGAAAAAGCCTTAAAATTTCTAAAATCTGAAAAAAAAACAACTAACAGTCTAAATTTCAACCTTAATTCCGACTGCGGTACGGTTCTTAATATACAAGGACCGAGACAAAAACAAAATTCTTTGTTTTTTTTTTTTTTGAACTCAGCGCATCCAGATCTATATGATTATCTATAGTGGTGAGGGTTTTGAGCAACTTCGGGCACATACATACATACAGACAGACATACAAACATACGCACTTTAATACAATTAAGTAGGATTTTCAGTATTGAATAGAGAGATGTCTTTCAGTATTGACAGGCACGGTGGTTTAAATCCTACTCATGCTCGTAATCTTATCACAAAAAAGTCATAATAAAAACTAATACGAAGACCATAGTGAAGTAGTACCTCCCACGATACTGTAGCATCTCCCATAAAATTAAACGAACATCAAAAACCGACTCAAACTTAAACGCCATAACTTTTACTCTCATTAATTAAACAGAAACCCTCAAAATTTTTCACTCCCTTACATTCAGACTTGCTTAACAAACTCTCTTATTAGCTCACTGCAAAACAATCTCTAAAATTTCGAAATAAGGTTGCAAATCGATTGGGAGGTGTATCGTCTAATAAAATAGGCCACGGCTCAAGAACACTTGGCCAGTGTAAGAGACTGCTAACATCGAGTGAGGGTGAAGGGGGTACTCTATACAAGCGGCTCATGGGTTTTTGTTAAGCAAGCAAGTTCTAGAGTACGGTTCAAGCTCCATTGATAGCCGTCAGTTTTAAGAGGTGACATACTTTTCCGGTTGAATTAAAACATTAAGCTGTGATACTACCAGTCGCAATGGTCGATGGGTGGTTAAGCTATGCTTCCTGCTGTCGTGTTATGGATAGGTATCTATTATTACATTCCTTTCCATTCTACAATATGTAAAGAAAACCCCGTCCGACCCAAAAGGATAACAAAAGTTAGGTAAACACATAAAATATGAAATTTTACATAATCATCATAGTAACAATACTAATGAATTTTGAAATAATATTCGATAATAATAATATATTATTTAATAATAATAATATTCCGCCAATTCCCCACTATATGGTAATTTAAAAAAAGTGACAACACCATTTGTGACGGAGCGAATAGCGACGCGACCTCTTGCCGCTTGCCCTGCCCCCCTTCACCCGCGCATGTATGCCTAACGTGTTGCCTAACACACATGCATTAAGGTCCCTCGCTTTTTCGAAATAACATTTATTTATTAGGGGGATTTTTTTTTTAAACTTTAGTCCGGCTTTGTAGGCATTAGTAGAATCAGTTATCGATTCCTAACAATATCTTCATGGATCGGACAGGGTTTTCTTTACATATTGTATATTAGTATAGAGTATAGATTTTCATTATCATTTCACGAGTGAGCCCGTGGTTAAAATATAATAGCCGCCCTGGGGCCCTAATCTGCTATTAGGTACAATAGTGTGAGAATGGTCAATCAGTGACCTCATAATGATCGATTTTGACAAGTTTCGTAATCTACTAACAAAATGACGTCATTATGTCTTTCCAGTGGTCAATCACTGCCACTCCACACTATATTAATAAATATTCAAATTGAGTAGTTTTTAGAAAATCATTTCTACTAACGAGTTTTCTAATATTGGCAATACGGCAATTTCATTCTATTACCATTCTATTACGAGAAGACTGACTGAATTGCTCGATCTGTAGATAATTATGAAATAAGCAGAATATGATTTTTTTTTGGATAATGACAATGGAATGACAAAGTAATTGTGTTGGAATGGGTGCTGCCAGGAAACTTGACGGTTTTGCAAAGGTCCGGCGGTACTTCACACCGGGACAGCTTCTAATGTTTTACAAAGTACAGGTCCGGTCGTGGGTGAAGTACTGCAGACATATTTGGGCTGGTGCTGAAAAATGCCACCTGGCTACTTTGGATTCAGTGGAGAGGCGTGCGAAGAGGCTAATTGGCTACCCAGATAAAAGCTCATTTGACAGACGTGGAAGTTAATGACACATGACAGGGACACTGGCGGTAGTAAATATATGAATACATAATCTTTTTTTCGGTGACGTCTCTGTAGATCTAAGAAAAAGCCTTAAAATTTCTAAAATCTGAAAAAAAAACAACTAACAGTCTAAATTTCAACCTTAATTCCGACTGCGGTACGGTTCTTAATATACAAGGACCGAGACAAAAACAAAATTCTTTGTTTTTTTTTTTTTTTTTGAACTCAGCGCATCCAGATCTATATGATTATCTATAGTGGTGAGGGTTTTGAGCAACTTCGGGCACATACATACATACAGACAGACATACAAACATACGCACTTTAATACAATTAAGTAGGATTTTCAGTATTGAATAGAGAGATGTCTTTCAGTATTGACAGGCACGGTGGTTTAAATCCTACTCATGCTCGTAATCTTATCACAAAAAAGTCATAATAAAAACTAATACGAAGACCATAGTGAAGTAGTACCTCCCACGATACTGTAGCATCTCCCATAAAATTAAACGAACATCAAAAACCGACTCAAACTTAAACGCCATAACTTTTACTCTCATTAATTAAACAGAAACCCTCAAAATTTTTCACTCCCTTACATTCAGACTTGCTTAACAAACTCTCTTATTAGCTCACTGCAAAACAATCTCTAAAATTTCGAAATAAGGTTGCAAATCGATTGGGAGGTGTATCGTCTAATAAAATAGGCCACGGCTCAAGAACACTTGGCCAGTGTAAGAGACTGCTAACATCGAGTGAGGGTGAAGGGGGTACTCTATACAAACGGCTCATGGGTTTTTGTTAAGCAAGCAAGTTATAGAGTACGGTTCAAGCTCCATTGATAGCCGTCAGTTTTAAGAGGTGACATACTTTTCCGAATGAATTAAAACATTCAGCTGTGATACTACCAGTCGCAACGGTCGATGGGTAGTTAAGCTATGCTTCCTGCTGTCGTGTTATGGATAGGTATCTATTATTACATTCCTTTCCATTAAACAATATGTAAAGAAAATCCCGTCCGACCCAAAAGGATAACAAAAGTTAGGTAAACACATAAAATATGAAATCATAATATACTAATTTAATAATAATAATATTTTTTTTCACCAATTCCCCCCACTATATGGTAATTTAAAAAAAGTGACAACACCATTTGTGACGGAGCGAATAGCGACGCGACCTCTGCCGCTTGCCCTGTCTTCACCCGCGCATGTATGCCTAACGTGTTGCCTAACACACATGCATTAAGGTCCCTCGCTTTTTCGAAATAACATTTATTTATTAGGGGGATTTTTTTTTTTAAGTTTAGCCCGGCTTTGTAGGCATTATTAGAATCAGTTAACGATACCTAACAATACCTTCACGGATCGGACAGGGTTTTCTTTACATATTATATAACACGTCGTGTTGTAGGGATCAATTATTTATCCTACCCCCTTCTGTTTCCAAATAAATAAATATATACGGACAAATCACACAGATTGAACTAGCCCCAAAGTAAGTTCGAGACTTGTGTTATGGGATACTAACTCAACGATACTATATTTATAATAGATACATATATATAGATAAACATCAAAGACCCAGGCCAATCAGGAAAAGATCGTTTTTCCATCATGACCTGGCTGGGGATCGCACCCGGGGCTTCCACGTCGCAGGCAGGCGTGTTGTCCACTGCACCACGGAGGACGACAAACAGTATTCTGTTGAGCAAGGTTGGGTTTGTAGGATTTTCACCTCTCTAAATCCACCATGCACCCAGTAATCACCATGCGCACATAGGGGTGTCCCGGTTCCTCTTAAAAGCCCAATTTTAGAACCGACGCTGCGCAATGCCTTTCAGGTGCATTCGGGTACACATATAATATTTCGGGAGACTGTAAAGGGGTCTCCAGGCCTCGCTGTGTACAACAGCACGTAATCACTATGCCACCGTATTCCCTGGGCACTTGATGGGTGCACAAAGTCCCCACTCTATGCGCCCGCGACCAACGTATTCTTGACCTACTTTACAAACGCTTTTCTCGTCCAAGTTATTCGAAAAAATATTCGCAATTTATTTTCAATAGAAAGGCAATGTAGGGTGTATCTACATAAGTAATGTCAACGCAAATGTAAAATGTCAGTATATAGTGCAGAATCCATACTAATATTATAAATGCGAAAGTAACTCTGTATGTCTGTCTATTACGCTTTCCCGCTTTAACCTCCCAACAGATTATCCCAATAGATATGTAACGAAAAAATGTAACCCATATATTATGATTTTAAAAGAATGTCCATGGAGTTTCTTGCACGTTCTTCTCCATAGAGATCTACGCTTTGGAACGTGCAATTTAGCTTAACTTTTCTTGAACTGACCGACATTGACTATTCAAAAGTACCAAGTGATGGTTAATTTGAAATAAACGATTTTGATTTTGATGAAATTTTGGCACAGACAATCTTTTGACCCTAAGAAAGGACATAGGCTACCTTTTAAAGAAAAATTTGATGTTCCCGAGGGTAATCTAAAAAGTGCGATATAACCGAAATCCACGCGGGCGAAGCCGCGGGCGGAAAGCTAGTGTTAATTAAAACTAAACTTCAGAAAATGGCCCCGATTCTCTTGTCCGCAAACTAAACAAAAATTTAGTTCAGTGCATCTTTTTCTTTCCATTTCATATCTTGGATTGTATTATGGATGGGTGACCACTATTTATTTTGACACCCTCTTCTGTTTTCAAACAATATTCTTGACCATTTTTTTCGGAGGGAAACTTTCGCCCGACCTCTGGTGACCGAGCTCGGGGAGTGTAGCAATGAATTAGAAATATCCTTCAAAATTATTCGAATAATTGTGTTCGATAGTACCTACGCTACGCAATTAGGGTGAAAATATTAACGTTTAAGTTTTTTTTTAAATTAAATTTTGTTTTTACTAAAGTATTTTCTGTGCCTTAATACACTTGTTCTCTTTGCTTCCCTAATTTTTTCGGTTAGACCGAAAGTCGACCCTAAAATAGCAGGAAAAAGAGTGAGGCAGTTTGATGGAATAAATAGTGCGCACAAAATAATAAGAGAGAACTATGAAAATGATCCGTACATCGGGTTTCAGCGTTCCGATTTCCAATGCTTTGTAAATATTTTCTAGTTTATATTTTTGCAATGTCATACCAGGTAAAGGCCATTGAAAAATTTGTAAAATGAATACACCAATTTTTTTATTTGACGTTTGTAATTTGCCTCTCAATAGCTCAAAGCTTTTATATATTTTAAATGAAGTTTTTCATTTTGTAAACGTTATTTTAATTATGCTTATATTTCTTATAGGCATGTTTATAAACGGTACATTTTCCTGCTATTTTCTTACAGCATATTTGTCACTTTTATTTGACGTTTACTATTATTTTTTTATTATTTAAAAAAAAAACTTTTCCCCACACTAGACATTACTCCTGTATCGTGAGTGTGTTTACAAACTTTTACACTCACATACATAAACAACAATTATCTGTTGGTTTTGTGCTTCTAGCATACTCTCGGTGATAGGCCATAACATCGGCTGCCGGCAGAAGTTACCAGCCACCAGACAAAGTCTTTCCGCCAAGCGATTCGTCGTGTTCCGGCATGATATCTGGTGAAGCCGTACAGATTACGGGTCTGAGCAGTTGTGTTGCGATGTGTGCCGGGTACGATGCGCCAAATGTTGTTGTGTCGGGAGTTTGGTCGTGGAGAATCTCCAGATCAATCTCCCTCTGGCGCAGCAACGTTGGTCGTGTTGGTCTTGGGTTAACATTGCATCACCTCGCTCAACTGCCGTCTTCCTTCCTATTCCTAAGTTTTTTAAGTGAATAGGCTTAATAAATTAGTGCGCTTTACCATCAACGATTGCATCACTGCTTACCATCAGGCGGGATTGCAGTCAAGCACTGGTTTATAATTATTAAAAAAAAAAAAAAGTGTGTGTGTCAGCTCCGACGCACGACTGGAGTTTACTCCTTATGTACGAGAAAAAAAAATTATTAAAAAATAAAAATTAAAAAAAATAATTTAAAAAACAATTTAAAAAAAGAAGAAAAATATTAATTTTTGTTGTAAAAAGATAATTATGCCACTTTTTTAGATTAGAAAGTTGCGCACCAAAGGTGCGCACTAAAATAGTAACGCTTAAAATTCGTTACTCGTTAGTAGGTCTTACCCCTCGGATTTTTCTCATAACGGGCGCCTTATATATGAAAATCGATTCTTAAGGAGTAAACTCCAAAAAAAACAATGATTTCTGTAGCTTTCCTCTTTCTAAATAAATGTGTTTTGAGGAGGACTCTATTTAGCAGTGGATGTCTATCGTCTGAAATAATAATATGTTTTTATACTGTGTGCTTTTTAGTCTGTGGTAAATAAAAACCTCCGGGCATAAAGGGCGCCACAACTTACATATTTGTGTAGGCTAATACTTACCTTTCAGCTCATAAATTTTACTGTAACTACTCTTTGCATACCAGTCAAGATTTTACTACAGCACGGAGTACAAGCCTGTTGCTTGTTTGTTACTGGCAATCTTCCTGGTTCCTTTTGTCTCTTGAATTCTGCCATATTTTATTAATTACTTGACTATTGTGCTGATATAGGGGTTTTGACGGGAAAGCTAAGATGAGTGTGACGCGCATTCTTCATTGGACTTTTAAAATTATTTATAGTGTCGTTTATTAAAAAAAAGCACGTGATTTATGTCGTAAAAAGTGCATTCAGTAAATAATTGAAATATCGCAGCATAGTGGCCACATCATGACTTTGCCTCAAACCTCCCTCACAGACGGTTCATGCGGCCGTCTTTTTCAACTGTCTTTGGTGATATCCGTCATTATTGTGAAATAAAATTTTCAAAGAATTTCCATCATTGGTTACACGTGTTATTGGCAAAATTGTGATATCTATTCCACAGAGGCCATTGACCAAGAGTTAAGGTAGAATTTCACCTTGAAAAAAGAAGAAGAAGACTATTGTGCCTTCAAAGTATAGTGTGTGCATGTTTGTGTGTGTTCAAAGGATTATAATTTAGTTGGTTCGTTGATTATCTACATACCACATTTTACTCTCTACATATTGTTCCACACAAACACCTATATTTGCATGACTAGGTTATAAAAACCTACACCAATGATTAACTATTAAAGATAAACGTACTTACTTAAAATACAAAGTATTATACTTAAATAACAATGCATACCTAGGTACACATACTGTAACATATGGTACCTATAAATAACTCACATTTCTATTGAAAGTAAAAGAAAGTATTCTCCACCAAACATCTTATTCTGCAACAATTTTTCAAACTGTCGATAGATAAAACACAATATTCAAAAAAGGTTCCCAGCTTAGTGAAAAATACACAATACGATACAGACAGTCGAGTGATGACGCCATTGTGACGCCGATAGGGTTGCCACGCTTAGGATAATTTGAACATAACAGGTGTAAATAACTGAGAGAGAGAGCAGTCATAACCTAGTGGTAACAGACCTGATTTACGAGTTTTGGATCGTGGGTTGGAAGCCAAGCAGGCCCTTTATTTATTTAAGAACCTAGGAAGATTTCCAGCTAAGTACAATGGTGATGGTGGTTTATTAATTAGATGTATTATACAGTATGTTAACTAACAGAGGGCGTTCCCGTTAACCCGAAATAGTATAGCATACATACATGCTAAAAAAAATATTTCCATTCGAAAACAAAATGTTTAAAAAAATTTCCAATAAGAAAATATTCAATAAAAATTTTAAATTGACATGTAAAAGAAACACACTGTACACGCGAACATGAAAGACGGCAACGTCGCAATTTATTTATACATGACGACTACTATTTTGATTTAAAACAGGAGGTTTCAAATTTATTTCCAATTAGAATTCTTTTTTATTCGGATTTTTTTATGCTTATTTTTCTATGCTGATAATTTTATTTTAATCTATATCTATATTTTATTGATATATATTAACGAGTTTAAGGGAACGCCCTCTGTTATTTAACATACTGTATATTTAGCTAAACTATTATAATATATTTAACGAACATATTTATTGTATACTCTTGTACATAGTACACTGTAGACTACCTACACTATTTCTCTCTCCTTCCCCTTAGTATTGCATCCAAAGGTTGCCTGTAAAAGATCGCTCTTAGCGATAAGACCGCCCATTGTGTCACCCTTTGTAAAATCTTCATATTTATTATTACAATACAATACAATATGATAATCTGACAGCTAATTACTGCCGGGTGGTTTGAAAGAGATACCTTGGCTCTGGGACGGGCAAATAAAGGGTCACGAGTGGGTTTTAGTCAATAAAGGTCGCCTTCCGCTCTGCTTAGAGAAGAATACAGTTAATGATTAACCACCCAAAAAAATGCTCTTCATGTTTAGGAATTATATACTTTTTCCAAAATCCATCCATTATAATACGGGAGTCACTGCAACAATATTCCAATATTAAGGTAATCGATGCATAAATCTCAGACCGAATAACTTTGTAAGGGGCGGTAAACGCATTTTTTTAAAATGCGTTTGCCACCCGTCATTACATTCCACTGAGAACTTTCCCAAAGAGAATCACACAAATTAAATCGTTTCGGTGTTGCCAGCACAACTAATTAATTGCAAATAAATTAAAATTAAAAACCTGATTACAATAAATTGCGTTAAATAGTCTAAATAACATAAAAAGATGGAATAATTTGATTTCGAATTTGGTTGCTGTTTGGGTTGCAGAGAAAAATTAATTATAAATGGATTGTACTCTGCCAACCCTATTCGTGAGACACAAAAACCGATCACAGCTGACAATACAGAATATTTGGTGTAAACTAATGGGACCAGATATTTTAGGAAGACAATAAGTTCCATTAAGACTGGTTTACGTTACGACATAACACAAAAGAGAAGAAAGACAGAGCCTTTTAAGAGTAATGTCAATCTTATTATGGACATAATCCTTGTATTAAGAAGTACTAGCTGCGCCCTCGGTTTTATCCGCGTATGTTTCGATCAAAATCAGAAGTCACTTTTTTTTTATAATTATAAACTAGCGCTTGACTGCAATCCCGCCTGATGGTAAGCAGTCATGGCATATATTCAAATTAGGCTGAGAATCAGTACTTTTTGAACATCAATATTAATAAGACAGCCCCCAAAACGCCCACCCATTGACATTTCCTAGTGCTTTCGCTGGGAAGAAGAAGTGGCGGAAGAAACTCCCCAGCAGCACAGCTGCCTGTTCAATTAAAAAAAGCATGACTATATACAATACTATGTATAGTGATGAACACAAGGAAATAATGGAAATTCCCATGGGAAATAATGAAATTATTTCCCATGGGAATATCGAGAAAAAAAGTATCTTATGTAATTATTCCTAGTTACAAACCATCTGTGTATCAAATTTCATCCAAATCCGTTTAGGAGTTTTTGCGTGAAAGAGTAACACACATCCACCACCTATTGTAACAAACTTTAGCATATGACATATTAGTAAGATTGTTAAGAGCATAAAACAGCATCAAAGACATTTTGTTTCTATATAAAATTAAAATAAAAGAGAGCCTTGTTGTTCGATCGCGAGTTTTTTATAAAGCTCGACAGATGGCGTTGTACCGTTTTCAAAATCGCGGTGTTAAGATTCTCCGTGATTGTTATAAATAGGTTACAGAAAAATAATTACTTTCCAGTACTCGCTTTGGAAAACGCTGTTTATTTCACAAAGTCTCATCAGGCAGTTGTCAAGTGCCATACATTTTGGTCCTTTACAAAACTGAAAATAAACCTACATTCTTGATTTGATTTGATAGAAAAATTTGATTTGTAATTTGTGAGAGTGGCAGATTATTAGTTGGCAAACGAACGTCTTTAGAAGTACGGACGACAGGAGGATCACAGGGAGGACAGGAGGATGTGTGCTCAATGCTGATTGCAGCATTGAGCCTTAATGCTTTATGGATAAAGTCGACATCTGACAGATTGTAGTAGCTTGATGAACTGTCGTCTATACTTAGATTTTGTTGTTTATTCAATTATTTTCTACCTAAAATTGTTTTCTTAGTTACGAATCTTTACATAACTTGTTGCTTAGTAACAGCACATCTGGAAACTTTAAGTTATGTACACCTGTACCTAAGCTAGATTGAGTACCTTATGTGCAAGCATTAGCAAACTTAATATAAAGAAGAAGCCATTGTTTTGGACAAGCTGCTTTGCTTCTTCTGAAAAAAGAAACACATAAAGACAATTCGATATTTTCAATTATTTTTATAAGATTACTATCTACAGAGTAAAAACGAGACTCACACGACATTGCTATGAACTTTTATCTAGGAGTTTTAACGTGACTGCGGTAATTTTTATTGATAATTGTGTTTTTCACTGGTGATTTTGCGCTAAGGTACATGAAGTATATATTTTGGAAGAGGTAATTGCACCAAAAGAATTTTATATAACGGATTCACAGTACTCCTTGATCTTGTCATATCAAATTAAATTAATGCATAAAAACAATTAAGAAACTTTTTTAGGTTTATTAGTTCAAATTCAAGTAACTCATGAATGAATATATGATTGATTTTACGATGTTGTCATCGCACCGCGGGTAGCGTACGTATCGCTCTTAAGAATTAATTCTAAGTTTATGTATTTGAAACTATTTCATTATAAAAATGTATTTACTTTGGACCTTGTACGTTAATATAATAGTGAAAAGTTCAGAACTATAAGAACTCAGTGTTATTTGTGAAAATACAAAGTTAAAAAATTGTGATTGATCAAACTTTGACAAAAGTAAATAGCGGGTGGCTCATTAGACCGAGCGGTACATCGCGCTCGTTCACTCTCACGCAGTTTCAATAACTTTGTCTCGTTCGGACTCTCTAGTGTTCATAACTGGAGCATTATTTTTGCAAAGGAAGATGAATTGTGCCTCTTGTAGCAAGAAGGTCGATGCTGGAGACCTTATTAAGTGTACAGGTTGTAAATCAGTTTACCATTACAAATGTCTCAATATTACTAAGAGTGCACTGTTGGACACGAAGCGCAATTTTAGATGTGAAGCCTGTTGTAATATAACATTACGTGTTCGGGTAACCGATGATACCCCAGTCAGGGGTACTCGCGTGAATGTAGCTGAAATGGAGTACAATAGCCAGTCTCCAGAGGTAACTGGACAGCGATCCCTAACATCGGGTGAGTCTGATTGTGTCAAGGCCCTAATGGAACAAGTTCATGGGGTCATCATGACAAAATTGAGTTTACTGGAAACAAAAATACTAGAGGAAATAAATGCTTCTGTTACCTTATTGATAGTAGAGAACGATAATCTAAGGCAGGAATTACAGGCTAGTAAGAGAAAATGTAAAGCATATGAGGAGGAAATTAGTACATTAAAATCTGATTACCAAAACAGGATGCAAAACGTCAAAAGTACTACGAAAAATGTTTGTAATAATCTGCAACAATCAGCTGATACGTCTGGTATAAAAAATTGTTCAACCATTACAAGGCCGGTATCATTAACGGACGGTGGTGGTGACGTACAGAGTAGGGAGGCACAATCGCAAGTGTCGACTTATGCGGCGGTGACTAGTAAGACAGCGAAAGCGGATATTACCACGGTTCATGATAATTGGACCGAGGTTAAAAGTGTAAGGAGGAAGAAACCAATTATAAGAGGTGGCAATACTTCAATTTTAGCATTAAAAGCAGTTGAGAGGAAGAAATACCTTCATGTATGGAGGTTGGACAAAAGTACCAGCGAAAAAAGTTTGCACGATTACATTATAACCATACTCGGTACGGATTCGGATATAATAATAGAAAAACTAAAACCTAAAACGGAGAGAGACTATGCATCTTTCAAAATTGGTGTAACAGAAAGTGACTTTGTAAAACTTAGCGACGCATCTGTGTGGCCGTTGAATGTGGAGTTTAGCGAGTGGGTTTGGTTTCGTCGCTCAACCAAACCGACACAACAGGAAACCAAGTAGAAATATTAACATCTTGTACCAGAACGTGAGAGGACTTCGAACTAAAATCAATCAATTAACATCATTATTGCAGTCATCTACAAGGGAATTATTCGCATTCACGGAGACAGGGTTAAATGATGGCATTCAAAATGCGGAATTTATGCTCCCTGGATACCAAATATTAAGATGTGATCGCGCAGATGGGCGTAAGCAAGGTGGCGTGCTTTTAATATCCACACCGCGTTTTGAGCTGCGGCAAGTATCGATGCCGGACGATATTGATATAGACAATCATAGGTTTGAGTTACTTTGTGCTACGGTTTATATGAATAAGCGATTAGTACTGGTATGTTGTGTAGTGTATATTCCACCTCAAACTGATGAGTCTGAATACATGATACTATTCAATATATTGGAAAAACTATGTGTCCAATATTGTCATAAATTAGTTATCTTTGGAGATTTCAATTTATGTTCCTGTAATAAAAATATTTCTAATTATTATGACTATTTTATGGCCTTTTGTGAATTCACTCAATATAACGGTATACCTAATTGTAACGGAAGACAGTTAGACATAGTGTTGAGCGCGCGTTGTGGCATATCAGTGAGCGCAGCGGACGAATGTATGGAACCTGTGGATTTGTACCATCCACCGCTTGCTGTTCAGGTTAGCATTGGCGCGTCTCAGTCGGCACCGCCGTCTCTCCACGCGTATGCGTCGCCCCCATCAATGGCGCCGTCTCACGAGTGTGCGCCACACACTAGTCACTCATGGAATTTTCGCAAAGGTAATTTTATTGATTTATATGACAAGTTGAGTAAAATAGACTTCACTGAAATGTTTTCTTTGAAAGACTCTAATTTAATGTTAAATGTATTTTATAACAACATTTATAAAGTGTTTGATACTTGTATACCAAAGAGAATTAAAACATCTAACCCTAGCAAGTATAGTTACCCAGTTTGGTATACTTCAGACATTATAAGAAATCTAAAACTTAAACATATATTACATAAAAAATATAAATGTAGCAAATTACATACTGATTATATATTGTTCGCACAGTGCAGGGCGAGAATAAAAACTGACATATCTCGTGCACATAACCAGTATCGAGATCGCTTACAAGCGCAAATGAAAACTGATCCCCGAGCATTTTGGAATTACATGAGATCAAGGAAGGTAAGTTCGAATAAACCTAAGTTGATAATTGACGGAAATGTTTTGCCAGATGAGGAATGCGCCGATGAGTTTGCTAGATTCTTTCACTCTGTCTACAATGTGAAGCCGGCTGTGTTAGATGTAGCGGCGGCAAGCGCGACAGCGTCACCAAACTTTTGGACTCACCTGGCTCCTCTGGGATCTGCCGATGTTCTGGGTGCTCTGACTCGTTTGCTACCGAAGTGCTCCGTAGGACCTGACGGTATACCGTCTTTTGTATTCAGAGACTGTCGCATGGTTTTGGTTAAACCTTTATTACACATATTTAATACCTGCATTGAGACTGCTACGTTTCCAGATTGCTGGAAACTCACACGAGTGGTACCAGTACCGAAGGGTACTGGTGGTTCAGGACCAAGCGACTATAGACCCGTGGCGGTACTAAGTACTCCAGCTAAGGTGTTTGAGGCGGCCATTCACAGTTCGATGTATACTCAGATAAGCGCCCAGTTGTCCGAAGCACAGTACGGCTTCCGCCCTGGGCGGGGAACAACAGGCAACTTGTTGAATATGATGACACATCTGGTACCTGCGGTGGATGCTGGCTTGCAGGTGGATGTCATCTACTTTGATTACAGAAAAGCATTTGACACTGTTGATAATGACATCCTCCTGAGGAAGCTAGCTGACGTGGGTTGCACGCCCCATACTCTGGCATTCTTTGCGAGTTATTTACGGGATAGGTGCCAATATGTGGATTGTGGGGGTAGATGTTCCGAGCCATATTTTACTTGGTCAGGCGTGAGCCAGGGCAGTAATTTGGGGCCGTTGCTTTTCATATTAATGATAAATGACCTGCCAGGCGTAGTCACTGAGTCAACGCCATTGTTATTTGCTGATGACATGAAATTAATCCGAGTGGTTGAGCGGAACGACGATCATGAAATACTGCAGCGAGATATTGATGGTGTTGTGAAATGGAGCCATAATAATAAACTGAATTTCAATGTATCGAAATGTTCCGTACTTACTTTCAGTCGCTCACGTAGTCCACAACAACACAAGTACCACATGGAAGGAGTGCCGTTGCGACGCGTAACTGATATTAGAGACTTGGGGGTTCAGTTTACTGCCAACTTGACCTTTCGTAATCATATCACAAATGTTTGTAAAAAAGCATTTCGTAACCTCGGTTTTTTATTGCGGCAAGCATCGGAATTTACAAACATTTTAGCGCTGAAAGCCCTGTACGGGGTTCTCGTAAGAACTCATCTAGAACATAATGCAGTAATATGGTCACCGCATGAGTATAAATATAAGTTAATGTTGGAGCGTATCCAAAACAAATTTATAAGATTTATGTACCTAAAGCAGTATGGGGTATATCCGGGATACCCACTTCTCTATCCTACATCATTTGTGTTGGGTATGGTGGGCTATGAAAGTTTGGAGGCTAGAAGAGAAGTGGCCCTGGCCCTATATGTATTTAAAATCCTTAGAGGCATGGTTCATGATCCGGCCGTTTTGTCACTGGTAAAGTTGTGTGTCCCGGACGAATACATAGGGCGACGGAGACGGCCGCCACTCCTGGTGGTGCCGCATGCGCGCACAAACTTGTTGCAACTTGCGCCACTGACGCGTACGCTGCGTGTGCTCAACACGGTGTCCACTCGGGTCGATTTATTTTCATGCTCAGTTGGTGTGTTCACAAAGGCCATGTATTCTGTTGTGTTTGAATTGCAGTAGGTAGGTGATTATGTGTTGCATACACATGATCACTTACTTATGTTGTAGGTACCTATTAATGTATTTTTATTTCCTTTTGTTTTTGATGTATATGTGTGTATTGTATTGTATTGTGTGTGTATGGTTAGATATAAGTATATCAAATGGTACAACCATTGCATTGGGTGAAGGTTACCTGTAATGATGGCTGTATATGTTAATAAATAAATAAATAAATAAATAAATAAATGATTACTAGCTGCCGCCAGCGACTTCGTTCGCGTGGAGTTAATTATGCTCCGCTCCCATTGGTCGCAGCGTGATGTTATATAGCCTAAAGCCTTCCTGGATTATTGGGCTATCCAACGCAAAAATAGGATTTTAAATCGGGCCAGTAGTTCCCGAGATTAGCGCGAACAACCAAACAAACAAACTCTTCAGCTTTATATATTAGTATAGATGGAAGCAATGGAAGCAATATGTACGTCTCCGTTAGCTCCCGTTTTCGCAACATTTTTTGTTACTGCTCTGCTCCTATTGGTCATAGCGGGATGTTACATAGCCTAAAGCCTTCCTGGATTAATATGCTATCCAACGCAAAAAGAATTTTTCAAATCGGACCAGTAGTTCCTGAGATTAGCGCGCACAAACAAACAAACAAACTCTTCAGCTTTATATATTAGTATAGATTATTACTAGTTTTATTATTAGTGGTTAAAACGCCAGCCTCTCAGGTACGCGGTGCGCGGGTTCGATTCCAGGTTAGGCAAGTACCAATGTAACTTTTCTAAAGCTATATGTACTTTCTAAGTATATCTTGGACACCAATGACTGAAGGTGAAGGAAAACATCTTGAGGAAACCTGGACTTTAAGTCTGAAATCGCCAACCCGCATTGAGCAAGCGTGGTGATTACGCTCTATCCTTCTCTGTATGAGAGGAGACCTGTGCCCAGCAGTGGGACGTTAAAAGGTTGTTGATGATGATGATGATGATAGATTATTACGTGTGTGTATGAAATCTCTATTCGTTTAACCTCTCTTTTCAACTACCAAGTTATCACGCTTCTTGATATACCTATAGGCTAGTATCTGATGCCCACTTTTTAAAAATGAAACCCTATTTAGTAAAAAGGTCCCGTTCATAAAAAGTGTGCATCATTAGAAGCTTCATAAGTTTTATCTTCTTCCGCAAAATAACCCTTATTGCAATCACGAAGGGTTCACGTCATACGGAGCCGATTTATTTCCCAGTTCAAACATAAGGACCTTAAAACATGAAGCATATAAAAGTCTTTGAAGTGCCGCCAGTGGGAGTAGTTCTAATTTCTTTGTCGACATCTTCAGTTCAGTTTGGTAGCTAACAAGGGTGAAAGGCGCGGATCAAAGGTTTGTTCGAGTGTACTTTTTCCTTTAGTGAGAAATGTTCTGGATTGTGGGATTATTTTAGGGTGGCTGGTTTCTGAAGTCGTGTGGTTTTGAGTAGTTTGTCATGGTATCTACTACCCCGTTTGTGTTTATCTCTCTTAGTAATCATCCTGACTTCCTTAATCCATACTAATATTATAAATGCGTAAGGAACTCTGTCTGTCTGTTACGCTTTCCCGCTTAAACCTCTCAACCGATTTTGATGAAATTTGATACAGACAATCTTTAGACCCTGAGAAAGGTCAATCAATCAATCAATCAATCAAAATCGTTTATTTCAAATTAACCATCACTTGGTACTTTTGAATAGTCAATGTCGGTCAGTTCAAGAAAAGTAAAGCTAAATGGCACGTTCCAAAGCAGGGCGTTGCCTGTTCGCTGTAATATGTTGGCTCGCAGATTCGCACGGTGTACTGAGCAAGTGAAGGTCACACTGTTTAGAGCTTTCTGTCAGACCTTCTACACGTGCAGTTTGTGGACCAATTACACGCAGAGGACATACAACGCTCTGCGTGTGCAATATAACAATGCGTTCAGGGTGCTCGTGGGGCTGCCGCGGTACTGCAGCGCCAGTGGTATGTTCGCAGAGGCGCGCGTGGACGGCTTTCACGCCGTCATACGCAAGCGAAGTGCGTCTTTAATGGCGCGGGTGCGCGGCAGCCCCAACGCCATCCTGGCCGCGTGCGCAGGCCGATGGGACTCACAGCTAATAGCGCATTGTATAGGCCTACACACTAAACCCAGTGCCTAAAATATTTTCACTGTTTATTGTTTTTTTCTATTACTAACATAGGCTAAGAACATTGTTACTAACAAATTATGGAAGTACCTAATTCCGAAATAAACTTTTTAATATTATTATTATAAAGCGTAGATCTCTATGGAGAAGAACGTGCAAGAAACTCCATGGACACTCTTTTAAAATCATAATATATGGGTTACATTTCTTCGTTACATATTTATGTTGCTTCTATCATGTGAGCACAATGTAAAATTAATTAAAATATAAAAATGAATTAAGCCAAAGGACATATTTAGGTACCTTTTATTGAAATTTCCGAGGGAATTCTAAAAAGCGCGATATAACCGAATTCTACGCTGGCGAAGCCGCGTGCGGAAATGTAGTAAGAGTATAAATGAGAAAGTGACTTCGTACGACGGGTCTTCCGACGATGAAACGGAGATGGGGGAATCAAATCGGGCAATTCCCTTGCATACTTTCCAAAATGCATCCTATAGAATACCGAACGGCTGGCTACTCTTTGCCTGTGCTTTGGAGATCGTTTTGAGCTAAATCTGGGTCACAAATTAGCCTCTTCGCATGCCTCTCCACTGAATCTAAAGTAGCCAGGTGGCATTTTGCAGCACCATTGTGATTGTGTAACAACTCAATAGGAATAGGTTTCGTTTTGTCAGTTCAACAAATGATTGCTTCTCCCTCACACCTTTCGCTTCCTCCTTTACAAACATTACTGTTTCGCAGGAGGAGACAACCTCCCGTACTTGTTCCTTCAATATGTACGTGCTCCGAAGGGACCATTTTATTTCATTTCTATACGTATAGAATTATACATACATTATGAATGCTTGTCGTATTTTGTAATATCAAAAAGGTGTTATTAAAATGTAGATGCAAATGGCAGGATATTGGAATTCTGCCACATCTGTTGCGACATTATGTACACAAGGGCTTGGTAAAAAAATTACACGAATTTCATAAATGTTGGGTGTTGTAAGTGATGTGACTTAGTGAGTGTTGTGGTTACGCTAGTCGTATGGAGACTATTCACTGTGTGACAATTACTTTCGCCAAGGACTGATTTAAACCTCAGACTGACGTCTGGGAGGACATCTTATCCAAATGGCAAAGTAGGTAGGATAATCAAGGTAGGATCCGTTGGCGATTGGCTGGCTGGCTGGAGGTTGACCACTGCGTTGCTCAATTTCTCACAGGTCATGGCAACTTTAAAAGTAAACTGTATTCTTTTAAACTTGTTCCTTCGCCTTTGTGTCAATGTTCTTCATTGAACTGTGAATTTGAACAGTCCGCACATCACATCTTGTGGGAGTGTATTCTTTGGCAGAATGAACGCTATATCTTGATATTATGCTATCGCTAGATATTATGTTGGATAGTGTACAAGTTACATCTGGAGTCGTTTATTATACGGACCTTGTAGAAACTAGAACCAATTTCCGTGCGTTCAGGCGCTTTTGCCATACCTATTATTGGAATCAATTGTAACAGCACATACCTACTTGGGACCCATTAACTTAATCAAATTTTATTCCGTGGTGCTTGGCAATCTGGGCTTCTCCCAGTTGCAATAATGTCCCTTTGTACCGATTGGCCTAGTTTTGTTCTGTCTCCTGCTTGTTATGGAGGGAAGTGGAAAAAATATATTTTTTCTTACTCCTCCGCTATTCTTTTCTGATTAATTTCGTTGCGGGACCCAAGACAGTTGAATCGTTTCTCCGGGACTCGTCGAGCTTCATTGCTCGGCGTTTTTCTGGCAGTCTCCACTGTTGATTCTGGCTTTCGGGAGTTGCAGTGGGTGGGATAATGTATAGCGGGTTTTGTCCTAAAAAAAAAGGACTGATTTCGATATGTATTGGAAAAAAATAAAACTATTCAATTTTCCATCTAGAATAATGTTTTCAAAAACTGGAAATGTTCAGCAATGGTGAAGAATGGGCAAGAACTCCATGAAAGTTTTATATCAAAACAAAATATTATTACAAATTCTTGGACTTAAATAAAAAAAAATAGTAATATTATTACTTTATTCACACAGATTGAGCTAGCCCCAAAGTAATTTCGAGATTTGTGTTCTGGGATACTAACTCAACGATACTATATTTGTAATAGATACATATTAAATAGATAAACATCCAAGACCCAGGACAATCAAGAAAAGGTCGTTTTCCATCATGACCTGGCCGGGGATCGAACCCGAGGCCTCCACGTCGCAGGCAGGCGTGTTGACCGCTGTGCCACGGAGGACGAAACAACAACGAAACAATAACGAAATCCAATTGAAATTATGTATATTTCAGTTGCTACAATTGGTTAAATATTAAATACCCGATGTAAAATAACCCATAGGCATTAAAAGCGTTCAGAGTACAGCAAATAAAAACCAATAAACAGCCGAAAATAGAATAATTACGTAAAGTCGTTTAATGAAACGACTGATTTTAATTATTTAATATTCGTTTATTTCTCTCGGTGGTAGGCAACAACATCAGCCGCCGGCATAAGTTACCACCCACCAGACAAAGTCCTGCCGTCAAGCGATTCGTCGTGTTCCGGCATGATGTCAGGTGAAGCCGTACGGTGGACGGGTCTGAGCAGTTGTATTGCGATGTGTACCGGGTACGATGTGCCTAATGTTGTTGTGTCGGGAGTTTGGTCGTGGAGGGTCTCCAGATCATCCTCTTGCGCAGCATCGTTGGTCGTGTTGTTGGGTTAAACATTGCATCACCTCGCTCAACTGCCGTCTTCCTTCCTATTCACTCAGTTTTTTTGAGTGAATAATAAGCTAGTGCGCTTTACCATCAACGATTGCATCACTGCTTACCATCAGGCGGGATTGCAGTCAAGCACTAGTTTATAACTATTAAAAAAAAATATATTATTCATTAATTTCATTATTTTACTATATCATTATGATAATTACTTTATTTTAATTATTATACACGGCCCTTTTTAGCATTTATTGTTTCATTTTCGTCAGAAATGTTAACAGGATACTTAATGTAAAAAGTTTGGTTTATCTCCGCAATACCAACTTTCTAGAGTGAGTTTTGGTTTTGGTTTAGTTGATGGTTATGGTTTGGTATTGGTTCGGTTTAAATGATACGACTTTAATTTGGTTATGGTTTTATAGTTTAGACAAAAATAACGATTACAAGTGACAATGCTATGTCGGTTTAATCTACAAGATGGTTTGAATGATTTTGGTACGGTTTGAGTTACGCGGCCGAATACGCGCTGACTTTAATGATTAATTGTCCTATGTAGTTTTATAGAATTGCACGAAAGCAAAAGTGCTGAGCTGTTCGGTTGTATTGCTCCGAACACTTAACAAAATGTGGGTGCCCCTCTGCCGAAACCTTTGACAAATAAATGGTGTTATGTTATAATAACAATATTCTTGATTACAGATCACACATAATAACACACAATCCATGTAGTAACATCATAATAATCATCCGATAATGTTCCCCCTTCTGGAACACAGGCCTCCTCTCGGTGGGAGGGAGTGGGCCGTAATCCATCATGTTGGCTGGAAGACGTCACATATCTCCAAAGTTTTGGTTCTATGACATGCCGGCTTCCTGGCAATGTTTTTTCTTCACAGTTTTGAGATCAGTGACGAAGAAATAATTTACATTGTAACAACTAATTACTAACAAAAAATATTTAAGCAAAATGAGGAGGCATGACGAACAGGGAGTAAAGTTCACTCATCCTCCATAGAAAATGGAGGATCCTCCAACCAGACGGGTGTTATGTCTGGCGGGCACTTGCCCAATGCTTGAAATTGGGAAGTTGTATGTATGCTATTGCACGGTAAACTCTGATTGCGAGATGTAGAACTCGTGTGACGTCAGTCTGACGTGTTGTTCCATGTGGCGTTTGTAGGTACAGCTACACAAAACCTTTTTATTTCATAAAATAGTGTTTGATCGCAATCCCACCTCATCGTAAGCAGAGATGCAATCGTTGATAGTAAAGCGCGCTAGTTTATTAAGAGCCTATTTATTCACTCTAGCCTTGAAGACACTTTTTTTTTTGTTGGGTTGGGAATACATTAAATGACTTCTCCCGCTCTGGGCGGAACGGAAGGGCATGTCAGACTTTTACTGACTAAAGCCCACCCGTGTTTCTTCTCTTGCCTGTACGCCAGGGTCATGGTTTCTCTTTTGACCAACCCGCAACCCTGACCCAGGCATCGGTCTTTGTGGACCCCGTCACGATGTACTGACATATCTTTGAGGCGCACGTAAAATACAACGTCAATAGCGACCCTGAGCCTGGATTTATGTCGGCCAGGGCCACAGTTTCTTAAGACACTTTAATTTTAGGTAATCAGACGGATA
Organism: Sesamia nonagrioides; assembly: GCA_017933935.1. Classification (NCBI taxonomy): domain Eukaryota; kingdom Metazoa; phylum Arthropoda; class Insecta; order Lepidoptera; family Noctuidae; genus Sesamia; species Sesamia nonagrioides. Next base: position 414,998 of record JADWQK010000341.1, read on the forward strand.
GCCCACCTCTACCAAATTTTTCCTCTCCTTCGATGTCCGCGGTATAAAGTACCAGGCGAAATGCTTCGTCTGGAATATAACGGTTTCAAGAAGGTATGGGTGAGGTACTGGACGTACGACAGGTCGTCCGATGATGGAACAGTGATGGCATTTACAAATTAGTCTATCGAAAACTAATAACTACTTGATTCAACATATGTTGGGACGTGCCTCTACAGCCAGTGTCTAATAAAGACGCTGTCTACCCTAACAAATAAAGTCTTGACGCTTTTGGCACTTCGGCGCAACCTACGCTTTATTTCAGGCTGGCTACTCTACGCCTGTGCTCTAGGCTTCTTTCTTTATTTTGAGTCCAGAATCGCACGAATGTTTTTTTTTTTTAACATTTTATTATTGTAACTACCATACATTTTCTAACTGTAATGGAATGTTTAGATGATTTCATAATTCGACGCTTGAAAGGCATTCATATCTAAGCGACAAAAATTAGTAAATTGAGTTATATACCTACACCAAACGACGCAGAAAAATCTGGCGGTTCGAATGGTGTATATAACTCAATTTACGAATTTTTGTCGCTTAGATATGATTGCCTTTCAAGCGTCGCGTCGGCGCGATATAACGAACTCCACGCGGGCGAAGCCGCGGGCGGAAAGCTAGTATTATAATTGTTTTTTTTTTAACCCAATAATACATAATTATATTATGTAACCTGACACGTCCTTTATGCTTGGAGGCATATTTATTTAGGTAATAAGTTTTTACTTTACTTACAATTACATTTTTAATGATTTGAAGTGAATTTGAATGATTACATTCAAAGTATTTTATAAAGTCAGGAATTTTTTTGAACAATATACAGATTGCTGTTCTGCTGGGGAGTCTGCTCCATCACTTCTTCCCAGCGAAAGCACTAGAAAGTGGCGAAGGGCGGGCGTCTTGGGGATCTGTCTTGTGTAATATTGACGTTCAAAAAGTGGTGAGTCTCAGCATAATTTGAAGAAATGACTTTGCCTTTCATTTCAAAATTTGCACTGTAATGCTATAAGATTCGCAATACTTAGTTTACAGCTCACCAAATCCGTCACATTGTTTTAACTTATTTTTACCCGACTACGGCAAAGCAAAAGGAGGGTTATGATTTTGACAGGCTATGTATGTATGTATGTTCATCTGTTCCCTCGTAACTTCTAAACTACTTATCAGAATTCGACAAATGACATATCATTAGAAGCGTCTTAATTGTCCGCTGGTTATAGGCTATATAGAGTTTCACAAAATCTAATGTGGCGCCCTCTATCGGACAAAACATACAGAGTAAAAAAATAAAGTTAAGATAAATATGCCGTGTTTGGTATCATTTTAAAGCGTTTTACTTGTACATTTTGAATATATATATATATTACTAGCATTTGCTTGTGACTTTACCTGTATTCATGGGCTGATTGCATATAATTCACATCTTTTCGTTCATAGCTTCTTTACTACTTATCAGAATAAGACAAAAAACGACGCTGAAAAAGTATAAAACAAGATTTTGAGAATACTGAACTAAACGAAGTTGCTAATGTAGTTGCAAGTAAATGGACACAGTAGATTCTACCAAGATGCCTTCGTTGTAAATTGACAATAATGTCATACAATACTATTCTGAAGTATGCAATATTCACTATTTAGAGAAAAGTTTTCATGTTTGGAAAGGCGTAGTCACACGTTACATATACCTACCTACCGTAACAGTTAGACAACGTGTGATTACGCCTTTCCAAACATGAAAACTTTTCTCTAAATAGTGAATATTGCATACTTCAGAACAGTATTGTATGACATTATTGTCAATTTACAACGAAGGCATCTTGGTAGAATCTACTGTGTCCATTTACTTGCAACTACATTAGCAACTTCGTTTAGTTCAGTATTCTGAAAATCTTGTTTTATACTTTTTCAGCGTCGTTTTTTGTCGTAGTTGGGTTTTAGTTTTTTTACTTTTTATTATTGTTAATGTCAGTCATAAACAAAAATAAGTTTTCACTTAAGTATTGATGAATAAACTTTTTTCAAATTTATGCCACCCTGATTTCGTTATAGCATGATAAGACGGGTTTCCGCAAACATCAGCTGCAAAGCGCTACAGAAGCGTGGCGGTCTCCAAATCATTCTTCCTTTGGCGCAGCAGCTTTGGTAGTGTTGCTGGGTTTAACGTTGCATCACTTCGCTCAACTACCGTCTTCCTTCCCACTCACTCAGTTTTATTTTAGTGAATAGGTTCTTAATAAACTAGCGCAATTTACCATCAACGATTGCATCACTGCTTACCATCAGGCGGGATTGCGGTAAAGCACTAGTTTATAATTATTAAAAAACTCTCGGTGATAGGCCACAACATCAGCCGCCGGCGTAAGTTACCACCCACCAGACAAAGTCATGCCGCCAAGCGATTCGTCGTGATCCGGCATGATGTCTGGTGAAGCCGTTCGGAGGACGGGTCTGAGCAGTTGTGTTGCGATGTGTGCCGGGTACGAAGCGCCAAATGGTGTTGTGTCGAGAGTTTGGTCGTGGAGGGTAGCGGGATCCGAAGCACGGTGCTCCGCTGGCCGACCGCAGGTAGTTGGGGGCCCAAGTAGTGTGCCAGCCACATACGAAAGGCTGCCCCGCCAACTGCGAAAAATCCCAGGGTGGCCCCATCGTGCCACCGAAGAAAATGCACCTTTCAAATATTCGAGGTCTGCACTCCAATCTCATTGCAGTACATCACTACCTTGAGACTGAAAAGCCCCATCTACTTTTCTTGACGGAGACCCAGATCAGATGTCCGTCTGATGCGGCATACCTCGGCTACCCGGGATACTCTTTGGAGCATCATTTCCTGCAGCGTGCCGGGGTCTGTGTGTATGTCCGCAATGACATCTGTTGCCGGCGCCTCCGTCACCTCGAAGACCCTCACTTCTCGTCCCTATGGCTGTTGGTTGACACTGGTGTGGACAAAATTGTTTACACCTGTGTCTACCGATCGCACAGCGGGGCTCAGGAGACAACTCGATTATTTGACCACCTCAGTGAGGCTGCTGACAATGCGCTGCATCGGCACCCTGACGCTCAGTTCGTCGCTCGGGGGGACTTCAACGCCTGCCACCAGGACTGGCTCTTCCCATACCAGAGGACCGACCACGCTGGGAGAGAGGCGCGAAACTTCGCGCTTTCAATGGGCCTTTTCCAGCTGGTAGAGCAAGCGACTAGGGTGCCTGATGTAGTTGGTCATACTGCCAACTGTTTGGACCTTCTGCTGACCACTGATCCAGACAGATGTGTTGTAACAGTTTTTTCACCGTTGGGAACTTCAGTCCACTATCTGGTGAAGTCTGTATCATCCTTCTCCCCACCAGATCACGACTCTCGTGGTGAACGGCGAATGTGGCGGTACAGGTCAGCGGATTGGGATAAGATGCGCCACTTCTTTGCGTCTTATCCTTGGCAGCAGGTCTGCTTCTCTTCTGACAATCCGTCGAGCTGTGCGGACGCTATAACCGATGTGGTGCGTCAAGCTATGGAGTATTTTATCCCATTCAATGACGTGCCCGTCGGTGGCTCAGCTCGCCCATGGTTCAATGCCGATTGTGTCCAAAATGAACAGCGTAAGCACACGGCATTTCTCGCCTGGGTTGAAGCTAGTGACCGCGGAGCTCCGGATCTAAGCTCAAAGAAGAGAGCCTTTAACCGTACTGCCAAGTCCTACAAAAAGGCGCTCAAGAACGCTCGCTTCGACCGCATTACCCATATTGGCAACAAGTTATCTGCGCAGCCATCCGGTAGCAGATCTTTTTAGTCCCTTGCCAAATCGGTTAAGGTGAACTTCTGTCGGCCCTCACTGCCTCAGCTGGTTAGGCCTGATGGAACACTGGCTCATACGACGAGAGAGAAAGCAAGTCTCTTTGCATCTCTCTTTGCCCATAATTCGCGTCTTGATACTGGCAGTGCTACTCCATCTAATTTACCTCAATGCTGAGCTTCAATGCCTGAGGTTCGCATTAGGAACAAGGAGTTTCTGAGAGTACTGCGTCGTCTGGACGTGAATAAGGCTAGTGGTCCAGATGGTATACCAGCGATTGTTCTTAAAGCATATTGTGCGCCCGTGTTGTTTCCTGTATTGACGCGCTTGTATCGCCTCCCATTTAGGACTTGTATAGTGCCCAAGTTCTGGAAGCTTGCTAACGTGCAGCCCGTGCCCAAAAAAGGTAGTCGTGCCGATCCTGCCAACTATCGGCCGATTTCGATCACCTCCATATTTTGCAAAATTATGTTGCGTGTATTGAACTCGCGCCTCTTGGCATACCTGAAAGGTAACGATGTCCTCAGTGACCGACAGTACGGGTTTCGCCGCAATCGGTCAACTGGGGACCTACTAATGTATGCCACTCACTTGTGGGGCGAGGCCCTCGAGAAGAATGGGGAAGCGATTGCTGTCTCCCTTGATGTCTCGAAGGCCTTCGACCGGGTTTGGCACGCTGGCCTTTTGAGTAAGCTTCCAGCGTACGGCATTTCCCCTAGCCTGACTGGCTGGGTAACAGACTTCCTGACTGAACGGTCCCTCCGAGTTGTTGTCGACGGATGCTCTTCTGAGCCCATGTCAACTAATGCCGGTGTTCCTCAGGGGTCTGTTCTCTCTGCAACTCTGTTTCCTGCTGCATATTAACGATCTGCTGATGCCCGGTATCTATGGGTATGCAGATGACAGCACAGTTGTAGAGAGATACCTGCCGGATGCTCGGGCTAGTAGGGAATCAATCCGGTCCGAAAGAGAGGCCATTGTTGAGCGATCGAGTGTTGCACTGCAGGCAGTCTCCGATTGGGGCAATGCCAATCTTGTAGCATTCAATGCCGCCAAAACACAGGCGTGTCTTTTCACCGCCAAAAGGAGCCCGTTCACCCTGGCTCCTACTATTCGAAATGTGTCCTTGGAGTGTTCCGACCGCCTTCAGCTTTTGGGAGTAGAGATTTCCTCGAACCTTAACTTTGGGCGGTTCATTGAGTCCAAGGCCAAGGTGGCTGCCAGGAAACTTGGAGTTATCGCAAAGGTCCGGCAGTACTTCACACCTGGGCAGCTTCTAATGTTATAAAAAGCACAGGTCCGTTCGTGTGTGGAGTACTGCAGCCACATTTGGGCTGGTGCTGCTAAGTGTCACCTGGCCACTTTGGATTCAATGGAGAGGCGTGCGAAGAGGCTGATTGGTGACCTTGATCTAACTCGAGATGGTCTCCAAAGCCTAGAGCACAGGCGTAGAGTAGCCAGCCTTTCGGTGTTCTATAGAATGCATTTTGGGGAGTGTGCGAGGGAATTGCATGATTTAATTCCCCCATCTCCGTTCCACTATCGGACGACCCGTCGTAGGGCTGGTTTCCACCCTTACGTTGTTAACACCACTACGATCCGGATGAAGCGTTTCGCCTCCTCCTTTATACCGTGTACATCGAGGGACTGGAACAATTTGCCAGCGGCGGTGTTTCCGTCGGACTACAATTTGAGTGTCTTCAAGGCTAGAGTGAATAGGCTCTTAATAAACTAGTGCGCTTTACCATCACCGATTGCGACACTGCTTACCATCAGGCAGAATTGCGGTCAAGCGCTAGTTTATAATATATAAAAAAAAAAGTATTGCTCTTCTACACTAAATAGTTAAACTTTAATGTTACCGTGTTACTTTCTCAACTCTAAAAATTATATATTCACAAAAACCTAATAAAATCTGTTATCACAGTACAAAATACGCTTCATATCCTTAAATTTAATTGTCTTAATATTAAAATTAAACATTACCGGGATTAGAGCAGGCGCCAGATGTCCCGGTATCCTAATCCCGGACCGGCGATGACGTTAAAAGTGAATAATTTAAATTTCAATTAGAATCCGGGACTGCAAAAGATGGATTTTCTTTTTTGTATTCCCTTGTGGTTGTTTGCATTAAGGATAATGTTGTTAGGGATGGTAAATCTTCATTATCTGCTACTTTTTATAATGTGAAGCATTGTTGATTTTTCACTGATGTTTAGACGGTGTGGTAGCGGTGATGATGCGATCAAATGGACATTGAAAGGCAGCGCAGGGGAATGGCGATTAAGAATAACATGCTGGCACGCAGGTTTGTTCGTTGCAACGAGTACGTTAAAATCTCACTTTTTAAAGCGTGGTGCCTATTTTTTTAACCGAGCTGTCTGTGGTTTTGTTATACACAGTGTTCGGAGCAATACAACCGAACAGCTCAGTACTTTTGCTTTCGTGCATTTCTTTAAAACTAGTACAATTAATTATTAAAGTCAGTGCGTATTCGGCCGTCGATCGCGTAACTCAAACCATACCAAAACTATACAAACCATCTTTTAGATTAAAACAACATAGCTTTCTCACTTATAACCATTATTTTGTCTAAACCATAAAATCATAACCAAACTGAAAGTCGTATTATTTAAACCGAACCAATACCAAACCGTAACCATCAACTAAACCAAAACCATCATTCAATCTAGAAAGTTGATATCGCGCAGAAACCATACTTTCTACACATAGAGATAGCTCGAGACACAGAGAGCACACTAACGCAATGCAAATCCTGCATCTCACAAGCAAAGTTTACTCAACAACTAGCATACATATAACTTCCCGACATCAACCGTCGGGCAAGAGCCCCCCAGACACAACACCCGTCTGGTCGTAAAATTCTCCTTTTTCTATGAAGGATGAGAGTTTATGTCCTGTTCCTCATATCTCTAAACCTACATCAGTCAGGAAATGTAGCTGATCGTGTGAGTGCAAATATGGTACTGCCCCCTAATCGGCGAACACATTTTTGTCAAATGATTGCGACTAGTTGGGGTCGTTTGAACCGAACGGACCAATGGGCGGCCCAATCGATCCCAACTGATACCAACTAGTCGCAATAATTTCACAAAAATGTGTTCGCCGATTAGGGGGCAGGTCCTTTATTAGTATATCTTTTAAGAGGGAACTCTAGTGGTGATTTCTCTATACAAACGTATTCCGCTGTTTTCTTCGTGGGTAATGCTTTTAGAGCAATTTTTTTCTACAATTTTACACCGTAATTGTACGTGCCATCATATAATTTTTTCCGAAACTTAATAAAAAAAATACGATACTTCAAAATCGCAAAAATAACCCATTTTTACCATGATGTTCAGATGACTATTAGACAAAGGTAATAAGTTTTTGACAAAAAAGAAAATAACAGAAACATAATATATACTTTCCTCTAAATTTTGATATAAAAATAATTGAGATCTGCCGTGTTTTGAAAAAGAAAACAGCGGAATACGAAACGTTTTTTGGTCAACGTTTTTGTAGGTAAAATCAGCCTGAGCTGCAACTGTCCTTTTCGCACTTTACCGAGAGAGGTTGGAAGCAGCGCAACGGCAATAGTTTCTTCAAATACCTGTTTTCCAAATTCCTCGGCACTAGAGTCCCGGAGTCCCCTCTTAAGAGTTACCGCCCAATTCCGCTCTAGAACGAGATCTAATTCTATATTAATTATTATCCTCTGAATGCAAAATGTTACTACCTTCTTCAACAATAAGATGTTATTATTAATTTAACAACGTTAAAATGAAACCCTTTTATAACCTAATTTCAACGAGCTTTCATTAGCTTCATTTATTTGTTTAAAATAATCTAAAAACATAACCCTTCTGGCAGTCGGGTAATAAAGAATGATAATTTTAGCATGCCTATTGTTTGAGAATATGTTTGAAAAAAGCCAAGCCGTCTTTTTCTAAGGGTTTCTAGTGCATTCTAAAGACAATATGGCGGCATTATGCCATAAGCAATAACATTGAAATTGCCTGGGAATTGAACGTGAATTCCACACCTCACTGAATAAATATACACGTAATCGAATACGTGTATTATCACACTCACATTTACACCCTATATGTGTGTCGAACCTTTTAAATAAATATACTATCTTTATCTAATATATAAAAATTCTAGTGTCGCTATGTTTGTAGTTAAACTCCTGCGAAACGGCTTTCCCGATTCTCATCTCATCAACTGATGTGGGTACAGCCAGAATTGTTTATTTTAGTTATTTTCATAGTCTTATGACTTATGGGATTCTTCTCTGGGGAACTTGTGTGGACATCAATACCATCTTTGTTTTACAGAAGAGGGCTGTTCGAGCCATTTACAACCTTGGTCCTAGAGAATCTCTTAGAGAAAAGTTCAAAGAGGTGAACATTCTGACTGTAGCTTCACAATATATATTTGAAAATCTTATGTATGTTCATAAAAATATCTCGAATTTTAAGAAAATAAGCGATATTCATAATATAAATACCAGGAACAAACACAATCTTGCTGTACATCACACTCGTCTCCACAGAGTAGGCAACTCGTTCATGGGTCAATGTATACACTTTTACAACAAGCTTCCCATGGACATTCGAAACTTACCCATTAAACGATTTAAAAACCATATAAAGGCCAAACTTTGCAAAAAGGGTATTATAAAATCACAGATTATTTAGAAGACAAAAAAGCTTGGACTGAGCTGCTCGTCTGTTAAGCATTGTTATTAAGCAATATGCGTAATTATAAGGTAAATGGTGTCTTCAAGGCTTGAGTGAATAGGCTCTTAATAAACTAGTGCGCTTTACCATCAACGATTGCGTCACTGCTTACCATCAGGCAGGATTGCGGTCAAGCGCTAGTTTATAATGTTAAAAAAAAAAGTTAAGTCTCATCTTTTCATTTCTATTTCATTGAGAATAGGATAGAAGATAACATTATGGTTTAATCGTGTCAGATTATGATACTGATGAAGGTGAAGGTAAAGTAAGGTAAGGTTGCTGTAAGGTTGATGGTGATGATGATGATAGACAGTTTAGAAGCGATTATAAGCATGGCATCTAAAAATAAGTCAATTTACGTCAGAAGCGGACTAATTTCAATTTTATTGGAGTTTACTCCTTAAGAATCGATTTTCATATATAAGGCGCCCGGTATGAGAAAAATCCGAGGGGTAAAACCTACTAACGAGTAACGAATTTTAAGCGTTACTATTTTAGTGCGCACCTTTGGTGCGCAACTTTCTAATCTGAAAAAGTGGCATAATTATCTTTTTACAACTATATTTTGTTAGTTATTAAGATAATGTTATATTTAAAAAAAAATAATTATAATAATTTAAAAAAATGTTTATAAAAAAAAAATTATTATCAACTTTCTTAAAATTGGTTAAAATTTTCATAAATATGCATTTATATTTAATTTTTTATGATTTATTTTATAAATAATTTTTAAAATAATAATATATTTTTTTATGTATTTATTTTTTTTATTATTTTTTTTTTATTTTTTTTCTCGTACTTAAGGAGTAAACTCCAGTCGTGCGTCGGAGCTGACACACACTTTTTTTTAAATATAGATCTATATCGCCCTTTACAGCACATGATTTAAATAAATAGTTTCGAAGATATTACAATAGCCGCTATGTTTTTTATTCAACGTTAACAGTTATTTTGTAATGTATTTAGTATCAGCATGGCATCCGTGCGAATTTGGGCGGGTCGCTAGTATGTATATAAAATTTTCGGTAATCTATTTTTTTTCTTTTATAATATTATAATCTAGTGGTTGACCGCAATCCCGTCTAATAGTAAGGAGTGATGCAATCGTTGATGATAAAGCGCATTAAGAGCCTATTCACTCTAGCCTTGAAGACATTTAAATTGTAGTCAGACGGAAATACCGTCGCTGGTAAATTGTTCCAGTCCCTCGTTATAAACGACGTTATAGACGAGGCGAAACGCTTCGTCCGGATTATAGTAGTGTCAACAACATAAGGATGGATACTCGCCTTACGGCGACGGGTCGTCTGATGATGGAATTGTGTGCAGTGTGTGTGAAATTTGAGTGGGTCTAATAATAGTATAGATTTGCAATTGGATCTGGTAGGTAGCGCAGCGATCGAGTTTTACGGAACAGTAGAACGTCTGTCCGGTCACTTAGACTACACATATCTATTCTAGACTACATTTATCTACATTTATCTATTTAGGATACGATATAAAATATTCCCTCGTTTGTGGATCAGCTCCTCATTAACAATCCAAGAGTATAAAAATCTCTTACAAAACAGATTTTCTTTAGTTCGGCTAACTCATGTTGTTGCTTGGAGGATGTATCAGGAAATGACTGGCGTTTTTTCCAAGTGAAGATAGATGTTTTAATTAGCAAGTTAAGATTAAAGTTGGAAGTATAAGAAGAGGAAAATACAGCAACAAGAATTAGATATGAAACGTAGACTGTAAGCAAACTTTATAAGAAACGTAATTACGGATTTAGGAAAATTAACGCCTACATCACAGAGTACGCGGGAATCACAGAGTACGCGTGCGTCACCGAGTGCTCGTGCATTACAGAGTACGCCTGTGTCACAGAGTACGCGAGCATTCGGCGTCGCCCATCATTTCTAATATTATAAATGTCAGAGTGACTTGTTTGTTTGTTGGCACACAGGTGGCTTATACGAAGAAGTAACACATAGAATAGTTTAGATCCAGGTAATCCCACGGGTTTCGAACTTACACTGAAACCGCGGGCGCAGCTAGTAATATATAAAACAATACTCTTTGACTGGCCCGGATGACCCAGCGATCGTGATTTAAAGAACCAGCGCCTGCGCCGGCAAGAAGAGTGCGCGGGCACAGAAAAGTAGAGATATACAAATCCCACACCTTCTTTTTGCGGATGGGAAATCATCAAATGACCTCTCCCGCATTAGGCGGAGCGGAAGGAGAGCACACGTGTTCCTTCGCTTGCCTGTACGCCAGTGGCCATGTTATCGCTTTTGAAGATCTCGCGACCTGCCAGGGTCTTGGCAGTGCCATACCTAGGTCCAGATTCCATCTAAAGAATACCAGGTATCACATCAGTATGTGTGCAACAGCCTCCGTGGCGTAGTGGTAGCGGACGCGGCTGCTGCGCAGCGTGGCGCGGCTTCGATCCCCGCACAGTGCAAATATTTGTATGCATGAATATGAATATGGGCACTGATGTGGTCGTGCCTCGGAAAGCACGTTAAGCCGTTGGTCCCGGTTGCCATACGAACATCTAGTGGCAGTCGTTACGGGTTGGTGGAGCCCTCAAAAGTCCAACAATTGGTCTAACTGCAATACTTCGATGTCGCCTTCGGGTTGTGGAGGTCAGACGGCAGTCGCTTCACGGAAAATGTCGAAGATTAGCCATATCAGCAGTTGGACTGGTAAAGCGGACCCCAGACTCCAAAGCTGAAAAGGCTTCGGATGCGACTGGGATTAACGCTGGGATGATGATGATGATGACATCAGTATGTGTGTATGTGAAAATTCTAATTTCATTTAAAAAAGTCCATTCCACGATATTTTGTTCGGCGACAAAAAGGACGTGTGTTAACAAAATGAGCTGTCAACGAAACGATTCTTCAGCCAGAAAATTCCTTAACAAAAGATGCGGACAAAACGTCACCTGTGCCGCCAAGGTTTTCTCTAAACACTTTTCCGTCCAATTTTCCCTGAATATCTTCTTTGCTCAGACTTGAGCATAAAAAGAGCTTTCTTATCTGCTATAATACAGTTTCCTTCGGAGTAGAAGCCCTGCGCGCCATCATTTTGATTTATAGTGGGCTTTTTAATTCTAGGTTATGACTTTGTCTGTTGTTTGAAACTAATATTTAGAAGACTGAAACATAAATTACCAACTGTTATTCAAATCGAATCAAAAGTTTTTTGTTCAAATCAGACTGAGAATTAGCACTTTTTGAACGTCAATATTATATAAGACAGTTCCCCAAAACCATCCTACATGCAACATTTCGCCACTGTTGTCCCCACGGTTGGGCAGAATCGATCCAAGTCAATATTCGCAAGAATATGACACGATTAGGTATTAAGTATAGTAAATTTTTGTCAGCATCAACATCATCTCAGCGTTAATCCCAGTCGCATCTGAACCTTTTTCAGCTTTGGAGTCTGGAGTCTGTTTTACCAGTGTAACTGCTGATTTTGGCTCGAAATCAAGTAACATTTAATTAAATAAATATAGTTTAAAAAAACTAAAAAACCAACACAATATCAAACTAAAAAGTTAAAAATAATTTTAAAAAAAGGTGAGGCGCTTTGGGTCATAATTTTTGTATAAGCGCTTCACGCTTTTTTTAAAATTATTTTTAACTTTTTAGTTTGATATTTATTAAAAGCATGTTTTTTTTTAGTTTTTTAAACTATATCTATTTTCAACTTTTTACTTCGATATTCTACAAAAAAAAAACGAACGAACGAACGTATTGAAAACGGTGGGACATTTCACAGTAATGAGCCGCTCACTCGTAGTCCAAAGAGTTAGAGACGGACAAAAAACAAGCAAGCAAACATACAAGTGAAGCTAATAAAAAGCATGTAAAAACAGTAGTATGATTCCAACAGCTCTATAATTCCCACGCATGATACTCACTATGATTCTGATAATAACTAGGAATACAAAATACATACCTACCAAATAAATTCCTTTGAATTAACCGCATCTTTACTTTGAGTCCAAATATTTCTTCTTCAGGATTAACATCAACCCTCTCGAATAACAATGACGGGGTAAGAGCTAGGTATGAGTGGTAATGTCAATTTTACTTTTACTTTTACTCGACCAAGATTCGGTTTTGATAACCCATACTAATATTATAAATGCGAAAGTAACTCTGTCTGTCTGTCTGTCTGTTACGCTTTCCCGCTTAAACCTCTCAACCGATTTGGATGAAATTTGGCACAGATAATCTTTAGACCCTGAGAAAGAACATAGGCTTTTATCCCAGAAAAATTTGATATTCCCGAGGGAAATCTAAAAAGCGCGATATAACCGAATTCCACGCGGGCGAAGCCGCGGGCGGAAAGCTAGTAAAAAAATAAAGTGGAGGTCTTTGTGGTCATGTAATACGATCCATGATCTTCTTAGACTATCTTTGCATATCTCAACCGAAATCGGGGTCGAAGAAACTACGAAACCCTTGAACAAAACTTGGATTTTACTCAACCCTTACCCACTTCTTCAGGGTTAGTAAATATTCTGTAAATGGGAGACTCAGGAGGTTATTTATATAAAAAATACGGTAAAAGAGCCTGTCTGCATTTTATTTTTTTTTTTAATTATAAACTAATGCTTGACCGCAATCCCGCCTGATGGTAAGCAGTGATGTAATAGCTGATGGTAAAGCGCGTTAGTTTCTTAAGTTGAGTGAGGTGATGCAATATTAAACCCAACAACATGACCAACGATGCTGCTCCAGGGAGATTGATCTGGAGACCCTCCACGACCAAATTCCCGACACCACAACATTTGGCACATCGTACCCGGTACACATCGCAACGCAACTGCTCAGACCCGTGCTCCGTATGGTTTCCCCCATTCAATCTTCGTCTATTGTGTCACCCTGTGTTAAATCTTATCATTTATGTTTAGTAATCTATATGGTATACATAATATAGAGTATTCTATTCTATACCGGAACACGACGAATCACTTGGCGGTAAGACTTTGTCTGGTAATTGGTTACTTCTGCCGGCAGCTGATGTTATGTAATACTAATATAATTTCGGCTAATTTGTATCGATAGATTTTAAAAAAAATTACGTCCCTCACTAAAATATACTTACAGTATGTTAACTAACAGAGGGCGTTCCCGTTAACCCGAAATAGTATAGCATACATATATGCTAAAAAAAATATTTCCATTCGAAAACAAAATGTTTTAAAATTTTTTCCAATATGAAAATATTCAATAAAAATTTTAAATTGACATGTAAAAGAAACATACTGTACACGCGAACATGAAAGACGGCAACGTCGCAATTTATATATACATGACGACTACTATTTTGATTTAAAACAGGAGGTTTCAAATTTATTTCCAATTAGAATTTTTTTTATTCGGATTTTTTATGCTTATTTTTCTATGCTGATATTTTTATTTTAATCTATTAATGATATATATTAACGAGTTTAAGGGAACGCCCTCTGTTATTTAACATACTGTATTTTGCGTTGGTGCTATTCGAGAACTGAAAGCGATAATGTTAAACTGTTCCACCGAACTGCGCGTTACAAAATGTTGTGCCGGTGCGGTTAGATGAAATGCTGTTAAAAACCATTGCTCCAAGTGGAGTACCTCAGATTTTGTGACAAAATAGGCTGGCAGAGCAGCGGTGCCCTGTACGGAAGGCGTGTTTTTGTAGAGTTTCGGAAGTAAATGACACGACAAATGACGAGTTAAACATCATTAGCTCAGCGTATAATCCCGGTCGTATTCGCGGCTTTCGCGTTGGAGCCCAGGGTCCGCTTTCTTACACTTACTCCTCCATTCGGTCTCTTGCATCCCGTAGTGTGAGATTGTTGGCACGCATGTCATCTCTTACAACGTCAAGCCAGCACTTCTTTGGTCTACCTCTCTTGTTCCGGCCCGGCGGAGGCACCATGGCAAGACGTTTGTTACTCACGTAACATGTTTTCGTAAGACGAATAAAATGATGAGTTAATACTGCCGTTTATTAAATCATTACATGTTTTATATGCTCTCCCTTACAGGCCTAGGGTATTGGCCACGTCTTATTAGTTGTAGGTCGTAGGTTCGAAGCCCGTCAGGCGCTTTACTTTATGTATATTATATTGAAATTTAAATAATACATTTTTGATTGCAACCAGTACTGAAATTAAATTTCATCAATTCATCAAGTGTTATTCTTATTTTATGCATGGAATAAAAAGCTTTTTTAATTTTATTTATTTATTTTTGTAGGCCGGGAAGTTTACAAAAACAAATAAACAAACCCTTGTAATTTAAAGCCTCTAATCGCTATGCAGTGACCACACATTGTGATAGTGTGGTGTGGTCCAGGTCGCAGTATTCTAACCCTGCTGTAATTATCCCGCCATTAAATTCTAGTTGAAACCGCAAAGCTTCTTATTACGCTATCGCTGTGGAGCCCGGGCTATGTTTGTGGCTAAATTGTGAATAGCTATGTGTGATAATATTTACAGCAAGTGTCAAAAGTAGTACTCCACTTTTGACCCTTACTCTAAATAGTATTATTCTGAACTAGCTGCGCCCCACGGGTGTAACCCGCGTAAATTTTGATTCCATGTGAATATCGGTATTAAAACTGTGTTATTCCTGGTTATAAGTCATCTGTGTGCCAAATTACATGCAAATACGTTCAGTCTAGTGATGCCGTACAGAGGACGGGTCTGAGCAACTGTGTTGCGATGTGAACGGTATATTATGTATTATTATTACAATTTTTTTTTATAAATTATAAACTAGTACTTGAACGCAATCCCAGCTGATGGTAAGCAGTGATGCGACCGTTGGTTGTAGTTTATTAAGAGCCTTTTCACTCTAGCCTTGAAGACACACAAATTGTAGTCCGACAGAAATACCACTGCTGGCAATTATTCCAGTCCCTCGATGTACGCGGTATAAAAGAGAAAGCGAAACGCTTCGTCCGGATCGTAGTGGCGTTAAAAACGTAAAGGTGGAAAGTCGACGTACGACGGGTCGTCCGATGGTGGAACGGAGATGGGGGAATTAAATCATGCAATTCCCTTGCACAGTCACCAGAATGCATACTATAGAAGACCAAAGGGCTGGCTACTCTACGCCTGTGCTCCAGACTTTGGAGACCGAGACATTTAGTTAGGTATAAGTACCTACAACAACTTTTTGTTACAAGAAGCTACTCCACTGTATAATATCTGTACTAATTCCAAGTGTATACCCATCAACTCACCTTTTGTTTTACTCGTGCGAGGCTTACTGTGAATCCGGTTGTATGATATACGACGTTGTGCTACGGGTATTAATGGATATGTAGCTATAAAGGTGCAGGGCCGGGCTTGGGCTAACAAGGGCAGTGTGGACCAAAAGTCCATAGGCAATCTTAGAAAGCAATGGCCCCGATTCACTTGTTCACAAACCAAGCGAAACCCAAGTTCAGTGCGTCGCAATCTTTATATTTAACTAGCTTTCCGCCCGCGGCCTCGCCTGTGTGGAATACCGTTATATCACGCTTTTTAGATTTCCCTCGGGAACATCAAATTTTTCCGGGATAAAAGGTAGCCTGTGTCCTTTCTCAGGGTCTAAAGATTGTCTGTGCCAAATTTCATCAAAATCGGTTGAGAGGTTTAAGCGGGATAGCGTAACAGACAGACAGAGTTACTTTCGCATTTATAATA
The DNA here is from genome assembly GCA_017933935.1 of Sesamia nonagrioides. Classification (NCBI taxonomy): domain Eukaryota; kingdom Metazoa; phylum Arthropoda; class Insecta; order Lepidoptera; family Noctuidae; genus Sesamia; species Sesamia nonagrioides. The sequence continues at coordinate 431,259 of JADWQK010000341.1, forward strand.
TTAGTATGAATTAAGAAAAGGACAGAACATAATATGTTAGTTTATACCTGTCAAATTAGTCCGTGCCTGACGTAAACTGATGTATTTTGGTCGCCATGATTATAATCGCGTTTAACCTGTATATGGAATATCTTAATTTGACAGGAATAAACTAGAATGTTAAATTCTATCATTTTCTTAATGATGATAATAATCACATGCATTATTGTCGGTAGTTCATAATATCAGCTAGTCAAAAAGGTAAGATTATTTTTGGTGTAAGGTTAATATTCGTAGGTTCTATGCCGTTCAACGAGTCCTCGAGTGGTGACCGCGTCTCGGCAAACGTAGCGTAAGACGCCCTTGGGCGAGATGGAGCGACGACATCAAAAAGGTGGCTAGTAGTGGCTGGCGGAGAACTGCTCAGGATCGAGCTTGTTGGCGTGCCATGAAGGAGGCCTATGTCCAGCAGTGGACAAGTAGAGGCTGATGATGATGATGATGATGACGCCGTTCATGACCAGTTTGATGTTCAGTATGCGGTGTTAACGGCTGCTTTTTACACCCAGTCTAAAACTCATTTGCGAACATCCTCGTAAATCGAAGGACTGGAACAATCTGCGAGGGTCTTCCCGTCTGATTACAATTTAAGTGTCTTCGAGTCCTAGAGTGAATAGGCTCATAATAAACTAGCTTGATTTACCATCAACGATGGCATCACTGTTTACCAGCAGGCGGGATTACGGTCAAGCACCAGTTTCTTCATCATCATCTCGGCGTTTATCCCGGTTGCAACCGCGGCTTTCGCGTTGTACCCCGAGGTCCACTTTCTTGCACATTCTCCTCCATTTCGCACGATTTTTAGCATCCTGTGATAAGAGATTGTTGGCATGCATATGATCTCTTACAACGTCAAACCAGCACTTCTTTGGTCTACCCCGCTGGTTCGGGCCTGGCAGAGGCGCCATGGCAAGACATTTGTTACCCACGTAACATGCTGGTTTGCGTAAGACGTGGCCGTACCAGCGTAGGCGACCCTCCTGCAGTTAAGCCAAAGTTAAGTTAAAGTCAAGCAACCGTTTATAATGTAAAAAAAAGTTTTCTCTAAGTCCGTCCCTGTAGCCGCGCGTGTTATCCGCCCATTCACAGTCATGGCGGAGTATCGTCGGGAATGTAGGTAGGTACTGCGATGTTGAGTAAACTGACCTTGTACATTGTAGCGAAGAGTTTTCCCTCAACTACTGCTTAACTGACTGTTAAATGAAAAGGAAATGCTTTTATATGTACGGATGTGTTTACTTAGCTTTTTTGTTTTTAGGATTTATTGAGGAAATAGATACTTATGTATACTTATAGTATAGGCAGTTAACGGAACACTAGATGTAAGTAAAGTGAGACCATTTTAACAGTCTTGGTATACACTCTATGAGGTGTAAAAATACACTTTTTTTAAATAATTATAAACTAGTGCTTGAACGAAATCCCGCCTGATGGTAAGCAGTGATGCTATAGTTGATGGTAAAGCGCGCTAGTTTATTAAGAGCCTATTCATAAATGTGTGTAATAATATACATATTAAGATTCATGAATACAAATATTTGCACAGCGCGGGGATCGAACCCGCGCTTCCTGGCGCAGCGACCGCGTTCGCTACCACTACGCCACGGGGGCTGTCAGGCAAGCTAGATGCTAATAAACATTTTTAATGACAATATTTAATCTTAATTTTTTTTTGGGACAAAACCCGCCACACTTTTCCCAACCCACTGCAACTCCTGAAAGCCAGAATCAACAGTGGAGACCGCCAGAAAAACGCCGAGCAATGAAGCTTGACGAGTCCCGGAGAAACGATTCAACTGTCTTGGGTCCCGCAACGAAATTAATCAGAAAAGAATAGCGGAGGAGTAAGAAAACAGATATTTTTTCCACTTCTCTCCATAATAAGCAGGAGACAGAACAGAACTAGGCCAATCGGCACAAAGGGACATTATTGCAACTGGGAGAAGCCCAGATTGCCAAGCACCATGGAATAAAATTTGATTAAGTTAATGGGTCCTAAGTAGGTATGTGCTGTTACAATTGATTCCAATAATAGGTATGGTAAAAGCACCTGAACGCACGGAAATTAGTTCTAGTTTCTACAAGGTCCATATAATAAAGACAACAAGATGTGATGTGCGGACTGTTCAAATTAACAGTTCGATGTAGAACACTGACACAAAGGCGAAGGAACAAGTTTAATCTTAATATGTATATTATTACACACATTTATGAATAGGCTCTTAATAAATAGTGCGCTTTACCATCAACGATCGCATCACTGCTTACCATCAGGCGGGATTGCGGTCAAGCGCTAGTTTAAAATTATTAAAAGCAAACCCTAACCATTGTTGGCCTTTAATTATCGGTTTGCTGATGGCATGATTGGCGCAGTGGTTAAGCAATTGACTGTTGCGCTGCGCATCGCGGGTTTGATTCCCACACGAAACAAATATTTGTATAACGTGCAAGTAGTTGTCCCGGGTCTGACTATTTGTATATGTGATTTTATATGTTTGTAAACGCACCCACGATACAAAAGTAACTCAAAAGGAGGGGCGAAGTTTAAAAAATAAAATGTTGGGACATAACGACTTCTCTCTGTGAGAAGGAAGGAACCGTAATCCGCGTGTTCATGAGAAGACAGTACGGATTAGCAAACATAGCATGTCTTTGAATTTTGTTTGTAGAAAATGCTGGTTTCCACCGCATCCAGCGGTACTAAACTTTAATAATAATGGCGCGAAAAAGCAAGTCGATGCAGGAACGCGCTGTCGCCCCCTGATCGGTGGTCATTGAACGAATATTTTTAAAGGATGTTCTATTCCGTTTACAATTTTATGCGATTTAGTTTGTTTGAAATTTTCATATTTTTATTTTTGATGCTAGGTGTTTTTCTATGGTTCACGAATATTCCTATGAACCAGCATGGTCTGCGTTTTCATTTATTGTCGTATTGTCAGCACCACTCTCTATTTAAACATTTAAAAATAACAATATTTTCTTCATTTGAAAAGAAAATTCTGGCTTTTTTTTCTTGCTTCCTCACTTTTTCAACCAATAAACTTAAAACAATATTAAATAACCTTTCAAAGAAACAATATTTCGTTCATTTCAAAAGAAAATTCTGTAAGAAAATTGTCGTTTTTTTCTTGCTTCCGGTGTTTCCATCAACCGGATATTTTCAATCTTTCCTTCTTCAGTACCATCTAATGCAAGGATTATTCATCTAATACGACTCTTCAAGTTTCCAACTTTTCATATTTTATTTTAAGCTTTATTTTTTATGTTTATCTCGTTTCTATTTTATATTTTACTAACTTTCGTCCGTGACTTCATTCGATGAAAGTCGTAAAAACCAGAGTCACGAACGCTATCCAGATATTCGCTTAACTTAAATGACCAACGATAATGATATCTGCTAAGTTTGAAGACACGTTTGGTGCAGTGGTTGAAAACGATCGACTGCTGAGCCGCGTATCGCGGGTTCGTTTCCCACAGCGTTTCGGTGTTCTATAGGATTAATTTTGGTGAGTGTGCGAGGGAATTGCATGATTTAGTTCCCCCATCTCCGTTCCACCATCGGACGACCCGTCGCACGGCGAGTTTCCACCCTTACGTCGTTAACACCACTACGATTCGGACTAAGCGTTTCGCCTCCTCTTTCATACCGCGTACATCGAGGGACTGGGACAATTTGCCAGCGGCAGTGTTTCCGTCGGACTACAATTTGAGTGTCTTGCAGAATAAAGTGAATAGGCTCTTAAAACTAGTGCGCTTTACCATAATCGATTGCATCACTGCTTACCATCAGGCGGGATTGCGGTTAAGCGCTAGTTTATAATTTACTAGCGGCCGCCAGCGATTTCGTTCGCGTGGAGTTAGTTATGCTGCGCTCATAATAGTCGCAGCGTGATGTTATATAGACTAAAGCCTTCCTGGCTTAATGGGCTATCCAATGCAAAATATTTTTTTTTTAATCGGACCAGTAGTTCCTGAGATTACCGCGTTCAAACAAACAAACTCTTCAGCTTTATGTATTAAGTATAGAGTACAGCAGAAGAGTTTGTTTGCTTAGCGAAAATTTTTGAAATTACTAGTCATTTGATAGCCTATCTCTTGAGAAAGGTCCCTAATAGGCTATTTGACAACATACTGTGACGCTTAGAAGCCAAGCAAAAACAGCCAGAAAGGAAACTACCCAAAAAGTTATAAGGAAAGGTGGCGGACATGCGATGGGATACGACGCGGGCGTTTGGGGGCCGAGGGAGTTTCACTATGTCCCTGTCTAACTTATCATCATCATCAACCTTTTTATCGTCCCACTGCTGGGCATATTGCTCATTTCGGGTTATTTGCTACCCAGGCTGGCTAGCTACCCAGATTTAACTCAAAACGGTCTCCAAAGCCTAGAGCACAGGCGTAGAGTACCAGCCTTTCGGTGTTCTATAGGGTTTATTTTGGTGAGTGTGCGAGGAAATTGCATGATTTAGTTCCTCCATCTTCGTTCTACCATCGGACGACACGTCTTCTTTCCGTTACGGAAGGATGGATAAGTTCATTCAAACTGGTATCAAATGATTTGACAAAGATTATATCTAGATTTCAAATGAGACTATGACTTCTGGTTTTTTTTTTGACGGGAAAGCTAAGATGAGTGTTACGCGCATTTTCATTGGACTTCAAAATTATTTATAGTGTCGTTTACTAAATAAAAGCGCGTGATTTATGTAGTAAAAAGTGCATTTAGTAAATAATTCATAAAGAACATTGAAATATCGCAGCATAGTGGCCTCATCATGACTTTGCCTCAAACCTCCCTCATAGACGGTTCACGCGGCCGTCTTTTTCAACTGTCATTGGCGATATCCGTCATTATTGTGAAATACAATTTTCATATAAAAGAATTTCTACCTATATTTCTTACACGTGTTATTGGCAGAATTGTGGTATGTATCCCACAGAGGCCATTGATCAAGAGTTGAGGTTACGGTTGACTATGACTTCTCAATTTGTGTTGATCTTTATTCTCAGAGTAGTCAAATGGGGGAGAGACTCTGCTTTTTATAAACACCATTATTTTGATAAAATATTTGTATAAACCTATTATTCTTGGTGCCTCCTTTCCTTTCGGTAACCTATCTTTTCTCGGTGCTAGGCCATAACATAGGCTGCCGGCAGAAGTTACCATGTAGTGTTATTTTATTAACCTACATATACTTACTTCTTCATACTCATATATCATTCATTTCTGCTGGTCATAATATGCATTCCATTACAAAGCAGAATAATGAGTCTTGGTGTAGTAAAATATTATCAGAACAGCGCCTCATAATACTGGAATGCGTATTATGACCTGCAGAAATGAATGATATATGAGTATGAAGAAGTAAGTATATGTAGGTTAATAAAATAACACTACAACCACTCACCAGACAAAGTCTTGCTGCCAAACGATTCCTCGTGTTCGGGCATGGTGAAGCCGTACGGAGGACAGGTCTGAGCAGTTGTGTTAAGATGTGTGCCGGGTACGATGCGCCAAATGTTGTTGTGTCGAGAGCTTGGTCGTGGAGGGTCACCAAATTAATCTCTTTCAGGCGCAATCGTTGGTCGTGTTGTTGGGCTTAACATTCATCATCACCTCGCTCAACTGTCGTCTTCCTTCCTATTCACTGCTGTTTTTTTTTTGTGTGAATAGGCTCTTTATAAGCTAGCGCGATTTACCATCAAAGATTGCATCACTGCTTACCATCAAGCAGGATTGCGGTCAAGCACTTTATAATTATTAAAAAAAAAACCTTTCACTTTTCACGATGACATTTTAACAGAATCGATCGACTGCTATGTCAATAAAGATGTAAATCATTAACAAAGATACACAGTAACATATATAATATCACTAGCTTTCCGCCCGCGGCTTCGCCCGCGTGGAGTTCGGTTATATCGCGCTTTTTAGATTTCCCTCGGGAATATCAAATTTTTCCGGGATAAAAGGTAGCCTATGTTCTTTCTCAGGGTCTAAAGATTGTCTGTGCCAAATTTCATCAAAATCGGTTGAGAGGTTTAAGCGGGAAAGCGTAACAGACAGAGAGACAGGCAGAGTTACTTTCGCATTTATAATATTAGTATGGATAGTTTATAATGTAAAAATACTGCAGGAAAAATTACTTTGTAACTTCTGCTTCAGTATTTTCAAATTATAAAAAGTGTCGCAGTGAAGATGGCTGCCAACCAAAGTGTAGTCACCTTTAGTTGCATAAAACTTGCATAATTTTAAAATAAATGGAAGTAGTCACTGGCTTCTGAAATACCGTTATTCTAAATGTATATGTAGGTATATTCCTCGCTTCAGAGTCAAGATCTTATGTCTATAAGGAAATTTATAATTATTACTATTATGTATAATTATAAATTTCCTTATTTACTTGCCTGACCTGGAATCGAACCCGTGCACTCATACTTGAGAGGCTGGTGTTTTAACCACTAGGCCACCACAACATGATGAGCGCAAAAAATTACAGAAAAAATATTATTTAAAAACAAAAAACCCGCCTGCATAAAATTCTAACGAACTGAAAAGGTAGAAACTTGCATGGGTAATTACTTCATTTAATACAAAAGATTTTTTTTTTCCTATTAAACGGCAATTTTATATTTAAAGACTTTTTTATATAAAATATATTTACAATCAATATATTTATTATAATCAGTGATTAAAATCCTTAATTTTGATACCCAACTCGATAGGTAATATAGGTATGCTTGGCAGAAAAAAATATGTAATTCTTTTTTTTTGTTCCATTTAATATCAAGTTAAATACATATTTAGAATCAGTGTTTAAAATCCTTCATTTTGATATCCCACTCGATATGCTTGGTAGAAATTTATTTCTTTATATCTCACAATATGGCGTCATACATCCGCCATTTTGGTTTTTTTAAAATGTCACCTATCTAGTAGCAGTTGGGCAATTAAGGCAAATCTAACGACACCTCAAATGTGAAAATCCGTTCAGCGGTTCTGGAGATACTAGGTAATAAAGAATAATACATACAAGATAGGCGCTAAAAACATAACCCTCCTGGCAGTCGGGTAAAAATAACCTCAAATTGCTTCTTTCATTCCTACAGAAATTACTTGTCTTTAACAAAAGAGTTCCAGCGATACATTCATACCTTTCCCTAACATAAACAGGATAATATTTATTTGAATTTAAATACACACTTCGATGCTAAACAAAATGACAGGAACAAGCGAGCGAAATTGCCTATTTCTTGTGAAGAGCGTATTTAAGCTAAAAAAAATTGTTTTTCTTGGAAGAATGGTAAAAGACATGTTTTTAGGGTTCCGTACACAAACCCCTTTATTGATAAATGTTGCTTAAAGTTAACTAGTTATTAGCGAATGTTTAAACATACATTTTTGATGTTTGCAAGTCACTTAACTTTAATCATTGTTTATGAAGCACTAGCTTTCCGCCCGCGGCTTCGCCCGCGTGGAGTTCGGTTATATCGCGCTTTTTAGATTTCCCTCGGGAATATCAAATTTTTCCGGGATAAAAGGTAGCCTATGTTCTTTCTCAGGGTCTAAAGATTGTCTGTGCCAAATTTCATCAACATCGGTTGTGAGGTTTAAGCGGGAAAGCGTAACAGACAGACAGACAGTTACTTTCGCATTTATAATATCAGTATGGATAAACGATGATTAAAGCTTCTTAGTTTTAATTTAAATAAATTAACAGGCAGATTTTTTAGCTCTTTTGGTACTTTATTATACAGAATGGTGCTGACAATACGACAATAAATTAAACATCGTATACCTCAACACATTCTCAATCTACCCATAAAAAATCATATAAATTAGTTTAGTCACAGGAAAGCATTTTTCACATTTTCTACATGATGTACATGTTGATAAGAAAGTGCTTACAGGTTAATGACCGCTGCATCCCGCGGTAAGTACTAAACTTTAATAATAATGGCGCCAAAAAACAAGTCTATACAGGACCGCGCCCGCTGATCGAAGGTCATTGAACTAATATTTTAAAGGATGATCTATTCCTTTTGCAATTTTATGCGATTTAGTTTGTTTGAAATTTTCATTTTTTTTATTTTTGATGCTAGGTTTTTTTCTATGGTTTAGGATTATTCCTATGAACCAGCATTGTTCGTGTTTTCATTTATTGTCGTATTGTCAGCACCACTCTGTATATAACTGGTGCCATGTGAAATACTTACACTTTTATACATTAAGGCAGTATTCGGTTTTGAGAACATCCAAGGTAGACTCTGCAACCCATTCAGCAGGGCATACTTCAATTGGACGTAGTTATGCAAAAAGGATCCAGTCAGCAAACTTGCTTTTGAGAAAATAGAGTTTGAAGTAAAATGTATACAATATGTAAAGAAAACCCTGTGGGTCGGACAGGGCATAAGGATAATAAAGGTTAGATAAACAATTGACCAAATATAATATAAAATTTTACGTAGGTAATCATCATAGTAACAACACTAATGAATTTTGAAGTAATTTTTTCCCCGGGAATTAATTCCAACTTCCCCGAAATTTGGATTTTTTTTTTGAAATTTATTACACTGGTATTTTTATGAGCGAATAGCAATGCGACCATGTGCCGTGTGCCCTGCCCCCCGCCGCCCGCGGAAGGGTTGCTTACCGCACATGTATTAAGTTACCTCTTTTTGCGAAATAATATTTATTTTTTTATAGGGGATTTTTTTTTTAAGTTTAGCCGGGTTTGCGTGCGTTAGTAGAATCAGTTATCGATACCTAACAATACCTTCACGGATCGCACAGGGTTTCTTCACATATTGTATATTAAAATAACATAACAGTAGATTTAAATTTCCTTTCAAATAATGGGTATTTTCCTATGCTTTTTTGCAGCTTTGATATTTTTTGCTTATACTAAAGTTGATGTGTAGGTTTTAGACATTTATGACAGTTACTCAAAAAACGGTTTTTGTGGATTGGATCCATTTTGCATAACTAAGTCCAATTAATATTTGTATGGTCTCCAGCCCACGTCCTCTTAGAAAGCGACACTATTTCAAGTCACGTATTTGCGTCAAACTCAAACGATTTTATTTGAAGTCGCGTGTCTCAAACGCAATCTTACGCACTTGGCCGGATTTCTAGGATACGTCAGAATGAGTTTTACCTTTAACGCGTAGTTTCTAAAGTCTTCGGTCAAACCAATGACAAAGTAATCATTTATTCAACCTTACAATTTCATCGGAACTTTTCTAATTAAAGAGAACCAATAGTACGATGGAATGGAAATTGGGTGGGAGTCATTATAAAATAGGTAGGTACCTGTTACCGTGATCCATTTTGTAGACTGCATAAATCACTACATAGTATAAAACAAAGTCGTTTTCTCTGTCCTTATATACCTATGTATGATTAAATCTTTAAATATCCAGATAGAGTGATTGAAGGGTGATGTATGTATTAAGGGATGATTATGATTTACTAGCGGCCGCCAGCGACTTCGTTCGCGTGGAGTTAGTTAAGCTTTGCACTTATGTATTAGTCGCAGCGTGATGTTATATAGCCTAAAGCCTTCCTTGATTAATGGGCTATCTAACGCATAAATAATTTTTCAAATCGGGCCATTAGTTCCTGAGATTATCGCGTTCAAAAAACAAACAAACATACAAACAAACAAACTCTTCAGCTTTATATATTAGTATAGGTGTAGTGGTGCCAATAACGTGCTGATATTTGGAACGAACTTCGCATAGTGCATAAAGGTTCATATTCTCCACCAGACAAAGTCTTGCCGCCAAGCGATTCGTCGTGTTCCGGCATGATGTCTGGTGAAGCCGTACGGAGGACGGGTCTGAGCAGTTGTGTTGCGATGTGTACCGGGTACGATGTGCCTAATGTTGTTGTGTCGGGAGTTTGGTCGTGGAGGGACTCCAGATCATCCTCTGGCGCAGCATCGTTGGTCGTGTTGTTGGGTTAAACATTGCATCACCTCGCTCAACTGCCGTCTTCCTTCCTATTCACTCAGTTTTTTTTAAGTGAATAGGCTTAATACGCTAGTGCGTTTTACCATCAACGATTGCATCACTGGTTACCATCAGGCGGGATTACAGTCAAGCACTAGTGTATAACTAAAAAAAAAAAAAAAAATGTACAAAAGTGGTAATGCACTTTTGTCCCTTCTTCTTTTTCCATTAAATGGCGGATAAATACTGTTATTGGCAGTTTTTCGCGTACATTACAAACGCAGGCTGAACCCTACAATATTTATCAAAAGACCCCCCACACACACACACACATTGAAAAGGTCTACAAAAACATCCTGATAGTGTATGTCTATCTATTAAGGATACGCCACAATAATATTATTTTGTCTGCTTTACTTTTTACGACAAATACTGGCTAATTTTCGAAATGATTCTAACCAATACTGCATTGATCCTTATCCAATTAAACACCTTAAATTTATTGTTGATTTAATATAGATCTATATGGCCCTTTACAGCACATGATTTAAATCAATATTTTACAGATTTGAAAATTGCGGGACGTAGCGTTTGCGGCGGTACCGACCGGCCGGGGTGGCGGGAGCGGCAGACCGCTATATTTTTGTAAACGTTCACAGTTTTTCTGTAGCGTATTCAGTATCAGCATTGTATCCGTGCGAAGCCGGGGCGGGTCGCTAGTAAAAACAAATATATGTTTCACCTCATCATCATCACCATCATCATCAACCTTTTTTATCGTCCCACTGCTGGGCATAGGTCTCCTCTCATACAGAGAAGGATTGAGCGTAATCGCCACGCTGGCTCAATGCGGGTTGGCGATTTCAGACCCAAAGTCCAGGTTTTCTCAAGATATTTTCCTTCACCTTCAGTCATTGGTGTCCAAGATATACTTAGAAAGTACATATAACTTTAGAAAAGTTACATTGGTAATTACCTGACCTGGAATCGAACCCGCGCACTCATACTTGAGAGGCTGGTGTTTTAACCACTAGGCCACCACGACTGTGTGTGTTTCACCTCATGCTTCAATGTAAACAAAATGCTTTATACTCAGTTGCTATTTTTCTACTTATATTTACAGAGTTACGGCGGCAAAGACTTCACTACAATTTGTAGGCTCTTCCTGCAATTTCCCACGAGACTCAAATGCCAAGAATAATCGCTAGACTATTGTTCTAAAGCGAGAGACACGATTGAGAACACTAGATGCAAGCTCAGCTTTGTAATAAACCTAGCACGATTAAAAATATATTTAATAATCAGCTTACACTGGTTCCACTGCAGAGCAGCATTCCTCTTAGTGAAAGGGGGTGGGTTGTAATCCACCTCATGGGCCCAGTGTCGGTTGGTAGATCTGACATGTATTCGAATAATTGGTTCTAGATATGCCAAATTTCGCACGATTTTTCTTTTACTATTTTGAGAGCATTAAAATATATAGACTAGATAAAGTTCTTTTAAATTAACACACTAATAATATAATATTTAAACCTAAAATATAAAACATTAAGGCAGCAATGAGGGAACACAAAAAAGGAGAAGTTAAAAAGAAAATATACAACGTGTAACATAAAGGGTATATACATAAGAAAGGCATGGCATCTTTACATGATATCAAACGATATTTAAAGGGTTTTTTTAATCCTATCTCTTCATGTTAGGAAGTTTTGAGGAAAAACACCGCCTGTGATAGGCTACTTTCATACTAGTCGCACAGAGATATTAAAGATATGTATCGGATTTTGGCAAGTAACGTGGTATGTACCTAGTAGTTATTAACGTATGTAGTGTGCTGCCACGTTTGTTATGATTTTATTTTAAGAAAAACACTAAACCGAAAATTTGGTACCAATTTTTTGAGTATTTTATTTTGAGTTGAAACCCTTCCGATATCGTTTGATATCATCTAAAGATGCCATGCCCTTGGTATGTATATACCCTTTATGTTACACGTTGTATAAGCCACGTCCACACAAAAGGGCTATCAGTATGATCATATCTAATCAGTACGATTGTTTTTTTAGTAGTTGCTTCTTTTCGAGTCAGAACTATAGCGCTGGTTTTCACTAATAGCTGATGTTACAAAAGCTGATGTGTATATCATAACGGCTCATCTGATCAAGCCGAGACATCTATCAGATTTTTCATATCGATTTCGGCTGTCGGCAGAAGTTACCACCCACGAGAAAAGGTCTTGCCACCAAGCGATACGCCGTGTTCCGTCATGATGTTTGGTGAAGCCGTATGGAGGATGATTCTGAGTAATTGTGGTGCGATGTGTGCCGGGTACGATGCGTCAAATGTTGTTGTGTCGGGAGTTTGGTCGTGGAGGGTCTCCAGATCAATCTCCATCTGGCGCAGCATCGTTGATCGTGTTGTTGGGTTTAGCATCACCTAGCTCAACTGCCGTCTTCCTTCCTACTCACTTAGTTTTTTTGAGTGAATAGGCTCTTAATAAACTAGCGCGCTTTACCATCGATGATTGCATCATTGCTTACCATCAGGCGGGATTGTGGTCAAGCACTAGTTTATAATTATATTTAAAAAAATCTTTTTTATACACGGCCGGAAATTCATTTCAAAAAACTATCATCATCATCAACCTTTTTTTATTATCGTCCCACTGCTGGGCACAGGTCTCCTCTCAGACAGAGAAGGATTGAGCGTAATCAGTTTTGTTAAAATTCTATACTAAAAACTATAGTTTTTGCATCTACATGAAGTTCCATCAGGCGGGATTGTGGTCAAGCGTTAGTTTAAATTTATAGAAAAAAAAAAAAGTTAAGATGTAAGTATGGCCGGGATAATTTTCGAAAAAGTGACGACAATTAGACGTGTATCACCGTTATCGGTAGTCAAATTAACTAAGTTTTTCTTGATACTGTTGCTGTGCTATGCAGACAATTTTTTCCAACTTAAGAAGCAACTAGCTTTCCACCTGCGGCTTCGCCCGCGTGTACTTCGGTTATATCGCGTTTTTTAGATTTCCTTCGGAAATATCAAATTTTTCCGCGATAAAAAGTACCGTATTATTTAATTTGGACTTCTAACTGTACGTCTGCAAAATTTCAAAGCAATCGGTTCAGTAGTTACGGCGTGAAAGTGGAACAAACAAACTCGCTTTCCGATTTATAATATTAGCAAGGATGGTTTAGAAATTTGCTTCAAAACTATGCAGATTCCACTGAATAGTCTCTTACGCAATTAGGGTGCTACATTCACTTGTTTTAAATGTATTATTTCGACGTCAGCTAAAAATACACTGAATAAAATGGTGAAACCATTCGACCGCGACACACAACAGACCACAACAGCTGCAAAGAGGCAGAAAATTCTCCACAAATACGTTGGAGAATTATATTTATTTTTGTGAACATTTATAGTGAGATCGGTTTGAATGTCAGCACCAAAAAGCTTAAAGGGGTAAAATACTGGGTAGTGAGAACATTATCCTGCAATCTAATGGATTTAACAAATATATTATATTATATTATATTATATTATATTATATTATATTATATTATATTATATTATTATATTATATTATATTATATTATATTATATTATATTATATTATATTATATTATATTATATTATATTATATTATATTATATTATATTATATTATATTATATTATATTATATTATATTATATTATATTTGGTCAAGTGTTTACCTAACCTTTATTACCCTTATGGGTCGGACAGGGTTTTCTTTACATATTGTATACGGACAAATCACACAGAAATGACCACCCACCCAAATGATATTTATCTAATGATATTTTTGTTGGGATAATGAGGTAACAAACAAGCTCATAATTTTGTGATTTGTCATGATGCCTTTTTGAAATTTTGTACATATATTCTTAACATAAAAATACATTTTTTTTGGGATGGGAAGTCTTCAAATGACATCTCCGGCTCTGGGAGGAGCGGAAGGGCGTGTCAGACTTTTACTGGCTAAAACCCATCCGTGTTTCTTCACTTGTCTGTGCGACGGCCAGGGCCATGGTTTCTTGCTTAACCAACCCGCAACCCTGACCCAGTAGGGCATCGGTCTTCGTGGACCCCGTCTCGATGTGCTGAAATCTCTTTGAGGCGCGTGTTATATCTATAACGAGTCATAATTCTAAGAAAAGTATTGTATTGTGGATTGTTTAGTTGATTCCGAAGATAGAATAACTTTTATAAAATTATAAAAACTGCTCGATGAGGTACTCTGAGATTGGCATTTCCTATAAATACGGTGACTCGTTCCTTAGTAGTGGGTCTTCATCGAGCCGTCGGACCGAGCACACTACCAGTTAAGTATCCTTAATATTTGTTATAGGCACATAATTCTTATGTGCCTGGTCTTATGTAATTTATATTGCTGATATTGCAAATGATTCTAAACATGTCCAGTGTGTAATGTTATAAGTAAATATATACATAATGTTTCTCCTATAATGTTTGCTTTAATATTATTTAATTACCCACACTCTGCTATCCTAATACGCGCGTGAAACACTACGCGCCGTCGCCGCCTAGTCTTTACCGAGCGGTGAGCTGCCCACTGCTCACCGCCTGCAGGCCCACATAAAAATACTGTACACGTGTTTCGGGTTTCGCATATACTAAAAATAACGTTGTACCTATATGGTGATTGGATTAGGAGCCCATGCTTCAAGGGAAGATCAGTCATGATAGAGTTTTTACTTCCACCCTACCTGTAATCATTGCTGCCCTACCACCCTCTCTCTACTGTGGCTGCCCCTCCATCATCATCATCATCAACCTATATCAGTCCACTGCTGGACGTAGGCTTCTCCTATTTCACGCCATTCAACTGCATTTCCTGCTACTCTCATCCAATAAACAATTTATAACACATGATGAAATCATTCATGTTGAAATTAACAAAGTCACACAATTCACAATTGGTCTAACTGCAATGCTTCGATATCGCCTTCGCGTTGTGCAGGTCAGACGGCAGTCGCTTCACGGAAAATACCGAAGTTTAGCCAAAATCAACAGTTAGTGTCGCGACACATCTGCGGAACGTACGGCGCTGAAAGTTCGGCTAAATACGCTCGCAGTATATTTCAAGTACTCTATGACACATCAGCCAAAATTACGCCGCGTTCGGCGTAGGGCCTAATCTTCCTTCGAGCAATTTTTTCAGCTAAAACGCATTTAATGTATTTTGCATAGCAAGTGACACATCACGCGATGCCTTGCGCGACTGAAAGTTCGGCGGGCGTAGCTGAACGTTCGGCGTGTGTTGTGCATCGCGCGCGTGGCGGTAGCGAACAGCGGCAACGTCTTCTAAGCACTCTGTAATAGCTAATATTCTAATTAAATCCATTTTTCTGGGCAATTCAGGTACGTTACAAAAACCGCACACCATAAAGTGTCGACACAGACAGACTGACGATGACGCCGCGTTTTGACCGTTTCATTTGTCATAACAACTGAATATTGCGACTAACACTTCAGCTGCTGAGCTTTCGGTGCCGTACGTTTCGCAGATGTGTCGCGACCCTTACTGGTAAAGCGGAGCCCAGACTCCAAAGCTGAAAAAGCTTCGGATGCGACTGGAATTAACGCTGAGATGATGTTGATGATTGAAATTATCAAAGTGAGAACGATGACAATGGCATCTAGATTTCAAATAGCCTCACCATCCCATAGAACCCTTGCACTCTGCCACCAACCTGAAGCACAATAGCGTGAATACAAATGACGATCAGAATACAATCGATATCTCTATTGAGCTGTGAAATCCCAATACCACGCCTTAGTACATAGCTCGTTTTTCAAAATCATCAATTTAGATTTAATCCCCTTAAGATACGATTCAATTTTCTTTGTAAACGAATTCTCTGTGGATTTATATTTTGCATTTGGGTTGAATCTGATGTGAACTTAAATATTAGCCGCGGGCGGTTTTTCCTGTGTAGAGAAACGGGAAGGAATGTGTTGGATTTTGTCTGGAGGAAAATCTTACAGCGTAGGTATGCCACTTATTGCATTCGTAACATGCCTAGAAAACACTTGCTTGGAACATTTAATTTTTAAATACAATAAAGTTAATTTTAATATCCCAACAAGGTGGACCGATGTCCTGGTGAAGGTCGCGGGAAACCGATGGATGCGGGCAGCACAAGACCGGTCATTGTGGATAGTTTTGGCGGAGGCTTTTGACCAGCAGTAGACCTCTATATGCTGATAAGAAGATAGTTAATTTAAGCAGACAATTTATTATTACGTTGACAATTTCAATGGTCTATCTATTACGGTTCATGAAATACAGTTCACTGACAGACAAACGGACAGCGGAGGCTTAGCATTAAGATTGGAACCTTTCGTCTACTGAACCCAAACACTAGTAAAGGCTTTCATTACGACCGATTTGGGTGGTTATCTTCTATCACTACGCAAGTTACGTCATCCATAAATTACGTGACTCAAATTCCAAGATTTTTGGAGCCCCTACTAAATCTTTCCCTACCTCCCACGTTGTGACGTCACGTATTTTCCATTTTAAATAACCGTTATAATAATATTGTTATCTAAAATTTGCGTCAGTTAAGACTTTGAGTACTTTGGATGTACATACATGTCATGAAGCTCGAGACCTTGAAACTTGGCGTCACAGTTTGTTGAAGACTTCCCTTCAGCGTTGTAACGTAATTTATGGAAACATATCCCTTACATGGAATTTTAATGTGGCTTAAAGTATTTCTAGTAACGACATGCGTATCTAAACGTCTCTTTGGAATCATTTTTTTTTTGTAAATATAAACTAGTGCTTGACTGCAATTCCACCTGATGGTAAGCAGTGATGCAATCGTTGATGGTAAAGCACACTAGTATATGAAGAGCCTATTCACTCAAAAAACCTGAGTGAATGAGGAAGACGGCAGTTTAGCGAGCTGATGCAATGTTTTTTTTTTTTTAAATAATTATAAACTAGTGCTTGACTGCGATCCCGCCTGATGGTAAGCAGTGATGCAATCGTTGATGGTAAAGCGCACTAGTTTATTAAGCCTATTCACTTAAAAAAGTTAGGAATAGGAAGGATGACGGCAGTTGAGCGAGGTAATGCAATGTAAAACCCAAGACCAACACGACCAAACGATGCTGCGCTATTGATCTGGAGCCTCTCCACAACCAAACTCCCGACACACCACGTTTGGCGCATCGTACACGCCACACATCATATCACAACTGCTCAGACCCGTCCTCCGTACGGCTTCACCAGACAACATGCCGGAACATGACGAAACCCAACAACACGACCAACAATACTGCGCCTGAGTGAGATTGATCTGGAGACTATCCACGATCAAACTCCCGACACAACAACATTTGGCGCATCGCTCGTACCTGGCACACATCGCAACACAACAGCCTGCTGCTCAGACCCATCCTCCGGACGGCTTCACCAGACAAAATGCCGGAACACGACGAATCGCTTGACGGCAAGATCGCTTTTCCTGGTGGGTGGTAACTTAAAGGTAAACGGCGGTTCACACGCTGTATGGAGGTGAAAAAAAGGAAATACTGGCATGAATAGAGGCACATATTAACACAACTACGCCACTTATTTTAACATACGCCTTTCTTCAGGCCATTCTTTCTTTTTTTACATAATATTAAAATAAGCGGCGTAGTCCTTGTTATTAGAACAAACGGGGATGCTGCCCATATTAATAAGACAAACGGCATAGTTACTATTAGTTAAACAAGCGAAGTAGTAATAATGAATTAAATTGAGCGGTGTAGTATTTTTTATAAAAAGGAACGGCGTATTTGTTATTATTAAAACAAGCGGCGTAGTAATTCTTATTAAAGCCAGTAGCGTAGTCCTATTTAAGTACATTCAATTGAGTAAGTTTTGGGGTGTAATTCTAAAAATGATACATGACATGATATAATGTTCCCATTGTTGAGACACAGGCCTCCTCTCGGTGGAAGTGAGTGGGCCGTCATCCATTACGCGGGCCCAGTGTCAGTTAGTAGATGTCACATGTCTTCAAATGGTTGGTTCTAGAATATACCGGTTTCACAACACATTGTTTCCACAATGAATTTAACATGAATGATAAATGGTTTCATTTTATAAGCAGCTTGTACAAACACTTTTATACGTCAATCTTATTTTAAACCTAGATGACGTATGAGGTCGGTGTTTTTGAAAGGACGAAATAGACACAGAGGTCAAAGTCTCACTTAAAGTCCAGACATAATCTGAGTCAAATCATATTTACGAGCGTATAGATGAATGGCTGAAATGTGGCTGTCTTCGTGGACAAACTGTACGAGAGTCACCTACTCTGGTACGGCCACGTCTTACGAAAACGTATGTTCCGGGGGTAATCCGCCGGGCTGGAACAAGCGGGGTAGGCCAAAGAAATGCTGGCTTGACGCTGTAAGAGTCATCTCATGCATGTCATCATCATGCGTGCCAAAATCAAATCAAAATTGTTTATTTCAAATTAACCATCAGTTGGTGCTTTTGAATAGTCAATGTCGGTCAGTCCAAGAAAAGTGAAGCTAAATTGCACGTTCTAAAGCGTAGATCTCTATGGAGAAGAACGTGCAAGAAACTCCATGGACAGTCTTTTAAAATCATAATATGGGTTACATGTCTTCGTTACATATTTCTGTTGCTTCTATCATGTGAGCACAATGTATAATCTCACACCACATGATGCTAAAGATCGCGCCAAATGTCTGGTGAAGCTGTACTGA
Organism: Sesamia nonagrioides; assembly: GCA_017933935.1. Classification (NCBI taxonomy): domain Eukaryota; kingdom Metazoa; phylum Arthropoda; class Insecta; order Lepidoptera; family Noctuidae; genus Sesamia; species Sesamia nonagrioides. Next base: position 450,034 of record JADWQK010000341.1, read on the forward strand.
GGACGGATCTGAGCAGTTGTGTTGCGATGTGTGCCGAGTACGATATGCCAAATGTTGTTGTATCGGGAGTTAGGTCGCGGGTCTCCAGATCAATCTCCCTCGGACGCAACGCGTTGTCGTGTTGTTTTGTATTTAACTTGCATCACCTCGCTCAACTACCGTCTTTCTTCCTATTCACCAGGCTCTTAATAATCTAGCGCGCTTTACCATCAAAGATTGCAACACTGCTTACCTTCAGGCGGGATTGCGATCAAGCTCTAATTAATAATTATTTTTAAAAAAAGTTTAACATAAAAGCAGCAGCGTTGTCTTTATTTTAAATGATGTCCTTTTTTTTATGGGACAAAACCCGCCACACTGTTCCCAACCCACTGCAACTCCTGAAAGCCAGAATCAACAGTGGAGACCGCCAGAAAAACGCCGAGCAATGAAGCTCGACGAGTCCCGGAGAAACGATTCACGGTCTTGGGTCCCGCAACGAAATTGATCAGAAAAGAATAGCGGAGGAGTAAGAAAAAAGATATTTTTTCCACTTCCCTCCATAATAAGCAGGAGACAGGACAGAACTAGGCCAATCGGCACAAAAGGACATTATTGCAACTGGGAGAAGCCCAGATTGCCAAGCACCACGGAATAACATTTGATTAAGTTAATGGGTCCTAAGTAGGTATTTGCTGTTACAATTGATTCCAATAATAGGTATGGTAAAAGCGCCTGAACGCACGGAAATTAGTTCTAGTTTCTACAAGGTCCGTATAATAAACAACTCCGGATGTAACTTGTACACTATCCAACATAATATTGCGTTCATTCTGCCAAAGAATACACTCCCACAAGATGTGACGTGCGGACTGTTCAAATTCACAGTTCGATGTAGAACACTGACACAAAGGCGAAGGAACAAGTTTAAAAGAATACAGTTTACTTTTAAAGTTGCCATGACCTGTGAGAAATTGGGAAACGCAGTGGTCAACCTCCAGCCACGTCTTAGCCAGCCGATCGCCAACGGATGGAAAGAACAGATGGAGAATGTACTAAATGTACAATGTACTACTCCTCGCGGAGTAGTACATTGAAGCACGTCGCTGTACTTCAAGATCGACTGGAAGTACACCTGCCAGAACGGGTAAGGCTTCAGAACTGACTGTTCTATACACCTTGCATAAAAATATCAATGCCAAACGTTGGCTTTGAAGCAGTTTACGTCGCGCCGCCCCTATGCTGGCCCTATCGGCCCAAACAGGTGCACCGTAGCACATACATCCTAAGTGGGTAGCTCCATATATAGTTTTTAAAGTTAGGAATGATAGACCCCAAGTTGCTTTGGATATTCTAGTTAGGGCATAAAAGTTCCTTTTAGCTTTTTCGCCAACTATTTTTATATGTTCGACAAATGAAAAATTCCTTTCTAAGACCATACCAAGGTAGCATACGGATTGCTGTTTTTTAACGGGAACGTTATTAAATTTAATAGTAGGCAATGATGTAAGATTACCTTTTAGTAGAAGTTGATAGGTTTTATGCGGCGCAAATGATGATTTATGATGTCTGAAATAAATGTATAAATAAATATAGAATGCTATACTAATTAAGCGAATCTCATTGTTATATATTTTTTTTCTTTTTTCTTATTATGCCATCTCGTAGTTGACCTTGAGAGGTCGTGATTATTTAACCGGACTATCCTGTGGCTGCCTTAATTGATTTTAAATCCTCCTACCAGGGTCATATAAAGACTAAGCGACAGCATGCTAAGGGCACCCCCTGTGGGGAACGAACCTCGGCTTGGGGCGTCTCTGGAGAGAACAGCAAGGAACGTTATGAATGTGTATATCAATGTATATATAAAAAAAAAGAAACAACAAAAGAAATAACTTTCAATATTTCAAAATTGGAACCAACTCCATCCCAAGCCTTTTTGTCCTCGATATAAAATTTAACAGTATAAAAGCTTTGCTGGTACAACTTCCGTTTAATGAATTATTTGAATTGATTAATCTTGAACGCGGCTTGGAAGGTTCTTATAAAAGCGTATATACACTTAAATGAAATACAAAATACCTCATCAAAATTGTTCCCGAATACTTTTACAAAAACTAGCTTGAAAACTAACTTTCCGCCCGCGGCTTCGCCCGCGTGGAATTCGGTTATATCGCGATTTTAGTTTTCACTCGGGAATATCAAATTTTTCCGGGATAAAAAGTAGCCTATTATTTAATCCGGCCGTCTAACTTTACGTCTGCAAAATTTCAAAGCAATCGGTTCAGTTGTTACGGCGTGAAAGCGGAACAAACAAACTCACTTTCCGATTTCTAATATTCATCATCAACCTTTTTATCATCCCACTGCTGGGCACAGGTCTTCTCTCATACAGAGAAGGATTGAGCGTAATCACCATGCTTGCTCAATGCGGGGTGGCGATTTCAGACTTAAAGTCCAGGTTTCCTCAAGATGTTTTCCTTCACCTTCAGTCATTGGTGTCCAAGATATACTTAGAAAGTACATATAACTTCAGAAAAGTTATTTTGGTACTTGCCTGACCTGGAATCGAACCCGCGCCCTCATACTTGAGAGGCTTGGTTTAAACCACTAGGCCACCACGACGTTTCTAGTATTAGTAAGAATTAATTAACATGCGAGATCGACGACACGATAATATCATAACAACAAACAACTAAAAACAACAATCAACAAAACAACAGCAACAATCTGAAATCATTCAACAATTTCTTGCCATTTTTCCTACATTTTAGTACTGATCATTGGTTTGTGCTGAGCTGTTCCATTAGTTCGCTGTTAAGGTGCCTCTCCACAGCTATCCACACCTAAATTGCGCACGAGAACTCAGCTTTATTTATACTAGCGATGCCCCTCGGTTTCACCCGCATAAAAGTCAATCCCGTAGGAATACCAGGGTAAAAAGTATCCTACGTAGTATTCTAATTTATAAACTATATTATTTAAAGTTATTAAAGTTTTATCAAAATTCATGCAGTAATTTTTGGCATGAAAGAATAATAAGCATCCATAAATCTACCCATTTATCCTTCCTTTTATAAAATTTTAACCGACTTCAAAAATAGGAGGGATTTACCGGTTACTCCAAGACGCCTGGACCGATAGTGTATACTTCCCAGGTGATCCCATAGTCATCAAATCAGGATCTCATAATGGAAGACCAGAGAAATCATGGCGCGTATATAATATCGTAGGGGCGGCTAGTGCATTTCTAAGTATTTTCATTAAGTTTTTTAAAGTACTACAACTTACTAAAGGTCTGGAGTAAATCTAATGATAGAGCTGGGAGACAGTCGAGGGAACTCCTCAAAGATTCACAGCAGCTACCTTGTGTTTGTGCTTGATTAATTTGTTTTAATAAAAGTTTTACATCTAGATGGAATATGATTGCCATTAGGGGTCTTTTTATGAAGACAAAGGACAATTAAAGGAACTCCTCAACGGTGTAGACTTAATTCATTTATATTGATGAGAACTTTACATCCATATGAGTTAAAATGAAGGTCTGACCATATACAGTCGAGGGAATTCCTAAAAAAAATACAGCATTGAAGTTCAATAACAATGATAATAAATGCAATAAATAATATAAAACAAGATACTGAATTTGATTTGCAGCCTCCGTGGCGTAGCGGTAGCGGCCGCGACCGCTGCGCAAGGTGGCACGGGTTCGATCCCCGCACAGTGCAAGTATTTGTATCCATGAATATGAATATTTGCACTGGTCTGGTTGTGCCTCTGAAAGCACGTTAAGCCGTTGGTCCCGGTTGCCATACAAACATCTATTGGCAGTCGTTACGGGTTGTTGGATCCCTCTAAAGTCCAACAATTGGTCTAATTGCAATACTTCGATGTCGCCTTCGGGTTGTGGAGGTCAGACGGCAGTCGTTTCACGGAAAATATCGAAGTTTAGCCAAATCAGCAGTTGGCCTGGTAAAGCGGACCCCGGACTCCAAAGCTGAAAAGGCTTCGGATGCGACTGGGATTAACGCTGTGGTGATGATGACTGAATTTGATTTGCGTAATCGCGTCATCTCTAGCAATGCTTACTTTCATTTTGGTCCCATAACAATTTTATAGATCTAGAGTTGAGGTTGAATCTACATTTATAGAAATCTTTTCATTAGTTTGGTTTTTAAACCAATATTACGGGTAAAAATTAAAGTAAACAAAATTACGTCGTTTTCTTGCAGACCTTTTCCCAACTATGTTAGCGTCAGCGTCCAGTCTGACCGGATGCAGCTGAACAGTACTTTTCACAACTAAAAAGTGTATTCGAAATTCGGTGTCATTGGTTTTTTATATTCCTTTTTGACTTCCTAAATTAGTTAGTTTTCACTTTTTAGTGTTTTTTTGGAAGTCGGTTGTTCTTTTTTTTGTAAAAAAGTTTATAATATCACTAGCTACACCCCGCCGTTTCACCCGCGTTAGTCTCGAGCCCGTGGGAATATCGGGATAAAAACTATCTTATGCGTTATTCCTAGTTATAAACTATATGTTTGCCACATTGCATCCAATTCTGTTTAGTAGTTTTTGCGTGAGAAGAGTAACCAGAAATTTTCGCATTTAGTAGGTTACGTTAGGATAAACGAAAAAGTGGGAAGGACGAGTATGTAGAGGAGGTCGTCTACTACTCATCCGCTACATGCGACCAAACTACTGCTTGACCGAAATCCCGCCTGATGGTAAGCAGTGATGCAATCTTTGATGGTAAAGTGCTAGTTTATTAAGAGCCTATTCACTCTAGCCTTGGAGACTTTTAAATTGTAGACCGACGGCATTACCGCCACTGGCAAATTTTTCCAGTCCCTCGATGTACACGATATAGAAGAAGAGTCGACACACTTCGTTTGAATCGTAGTGATGTCAACAACGTAGGGGTGGATATTCGCTGTACGACGGGTCGTCCCATGATGGAACGGAGATGGGGGAATTAAACCATGCAATTTCCCCGCACACTCTTCAAAATGCATACTACAGAACACCGACGAGCTGGCTACTCTTCGCCTGTGCTCCAGGCTTTAGAAACCGTTTTGCAAACTTAAATACATCATTTCAGCCGAAAGACGTCCACTGCTGGACATAGGCCTCCCCCAAGGTTCTCCACGACGACCGGTCCTGCGCCTCCCGCACCCAGCGGTTTCCCGCGACCTTCACCAGATCGTCGGAAAACTTAAATACGATAGGATTCATTTGACTGAGAGATAATTAGCGTTCCGTACTCCAAGAGTAGGTGTTTAGGATTAAAAGACTAGCTTCCGCGACCACAATTTATATACTCCACGTCACTATTAAAAACAAAACGTCAATGTCTTTGACGGATGATTCGAAAAAATATCGGTACGGGCGAGTGTTTTCTGAGTAAGAATTTACTATCGGGAATAATTCTACATATAAGTGATTAAAATCCAGTGCACAGAAAGAAAAGAAAGATTTTTTTTTATTCCGCAAAAACAAAACGCACTTTACAACTAAATACCATAAAATTACAATAACAAACAAAATATAGGGGAAAAAATAATAATAATATCACCAAAAGTCTCGTAATCTATACATGCAAAACTGCGATTGGCGATTGGTTGGTATGTACCTAGTGTTATCCAGCGGATTCTCCAAACTAGATCGGCAGTTTTAAAGATAGAGAATGCATGCGACTGGGCACGGTCTAAATGATCTATTAATATATTATAGTACACGACAATACAATACAGAACTCACCATATAAGACGTAATTCACGTAATACATTGGCAGCAGCTGGAACGAGCAACAACGGGTAAGGTAAGTCCTCAGAACTGTTATAAAACCGTGTAGATAGGCGGCTGTTGACACATTTTATAAGGGGTAGGCTTGTGACGCATTGGGGCATTGCAAAGATTATCTGGAACTTAGATAAGCCCAAAATTATGTTCAATGAACGGGTCACTCCGGGACCGGTTGCCGTTGCCGCTCGAAGTTGCTTCAGAATATGTATACCTCGGGCAATCTAATATAAGTCGTTGCAATTAGGGAAAAACATCTTCGAGAAGGAGGCAAATAGGAGGATCCAGCTGGGATGGGCAGCATTTGGGAAACTTCGTCGGGTATTTTCGTCGCCCATACCCCAATGTTTGAAGACTAAAATCTTCAACCAGTGCGTCCTACCCGTCATGACATACGGAGCTGAGACGTGGACAGTAACGGTAAGACTAGTCCATAAATTTGAAACCGCTCAGCGAACTATGGAGCGGGCTATGTTGGGCGTCTCTCTGAAGGACCTGAGGTGATTCGACAGAGGACCAGAGTCACCGACATAGCTGAGGGGATTAGCAAGCTGACTTCAGCTTGCTAACGGCAACCGATGGGGTAAACGAGTCCTCGAGTGGAGACCGCGTCTCGGCAAACGTAGCCGCCCTTGGGCGAGATGGAGCGACGACATCAAAAAGGTGACTGGTAGTGGCTGGCGGAGAACTGCTCAGGATCCAGCTTGTTGGCGTGCCATGAAGGAGGCCTATGTCCAGCAGTGGACGAGTAGAGGCTGATGATGATGATGAAAGCTTATACAGGTAGCTCAGAGCGAGATTTACATTTGTGGTAGCAAGAGAATCGTGGGCTGCCGTATTATACAGTAGGTAAAAGCTGTTCCAGACTTAGTAATAGCTTGAGACAGATAACCAGCCTGTCCTCACAAATGAAGTAGGAGGCGACCTGACGCTGCCGGCAGTAGTGCGGAGGATGGTCGGTAGCGCAGAGTCGTGGGACGCAGTGGTGTCCTTCTGCGAGGACGTGATGTAGCAGAAGGAAGCTGCGGAACGGGAGAGGCAGATCTCAACTCCCTTCCCAGGCCGCAGAAGATGCACCGGGCGCCGAGGAAGGGCGGATAACGCTCTCTTCCGTCCCCCATGAATGGGCCCAGGGGCGAGGAACATAGGGAAGTCCCCGCCCCTTATTCGATGGACCCCGAGGTGGAGGCGCGCGCGAGTCTCGGCGCGCGCCTCTGAAGCGATGCACGGGGTAGTTTAACACCCCACTACCCCGTGCAGGAGACGAGGCCTGGACAGAGCGGGCCAGCACGAGGGTATGAGGCCGTGGAAGAATTTAGACTCCCGCGGTCCCACGCGTGCTCGTGATAGAAGAGACACCAGGGTGGTTTTAGTCAATAAAAGTCTGACAGACCCCGTCGCCCACCCCAGGGCGGCGGACATCCTATGAGGATTTCCACCCCGGAAAAAAAACAAAGACTTAGAGAACTTAACTTAACTTACTTAGACTTAGAGACTTAGGGTTTTTTAGAGTATTAGCTTGAGACAGGTAACCAGTCTGGTGACAGATGATGGAGCCCTCTGCCACCCGTATTATCTACCTGCATTATATTTGTATATAAACTAAGATTTCCAGAATAATTGTCTCTCAAACGTTCTATAGTCGTTCGCAACATCAAAGAAGTCTTTCCACAGTCGATCTATTATTGCTCATGAATTTTCAAGTCACTTCCCGACTTCACCACAAAATCTAAATTAAACTTTAACAAATCAAAGTGAAATCATTTAGAAATAAATTCGAGGGAAATAACAGTAATTAATATTGAAAACGTGCTTGCGGTTTTTAAAAGAATGTTTGCTCGCTTTTTAAATCCTCCGCCATTCATTTCAACTGACCTTAATTTTTCAAACAAAAACAAGGCACGGAGAAATCAGGTTTACGAACTTTTATCAAAGAGATTTAAGAAAACTTCCAAAACACAATTATAATCAAAAGTAATAAATTGTAATTATAAAAAATAAAAAGTCATTCATTTAAATTAGGCTGACAATCAGTCTTTTTTTATTTTTATTTTAAAAAGAGTGTCCGTAGAGTTCCTTGCCCGTTCTTCTCCACAGCTACCGATGGAAAATTCCGGGCAAGAAACTGACTGACGGTTTGACAATTCGAAAGCACCTTTAATTGGTTTTTGTGAAATAAATTGTGTTCTTGTATTTTTCGGTTTTTGCTACCAACTTCCGAATCGCAGTTACCACACTGCCGCCGACCGATTTATCGTGTTCCGGCATGATGCCTGGTAAAGCCGTACGGAGGACGGGTCTGAGCAGTTGTGTTGCGATGTGTGCCGGGTACGATGCGCCAAATGTTGTTGTGTCGGGAGTTTGGTTGTGGAGGGTCTCCAAATCAATCTTCCTCTGGCGCAGTATCGCTGGTCGTGTCGTTGAGTTTAACTCTGCTTCACCTCGCTCAGCTGCTGTTTTCCTTCCTATTCACTCAGTTTTTTTGAGTGAATAAGCTCTTAATAAACTATAATAGCGCGCTTTACTACCAACGATTGCATCATGGCTTACCCTCAGGTGGGATTACGGTGAAGCACTACCTTATAATTACAAAAAAAAGTTATTTCAGATTTTGCTACCAACTTCCGAAATTTCAATTCACGGTTTTTTTCCCAAGTTTTCCAATTTTTACAGGCTTATGGTATAGTCACACGCGCTAATATGTCAATAATTGGAAACTTGAAAAAGCGAGTTTTGCATAATCGAGATTAGTTGCTAATTTAAAAGAAATCTTTATATTATAAACCTAACTACTGTCAGAATAAAGTTCAAAGTACAAAAAATTTCAAGTAAAAGATTTTGTGCAAGATAAAATGAACGAAACAGAAAATAAATATAAATTTCTTTAAGATAAAACCATCAACGACCTTACCCATTTTCATCTAATCTTTTTTAATCCAATCTTAACTACGAGTGCTTCCGGGCTAACATGAATCGATTAAATGGACTCTCGATAAAATCTGTAGGCTACTATCGGGAACCCAATTGTAATCAACTTCGGAATCGGAGTTTTATTAAGAATAGTCCGCCAGGACAGATCTCTTAGCTATTCGTATGACTTTAGTAGCTTGATGTGATGTAGAAGTTACATGGCTACAGGGATCTTTTACCGTTAGCACCTTTCTTTCTTCTTCTTTTACATGCTTTTTATTAGCTTCACTTGTATGTTTGCTTGCTTGCTTGTTTGCTTGTTTATTTGTCCGTCTCTAACTCTTTGGACTACGAGTGAGCGGCTCATTACTCTGTAAAATATCCCACCGTTTTAATACGTTCGTTCTTTTTTTTTTTTTTTTTTTTAAAGAATATCGAACTAAAATGTTGAAAATAAATATAGTTTAAAAAACTTATAAAACATGCTTTTAAAAATATCAAACTAAAAATTTAAAAATATTTTTTTAAAAAAGCGTGAGGCGCTTAATATATACAGTATGTTAACTAACAGAGGGCGTTCCCGTTAACCCGAAATAGTATAGCATACAATATACATGCTAAAAAAAATATTTCCATTCGAAAACAAAATGTTTTAAATTTTTTTCCAATAAGAAAATATTCAATAAAAATTTTAAATTGACATGTAAAAGAAACACACTGTACACGAGAACATGAAAGACGGCAACGTCGCAATTTATTTATACATGACGACTACTATTTTGATTTAAATCAGGAGGTTTCAAATTTATTTCCAATTAGATTTTTTTTTTATTCGGATTTTTTATGCTTATTTTTCTATGCTGATATTTTTTATTTTAATCTATTAATGATATATATTAACGAGTTTAAGGGAACGCCCTCTGTTATTTAACATACTGTATACAAAAAATATGGCACAAAGCGCCCCACGCTTTTTTTTTTTGATTTTTTGACATTTTTACAAGAAGGTTTTTTTAGTTTTTTAAACTATATTTTTCAACCTATAGACATCCACTGCTGAACAAAGACCGTGTTCTATGCTACCTTTGTACATTGATTCAGCATTCCGGCAGCTGACGCGGCCTACTTCAAATATTGTTATAGTTGCAGATTACACGCATAGAATACTAAGATGTTTGTACATTTGTGTGTGAGAAAAAGTAGTTTATAAGCTGTATTATTATGTAATTAAATCAGATTAGAATTTATTCTTGTCCCATTACCCCTCACTGTGCTAACCACTCACTATCCGCTTGTTACCTTAGGTCTCTTGGTGCAGACATCCCGCACTTATTTATATATTTATTTATCACAAACTATATGGTAGGTCAGGGCTGTAGGGCTTATAGATTTTAGTTTAGGTTCTTTTTTTATTTACCATAACGGCATATGCACTACCGCTATCTTTATTAGAGGTGGTCGTACAAGCCGTAAGCATCATACATGTGTAATTTCTTCCAAAATACCGCAGTGTCTCAAGACAAAAGTCTTCGACCAGTGTGTGTTGCCAGTGATGACGTATAAAGTGGAATTGAGACGTGGTCGCTCACAATGGGCCTTATAAGAAGGCTCAAGGTCTCCCAATGGGCAATGGAGAGGGCTATGCTTGGGGTTTCACTGCGCGCTCGATACAGGAATGAGGAGATCCGCAGAAGAACGAGAGTAACTGACAAAGCCCGAAGAATTGCAACACTAAAGTGGCAGTGAGTCGGGCACATTGCCCGTAGGACCGATGCCCGATGGGGCCGACGCGTTCTCGAGTGGCGACCACGCAGACGCAGCGTGGGTAGGCACCCGACAAGGTGGACCGACGAACTGGTGAAGGTCGCGGGAAACCGCTGGATGCGGTAGGCGCAGGACCGAACATCGTGGAGAGCCTTGGGGGAGGCCTATGTCCAGCAGTGGACGTCTTTCGGCTGAAATGATGATGATGATGTGTAACTTCTTTATTGGAAAAGGTAAAAAATATAGGAACTCAAATTAGCATTTTGCCATTTATTTCAAGTTTCAACGACGAAATTGTTGCCGCAGTGGCTGGGCGATCGACTGTTGCACTGGGTGTCGTAGGTTGCGCCGGGATCGCATATCGTGGTCAGTGGGGCCCGGATAGCTTTCGAGTCCACCATGAAGTATCTGGGATTGGTGCTCGACAGCCGATGGGAATTCGGGCCCCACTTCCGGCGACTGGCGCCCAAGCTGATGGGTGCAGCAGGCGCGCTATCAACGTTGCTTCCCAACATGGGGGGCCCGAGCGCCGCCTGTAGGCGGTTATACGTGGGAATCGTGCGGTCCATGGCCCTGTATGGGGCCCCTGTGTGGGCGATGGACTTGACAGCCGGATCACTCGCCATTCTGCGCAAGCCGCAGAGGGCGATGACCGTCAGGGTCGTCCGCGGGTACCGCACGATTTCCTACGAGGCGGCTTGCGTCCTGGCCGGATCCCCGCCCTGGGACCTAGAGGCGAAAGTACTCGCGTCATTGTACCGATGGCGCGAGGAAGAGCGGAAACGGGGCTCCAGTCCGGTGCAGCGGCAGATCGAGCTGCACCGAGAGGAGCTCCGTCAGGTCCTGGTGGCAGACTGGCGGCAGAGGCTTATGCGCCCTACCGCCGGCCTCGTTACCGTCGAGGCGATCCGGCCATTACTCGACGACTGGCTCGGGAGAAGGCACGGCTCCCTGTCGTTCAGGGTGACGCAGGTGCTGTCGGGGCACGGCTGCTTCGGCAAGTACCTGCGTCGCTTAGGCAGGGAGCCGAACGCTCGGTGCCACCACTGCGTCCAATGCGGGGAGGACACGGCGCAGCACACGCTCTCTGAGTGTGTAGCTTGGGAGGAGCAGCGCCGTGTCCTCACAAATGAAGTAGGAGGCGACCTGACGCTGCCGGCAGTAGTGCGGAGAATGGTCGGTAGCGCAGCGTCGTGGGATGCAGTGGTGTCCTTCTGCGAGGACGTGATGTCGCAGAAGGAAGCTGCGGAACGGGAGAGGGAGATCTCAACTCCCTTCCCGAGCCGCTGAAGACGCACCGGGCGCCGAAGAAGGGCGGATAACGCCCTCTTCCGCCCCCCATGAATGGGTCCAGGGGCGAGGGACATAGGGAAGTCCCCGCCCCCTATGGACCCCGAGGCGGAGGCGCGCGCGAGTGTCGACGCACGCCCCTGAGGCGATGCGCGGGGTAGTTTAACACCCCACTACCCCGGGCAGGCAGGAGACGGGGCCCGGACAGACCGGGCCAGCACGAGGGTGTGGGGCCGTGGAAGAATTTAGACTCCCGCGGCATCAAGCGTTTGCTCGTGATAGAAGAGACACCGGGGTGGTTTTAGTCAATAAAAGTCTGACAGACCCCGTCGCCCAACCCAGGGCGGCGGACATCCTATGAGGATTTCCACCCCGTAAAAAAAAAAAGGTGTCGTAGGTTCGATTTCCGCACGGAACAAAAAATTGTGTTGCCTACAGGTTGTTATTCCAGGTCGAGCTGTTTGAATGTGTGATTTTAAATGTTTGTAAACGCACCCACAGGAACACATATAAATAAATATAAATACATCTTTCATTATACAAAATTCTCCTGTCACAGTATTTGTCCTCGAACCCCTCCAAAACCGCTGAAAAGGTTTCAAAGAAATTTCGATATACATTTGTTAGGCCTGAGAATAGGTTTTTATCTATTTTTTATACTACTACTACTTACACGGGTGAAACCGCGGAGCCCAAATAGACTCAATAAATACAGTGAAACCTGGTTAAGTGAGACATCGAGGGACCTGCAATGTCGTTATAGAGGTATTCCACTTACCCAGTGTCTCAAATATACAGGTATAAATAAATATCTGTCTCATTTACAGAGGGTTCCATTAATAGAGGTGAGAATACAGGTTATTTCAGTTTTTTTTTTATTTCAGTATTTCAATTATGAATATCGAGCCTTCGCGCGAAATCTTTCCTTTTCTTTAATCATCGGTAGTTAAAACATGACGCGTAAGTTGAAAGAACTTTGATTATAACTTAGCTGTTTTCTCTGCGGTATGCCAATAACATCGGCTGCTGGCAGAAGTTACCATCCACCAGACAAAGTCTTGCCGCCAAGCGATTCGTCGTGTTCCGGCATGATGCCTGGTGAAGCCGTACGGGGGACGGATCTGAGCAGTTGTGTTGCGATGTGTGCCGGGTTGTGTCCCTCTGGCGCGGCATCACTGGTGGTGTTGTTTGGATTGTCATTGCATCACTTGCCTCATTTGCCATCTTTCTTCCTATTCACTCGGTTTTTTTAGTCAATAGGCTCTTATAAACTAGCGCATTTTACCATCAACGATTCCATCACAAAGTCAAGCACTAGTTTATTATTATATACTTACTAATATAATTAACTACTACTACTAAATATAAACTACTTATTTATAGCTATACCGCTGAGGTCCAATTGTATGGTTTGTTTTTTACGTTAATGGTATTTTTTTTCTCTACGCAGCTGAGACGTGGACGTGTTCGAGAAGAATGCTTGGGGTATCATGGACCGAGTTTAGAACAAATGTTTCTATACTCCAAGAACTCAATATTAAACAGCGTCTTTCAGAATTAGTACAGTCCCGTATACTAGGATTGTTCGGTCACGTGTCAAGGCGCAATAATATCCCCATAGAACGTTTGGTCGTCCACGGCAGGGTAGACGGGAACAGACCTTATGGAAGGTCACCGATGAGGTGGACCGACCAAATCAAGTTGGCAGTGGGGTACCTCTTAATGAATGCTGCGCACTGTCGTCCAACAGGGATAGATGGAGAGAGATCGTACGAACAGCTACATCAACGTCTCGAATTCAGTCATAGTGACCACGATCGTTCTGTGAAAAGCAAAACAAAGAAGACGAAGATTTTTTAATAAAATAAATAATATCAACATTGGCTAACAAAATATTATCCGCTTGTAAAGGCAGCCGCATAAAAAATCCCAAATCCACTAAAACACTAGTGGACCTAAATTAAGTTACTTCTACACGAAATACTTTCAGCCTTATATTGTACACGATTATGTAACATATTTCTGTAGGAACAGACATAGCATATGTAAATGTAACATGATCCTACTGAGTAAAAGCTATCTTTGATATAAAAAATATTGTTACTACCTATGTACATATGAGCACAAATTGCGGAATGTTTATGCCACGGGTTGTTTGAGAGTTCCAGATATTTCCTACACATACAACGGAACAAAAAGCACTTTATTACATCAGTATAAAATCAAAATGAAACGATTTATTTTGGTACCCTGGTTTCCACCCTTACGTTGTTAACACCACTACGATCCGGACGAAGCGTTTCGCCTCCTCCTTTATACCGCGTACATCGAGGGACTGGAACAATTTGCCAGCGGCGGTATTTCCGTCGGACTACAATTTGAGTGTCTTCAAGGTTAGAGTGAATAGGCTCTTAATAAACTAGTGCGCTTTACCATCAACGATTGCGTCACTGCTTACCATCAGGCAGGATTGCGGTCAAGCGCTGGTTTAGAATATGTAAAAAAAAAAAAAATAGTACGAACCCATATCCTCCCGTGGGTGTCCTAAGAGACGACTAAGGGAACTCTCACCAGAGAAGCTGATAGCATTTCATTCTCCTGTGGAATAACACATTACTGTGATCCCTAACCCGCCTGCCAAGCGTGGGGATAATGGCAATGCCCCCTAATGAAATGAAAGCCTTGGGGGAGGCCTTTGTCCAGCAGTGAACCTCTATAGAATGAAGAAGAAGAAGAAATAAAATATTTTTAACTTAGCTATGTAAGTAATATTTTAAGCGAGAAGTGTCATTTCAAGTTTTGCTAACCTATCACCCCGTTCATTATTACCAGCGGGGAAATTCTTAAAATTTTGAGAACGTACGCGAGACAGCGGACGTTTTCTCAGTCTATCTAAAAAAAAAAATCTCTTATTTTCCCATATTTTATCACATTTTTTATCGCCGAAATAGCACTGCTGCTAGATTTTGAATGTTTTGAATTAGGAGAATTGACCTTCTGGACAACAAACTATTTCATTTCTATAAATCCTTCTTGCAACTTCGCGCTCGTGTCCAACTTCCTGACCTTTCCAAAACTAGATTTGCCAATTACGTGTATATCGGTCCCAATGGCACCCGACTTAGTTTGAAACGGTCTCGGGTTCCACGTTTGACTTCCAAATATAAGAGGTAAAGTCGTTTGATAGCCGGAAGGTCGAGCAAATGTGACCTTATACTGTGTTTGGATTGAGTGTTGCATCTGGGTATGGCCGTAATGATTGACCTTTTTTGGGAAAGGTGAGTGTCAATTGTTTTTTTTTTTTTTTTGTACATGTAGTGCCTGTTTTGTGGTTATTTTCGGGAGAAATGGATGCTAGCTTTGGATGAAGAAGCTTGTATACCAGCGATGAGAAAATTGCAGGCAAAATTAATACTGTATATTTCATTTCTTAAAATGTCACTGAAGTAATTAAAGTGTTGAAACATATAGATTACTTCATACTTTATGTAACATACTGGCTCGTAAGTTTCTACATTGTTTTTCTTCAATTTTATTTTAAACGTTGCCCTACACTAGGAATTGCTCCTGTATTGTGGATGCGTTTACAAACATTTGAACTTACATATACAAATAAATAGACCCGGAACAACTACCTGTAGGCTATATAAACATGTGCTCCATGTTGAAATTAAACCCGCAACCCGCAGCGCAATTGTCAAGCGCTCAGCCACTGCAAAACCATGTCGCCAATTGCAGCGGGGTATTCAAAATAATGTTTTTAAAGGGCATTGCGATATGTTTTACACAAGTAATCTATGGATCAACTAAACGCGTCTTACGGATCCAAAATAATAACGGTGTCAGGATGTTGATGAGACAGCCGCAGGAGACACCCTGGTCGGGAGACAACATAAACTCCCGGCCACCGTAGGCGCGGGCTTGCAGACGGTGAGCAGAGGGCATTTCGCTGCCCGATAAGAACCAGGCCCGAGTTGACGCCACGTTGTGTATTTCGCGCGCCTCAAAGATATCTCAGCACATTGTGACGTGGTCCGCGAAGACCGATGCCTCCTTGGTCAGGGTTGCGGGTTGGTTAAAAAATAAATCGTAGGCCTGGCCTACAGGCAAGTGAAGGAGCATGGGTGAGTTTTAGTCAGTAAAAATCTGACACGCCCTTCTGTTCCGCCCAGAGCGGGAGAGGTCATTTGATGATTTCCTATTCCAAAAAAAAAAGGATGTCGATGAGGCTGCTCCGTTTCTGTAGCACTTCAGGTATGTTTGCACCAGTACAAATCGATGGCTACCACGCCATCTTTAGACAGAAGTCTTAGCTATACAAGAGTGAGAGAAGCTCTAACCCCATCCCATCCTTACCGGGGAGGCGCGAGCCTCAGAGGAGGCTGGATAGAGATCAAGTGATCCAATACAGCCTTGTCGCCAAATAGATGTGATAGTTATTTTTGTGTTCTAGTAGCTGTTGATTGTTGTACTTAAAGGAGATGTTTCATTTTGGGCCATCACTATGTACGCTATATAGATAAAAAGGAAAAAAATAAAAGATTTTCATAAAAAATACTACTAAATTAATTTTAATGGAAATACAAGTATAAATAATTAATTATTTGAAACGTTTTTTAGTGAGATAACCCTTTATTAAGGTAGCCATGACAGTGGTTATGACGCTTGATTGGCGACTTTGACAGTTCTATTATCCCGTTGTGTTCGTGTCGAGTGTTGATTTGAATTGATTGTGTTTATTTAATGGGCCGTATATTCGAAATTCATGTTTTGTTTGTTTCGCAGTCATATGGTAGATAATATAGATACGATAGCCTTAGATACATGACACGTCAATCAAATGTCATTGACAAAATCATATTTCGCTTATTGCTGACCACCATATTTAGTAGTAGTTGTGTTGCACTCCTTGGCCGAGTTAAATTGAATCTGTGTAAAAACTAAGCCAAAATACAGGAAATTAACATTAAACGGCGTAATTACAACTAGCATTAAGTGTACAATGTGCTGGCCCAGGCTCCATACATTTCTGAAACATCTCCTTTAGTTTTATGATCATACTACAATACGAATCACAATAAAACAATAAGTACTTTTTCTTTCCTTTTGTTTTTGATTGGATTTTGTTTATCCCAATTAAAGATTATTTTATTATTCATTAAATAACACGTACGTACACATTTTCATTATCAAGAATGACATATATTTTCCGCACCGAAACGCACCGAATGGAACCAGCGGTCCGGAAACATGTGCAAACAGTCGTAAGACGGAGGAGGTTCATTGGATCCCCGAAACTGCCCACCGTCTAAGATTTGGTCGGTCATGCGAAAATTCTTCCATGTTTACTGTTACGATGTCTGTTCTGGAGGTCTTTAGTACCTCTAAAACGAATATCTGGCATATAATAGTTATCACGTAATCTTCAATGTAGGCATTTGGCATATATGTACGTCATACGTATCGCTATTCACGGACATAATCTTGTTTACTTGTAATATTATAAACTAGCGCTTGACCGCAATCCCGCCTGATGATAAGCAGTGACGCAATCGATGATGGTAAAGCGCACTAGTTTATTAAGAGCCTATTCACTCTAGCCTTGATGACACTCAAATTGTAGTCCGAAGGAGACACCGCCGCTGGCAAATTGTTTCAGTCCCTCGATGTACGCGGTATGAAAGAGGAGGCGAAACGCTTCGTCCGAATCGTAGTGGTGTTAACGACGTAAGGGTGGAAACTCGGCGTGCGACGGGTCGTCCGATGGTGGAACGGAGATGGGGGAACTAAATCATGCAAATCCTTCGCACACTCACCAAAATTCCTTTCTATGTGTGCTATATGCATTTGATCACACAATATTAATAATGTACGATAAATAGCCTTAAGTTTATACAATAAAGAGCATTACTGAACACGCATCTGAGGTCTTCCCTACATTTAATGTACAGAAATTGTAAAATTTCTGTACATTAAATTTTTGAAGAGAGAATATGAAACGGAACGAGTGTTTTATGTAATATCAATACAAAACACACAATTTACGATCTGTCATACCTACAGTTGCTTTGTTCGTTCTGGACACAATTGAAAAATGCCGTTCCATCATAAATAAGCGACCCATTTCACGTAATCCCTTATTCGCCTTATGAGACCCACGGGAAATTTTGATAAAGGGTATTTTTGGCGTGGGACTGAAACAGTAGGTCCATGCTTATTGTGGCGTGAAATATCTTGTCGCCAATGGTCATGACAAGACATTTTACGTTGACGGTGAGGTAATGAATGAGTAGGTTTTTCGAAGTCACATGATGGAATCAATGAAAGAAATAAATTACCAAAGTCGTCGGATATAGTTGAACTAGCGGCCGCCAGCGACTTCGTTCGCGTATAGTTATTTATGCTCGGCTCCTATTGGTCACAGCGTGATATTGTATATGGATTAATGGGCTATCCAAAACATAAAGATTTTTTCAAATCGGACCAGTAGTTCCTGAGATTAGCGCGTTCAAACAAACTCTTCAGCTTTATATATTAGTAATATAGATTTACTAGGGGCCTCGCGCGACTTCGTTCGCGTTTGTTTTTATACTTCTCCCCTATTGATCGCAGCGTGATGTTATACCTCTTAAAGCCTTCCTGGATAAATGGGCTATCCAAGGCAATAATAATTTTTCAACTCGGGCCAGTAGTTCCTGAGATTAGCGCGTTCAAACAAACAAACTCTTCATCTTTATCTTATTAGTATAGATAAAAGAAACCGCTGGTTTATTAATAAAATTAATACTGCCGAAATAGTGAACACTTTATAATCTTTTCTTTTAAACATTCATTACTATAAAATTAGCTAAAATATTTACAGTACATTAATTATCTCTTAATGTTCAATTGTTTCAAAAATAGATAATAGCCACGATTCCTTTGTACGGACGACAGCAGGTCAACCTACTCGGATGTGTCAAATATTTCCAATCAAACTTGAGCCTTAATGCTTTAGAGATAAAGTTGAAAATCTAATAAAGAAATCTGACAGATTGTACTAGCTTGAAGTGCTGTTGTTTGTACACACACTAAACTAAATGTAAATTCATTGCATCCTTTTCTTTATATTTGACTAGCGGCCGCCAGCGACTTCGTTCGCGTGAAGTTAGTTATGCTCCGCTCCTATTTGTCACAGTGTGATGATATATAGCCTAAAGCCTTCCTGGATTAATGGGCTATCCAACTCAAAAAGAATTTTTCAAATCGGACCAGCAGTTCCCGAGATTAGCGCGAACAAACAAACAAACAAACTCTTCAGCTTTATATATTAAATATATGTAGATTAAGAAAAGGACAGAACATTATATGTTAGTTTAGACCTGTTAAATTAGTCCGCGCTTGACGTAAATTGATGCATTTTTGGTCGTCTAAACTGTCTATGAAGTATCTTAATTTGACAGGATTAAACTAAAATGTTATCTTCTATCCTTTTCTTAATTAAATAGAAAGAAAATTATAGACTGAGCTTAATATTAGTTAGCGAACAAGGGGAAATATACCTTTATTGATAATGCTGGTATAAGAAAAATAGTGCCAAATTACAAATGTTATAATGATACCACATTTTGTGACAGCCTCCGTGGCGTAGCGGTAGTGAACGCGACCGCTGAGCAAGGAGACGCGAGTTCCATCACCGCGCAGTGCAAAGATTTGTATGCATAAATATGAATATTTGCACTGGTCCCGGTTGCCGTACGAATATCTACTAGCTTAATTACTAGCTAATTTGCTTCATTGCTAAATGCTTCGATATCGCCTTCGGGTTGTGGAGGTCAGACAGCAGTCGCTTCACGGAACATATCGAAGTTTAGGCAAAATCAGCAGTAGACTTGTAAAGCGGACCCCAGACTCCAAAGCTGAAAAGCTTCGGATGCGACTGGGATTAACGCTGGGATGATGATGATTGTGAAAGTAGTTAAAAAATATGTAATCCGCCATTTTGTCGCAGTGCCCATTTATATATAATAACTAGCGGCCGCCCAGCGACTTCGTTCGCGTGTAATTAGTTATGCTCAGCTCCTATTGGTCGCAGCGAGATGTTATGTAGCCTAAAGCCTTCCTGGATTAATGGGCTATCCAACGCAAAAAGAATTTTTCAAATCGGACCAGTAGTTCCCGAGATTAGCGCGAACAAACAAACAAACAAACTCTTCAGCTTTATAGATTAGTATAGAGTATAGATTATTTATTAGTTTGCCCCACACTAAGAATAACTCGTGTATCGTCGGTGCGTTTACAAATATTTAAACTCTCCTGCACAAACAGCCAGACACGGAACAACTACTTGTACGTCATATAAAGATTTATACCATGCGGGAAGCGAACGATATGAAATTTTGCTGCGTACCTACCAAATTACAGATCAATCTGTCAACAGGAAAGGGCCCAAATTCTTTCAATTACCACAGTCTAAAAATCATGCAGTCGTCCAACAAAGACGTCTAGATAGAGCAATCGTGCGGGGTGTGAGGGACGAGACGCGGGTAAGCGGCACCCGAGCTGCGAACAAAACGATGTTCGTAGCTCGGTATCTATCATTAAGGGCTAACGCGTGTTTGTTTCTTTATTTGTTTGTTTTATAATTTGATACGAGTGTAAATTTTGAGTATAATTGGGGTGCCTGTTACGAAAAAGCCACCTTTTTTTTTAATCCAAGACGGCGGACGCCAATTTAAATGTATATTAATATGATATAGGTGTTAATTCCGAGGTAGATTGGAGTGATGGTTACGAAAATGCCCTGTTGTTGTCGAATGTTCCCTTAGTAAAAATAGCAAATTAATTAAATATAATAGTGCTATCGATGTTGATCTGCAATAAATAAATAATTTCATAAATATTTTTTATTTGTGACAACCCTGGCCGATGCGTTACTGACGATGTCGGTATTTTATACGAGATCAAAGGCGTCGACCTACTGTATGATTTTTATACTGTGCAATTACTGTCTTTGGCCCAAACAAGAAAGCAGAACAAGGTAAATCAATAATATCGGTCGAATCAAATCAATCTACTGTCGAACGAGCCAAGAGCCGTCTTAAGGGTTCTTGAGGACTCGTAATCTTGTTCTACGAGACTCGTAATCGCGTCTTTGCGGGATAGTAATCCTTGTGGACAGGACGTAATAAAAGGTATATCTTTCAGAGAATTACATGTGTGGACTGAATTATAGGCGTTAGCGGGGATACGAGGCTAGGAGCACCCAGAAATACAATGTTAGTTTTGGTATATAAACCCGAAGCATTTTTAAGTAAATAATCTACAAAATTTCAAAAAGTTATCATGAAAAACTTGTTGAATAATTGACCCAACAAAATATGGTCAACACACTAAGAGCAGACGGGGTGATATTTTACTGTCTTTTTCAGTTGTATTCTAAGTTTTATTTTTTATTCTATTATGGCAACTTCTTAGTATTTTTTGTTTTAGATGAATTTTGCGAGAAATACCGACTTTAAACGATCCCGGTTCGGCGATTTAATTGTACTTATCCATACTTAATATTGTAAATGCGAAAGTAACTCTGTGTCTGTCTGTCTGTTACGCTTCCCCGCCTAAACCTCTCAACCGATTTTGATGAAATTTGGCACAGACAATCTTTGGACCCTGAGAAAAAACATAGGCTACCTGTTATCCCGGAAAATTTGATATTCCCGAGGGAAATCTAAAAAGCGCGATATAACCGAACACCACGCGGGCGAAGACGCGGGCGGAAAGCACACAATCTTTAGACCCTGAGAAAGGACATAGATGGATTAATGGATGGATCATGGATTTTTCCTTTTATCCCGGAAGAATTTGATGTTCCCGAGGGAAATCTAAAAAGCGCGATATAACCGAAATTTACGCGGGCGAAGCCGCGGGCGGGAAGCTAGTACTCGAATAAAACTCATCATTATCCCAGCGTTAATCCCAGTCGCATCCGAAGCCTTTTCAGCTTTGGAGTCTGGGGTCCGCTTTACCAGTCCAACTGCTGATATGGCTAAACTTCGACATTTTCCGTGAAGCGACTGCCGTCTGACCTCCACAACCCGAAGGCGACATCGAAGCATTGCAGTTAGACCAATTGTTGGATTGTTGAGGGCTCCAACAACCCGTAACGACTGCCACTAGATATTCGTATGGCAACCGGGACCAACGGCTTAACGTGCTTTCCGAGGCACGACCAGACCAGTGCAAATATTCATATTCGCGCATACAAATACTTGCACTGTGCGGGGATCGAACCCGCGCCACCCTGCCGGCCGCGTCCGCTACCGCTGCGCCACGGAGGCTGTCAACGAGTACTCGAATAAAACTGACAAAGAATAAAACCTTGTAGCAGTGTTTCCAATATCGTCATTCATGATTTCGAAGAAAGTCGTCCACTTCTGCATCCTAATTACGTAACACACTATTTCTATCAGTTGGAATCATTTTGAGGCTTATTGCTATTCCATTGCTCCGTACGTTCGAAAATGTGTCTCCTTAACAACGCTAATAACGCAATGAATGTTGTTGAACTGTCAAAAAGAAACGCATTGCTATTGATAGTGTGTTACGCAATTACCCTGCTGGTGATAGGCCTTCGCTAAGTACCTTCACTTCGAACGATTCTGTGCTTCTCGCTTCCAACGGGTTCCTTCGACTACAAGGCCGATGGTCCACCTTACGTTTACAACACAATACCCTGCGGCAATTACGTATCAACTAAAATCTTCCAAAATCTTTCTTTTCTTTCTTTCTTTTTTATTTTATACGTTATAATCTAGTGCTTAACCGTGATCCCGCCTGATGGTAAGCACCGATTATAAAGCACCAAAACATCAAACATCAAATTATTTTATTAAAAACCTATTTCCCTTTAGCTTTGAAGACTCTTCAATTGTAATTAGACGGAAAGATCGCCGAAGGCAAATTGTTCCAGTCCCTCGATGTACACGGTATAAAACTTCACTTCACGTAAATCGCGCATAAATCATACCTTCAACATCATCACGTCTACCATCAAGAAGTAGTCCACAAGATATTACACCCGACTAGTGGGAGGGTCCTCTCATTTCTATGGACATCTATACTAATCCATACTAATATTATAAATGCGAAAGTAACTCTGTCTGTCTGTCTGTCGGTCTGTCTGTCTGTCTGTCTGTCTGTCTGTCTGTCTGTCTGTCTGTCTGTTACGCTTTCCCGCTTAAACCTCTCAACCGATTTTGATGAAATTTGGCACAGAAAATCTTTAGACCCTGAGAAAGAACATAGGCTACCTTTTATCCCGGAAAAAAATGATGTTCCCGAGGGAAATCTAAAAAGCGCGATATAACCGAACTCCACGCGGGCGAAGCCGCTGCGGAAAGCTAGTATACAATATGTAAAGAAAACCCTGTCCGACCCATAAGGATAATAAAGGTTAGGTAAACACTTGACCAAATCCATACTAATATTATAAATGCGAAAGTAACTCTGTCTGTCTGTCTGTCGGTCTGTCTGTCTGTCTGTCTGTCTGTCTGTCTGTCTGTCTGTCTGTCTGTCTGTCTGTATGTCTGTTACGCTTTCCCGCTTAAACCTCTCAACCGATTTTGATGAAATTTGGCACAGACAATCTTTAGACCCTGAGAAAGAACATAGGCTACCTTTTATCCCGGAAAAATTTGATGTTCCCGAGGGAAATCTAAAAAGCGCGATATAACCGAACTCCACGCGGGCGAAACTGCGGGCGGAAAGCTAGTATAATATAAAATTTTACATAATCATCATAGTAACAATATTAATGAATTTTGAAATAATCCTTTTTTCCCGGGAATTAATTCCAATTTCCCCGACATTTGGTAATTTTTAAAAAAGTGACAACACCGGTATTATTATAAGCGAATAGCGACGCGACCACATCACAGGTGCCGCGTGCCCTGCCCCTGCCGCCCGCGGAATGGGTTGCTTATCGCACATGTATTAAGTTACCGTTTTTTTGCGAAATAATATTTATTGTTTTAGGGGGATTTTTTTTTAAGTTTAGCCTGTCTTTGTAGGCATTAGTAGAATCAGTTATCGATACCTAACAATACCTTCACGGATCGGACAGGGTTTTCTTTACATATTGTATAAAGCTGAAGAGTTTATTTGTTTGTTTGTGCGCGCTAATCTCAGGAACTACCGATCCGATTTGAAAAATTCTTTTTGTGTTGGATAGCCTATTAATCCAGGAAAGCTTTAGGCTATATAACATCCCGCTATGACCCATAGGAGCAGATCAGTAACAAAAAATGTTGTGAAAACGGGAGCTAACGCAGCCGTACATATTGCCAATAGGAGCTGAGCATGACTAATTCCACGCGAACGAAGTCGCTGGCGGCCGCTAGTAATAATATATGATGGGGAATCTTACACCCAACACGTATCTTAAACATAAATAAATTAATTCATTTCATCATCATTTAATTTATTGTCTTCACTTCATTCATTCTTTCCTTTTTTTGCGTTTTATTTTTTAAGATTGATTACAGTTAGAATAAATTAGATTATTATTATTAAGTAAAATGCCCAACTTATTAATAAGCTTGTAACATACACCAACCGTCTATTGGTACCATGTTGTTGGGATTCAGTTAGCCATGTCTCTCGTCGAGTCCTTTTTGTTTAAAGAAGTTATGTCCATTAACTAGAGCTTACATATTGTGATCAAAATTTACTGATACTATTCAGTGTAAAAGTTATTTTCTTTTTTTATATAATATCGGCGTATTATTATACCAATATATGGCAAATGTCTCTTCTTAATTATCATACGGAGAAGGCATCAGCATTTTTCTTCAAACTTGCTTGGCTTGTGATTTTAAACTTTTTTTTTTTGTTCTGGATCTGAAATTATCAAACGCTCACGTAGACGTCAACTATAGGCAACTGCAGCCGTCAACAAAGTGTCGCCTTTTTTTTTTGTTTGGGATGAGAAATTATCAAATGACCTATCCCGCTCTGGGCGGAGCGGACGGGCGTGTCAGACCGCACCAAGGCAGCTTCTAATGTTGTACAAAGCACAGGTCCGCTCGTGTGCGGAGTACTGCAGCCACATTTGGGCTGGTGCTGCAAAATGTCACCCGGCTACTTTGGATTCGGTGGAGAGGCGTGCGAAGAGGCTGATTGGGGACCCAGACTTAACTCGAAACGGTCTCCAAAGCCTGGAGCACAGGCGTAGAGTAACTAGCCTTTCGGTCTTCTATAGGATTCATTATGTGAGTGTGCAAGGGAATTGCATGATTTAATTCCCCCATCTCCGTTCCACCAGCGGACGACCCGTCGTACGGCGACTTTCCACCCTCACGTTGTTGACATCACTGCGATCCGGACGAAGCGTTTCGCTTCCGCTTTTATACCATCGAAGGACTGGAACAATTTACCAGCGACAGTGTTTCCGTCACATTACAATTTGAGTGTCTTCAAGGCTAGAGTGAATAGGCTCTTAATAAACTAGCGCGCTTTACCATCAATGATCGCATCACTGCTTACCATCAGGCGGGATTGCGGTCAAGCGCTAGTTTATAATTTATAAAAAAAAATACTTTTACTGACTAAAACCCACCCGTGTTCCTTCCCTTGCCTGTGCGCCAGGACCACGGTTTCTTTTTTAACCAACCCGCAACCCTGACCCAGGAGGCATCGGTGTTCGTGGACCCCGTCACGGTGTGCTGACATCTCTTTAAGGCGCGCAGCCGCCGCGTTTGCTACCGCTACGCCAGGGAGCACGCACTGTGTAGCAGTGCACAATATTACTCTCAATTTCAGTAATTTTGACCCATATTGCTATTCATTGCTCCAATTGTTTTAAATGTATTTGCTGAGCAATGTAATGATGTAAAAAACAGCGCAATGAATGTTGTGGAACTGTCAAAATGAAACCCATTGCTGCTGATAAAGTGTTACGCCATTACCCTGCTGATCAGTAAGTTGGGTTAAGTAAAAGCTCGTTCTCAACCGGTCCTCTGGGAACCATTTAGGAGGACCCTTTTGTTTCCAACAAAAATTTTGTTTGGGATCTTGGAATACCTATTCTCGAGTGAGACTTAGATTTAAAAATATCGTTCCCTTAAGTGCTGAAAATGTGTTAAATCTTTTTTGATAAAATCTTGTCGCCATGCGATTTGTCGTGTTCCGGCATGATGCCTGGTGACGTCGTACGGAGGACGGGTCTGAGCAATTGTGTTGCGATGTGTGCCGGGTACGATGTGCCAAATGTTGTGTCGCGAGTTTAGTCGTGGAGGGTCTCCACATCAATCTCCCTCTGGCGCAGCATCGTTGATCGTGTTGTTGGGTTTAACATTGCACCACCTCGCTCAACTGCCGTCTTCCTTCCTATTCACTAAGTTTTCTTTTTAAGTGAATGGGCTTAATAAACTAGCGCGCTTTACCATCAACGATTGCATCACTGCTTACCATCAGGCGGGATTTCAGTCAAGCGCTAATTTATAATAATTAAAAAATATATATACAAATGCTAGGCGCGTAAGACAGGCGCCCGCGCCCCCGCGACTCGCCTCTTCAGGCGCGGGCAGGTGAGCGGTGCGGTCCATGTTTTTATTGGGACAAGTAAGTTAACAAGCCCATAATTTTGTGGTTTTTCATGATATCTTTTTGAAATATGATACATAGATTCTTTCCTTAAAAACTTGGACACGTGTTTCAGGTTTCGCATTTACAAAAAATAACGTTGTATATGTACGTTGATGAGCAGACACGTCATGTTTCACACATTATGGAACAATGGTATAAATGATTCAAAGTGATAGGAATAATGTGTTGAGAAAGTTGAATAGAATCACATATTACATCCACATGTACAGTCATAGGTACACCTTTTTTTATTTTGTTGGGATGGAAATCATCACATGACTTCTCCCGCTCTGGGCGTAGTGGAAGGGTATGTCGGACTTTTACTGACTAAAACCCACCCGTGTTTCTTCACTTGCCTGTGCGACGGCCAGGGCCACGGTTTCTTATTTAACCAACCCGCAACCCTCACCTAGGAGGCATCGGTCTTCGTGAACCCTGTCACGATGTGCTGACATCTCTTTAAGGTGCGCGTGAAACACGACCTCGGGCCCGGTCCTTACCGGGCGGCGAGCTGCCCACTGCTCACCGCCCGCAGGCCGCGCCTACAATGGCTGGGAGTTAGGTGTCGTCTCCCGACCAGGGCGTCTCCTGCGGCGGCTAGTGGCGTGAGGGCGCTCCGCCTCCTCCTTTGCCGACATCACTGCTTCGCAGAAGGAGGTGACGGCCTGCCATGCACTCTCGCTCCGAACCATGACCTGGACCAGGGTCGGACGCAAAAGATCGCCGCCGATCATAGGTACACCTCCAACATACATTTTACCTCTGACTTTAATTCAGGAGTTTTTGGCGGGAAAGCTAAGATAAGTGTCACGATCGCTTTTCATTGGACTTTTGATATATTTGTAGAATCGTTTACTAAATAAAAGCGCGTGATTTATGTAGTAAAAAAATGCATTCAGTAAATAATTCATAAAGAACATTGTAATATCGCAGCAAAGTGGCCTCGTCATGACTGTGCCTCAAACCTCCCTCGTAGACGATTCATACGGCCGTCTTTTCCGACTGTCATTGGCGATATCCGCCATTATTGTGAAATTAAATTTTCAAAGGGTTTGCATAATTTGTTACACGTGTTACTGGCAAAATTGTGGTATCTATTCCACAGGCGCCATTGATCAAGAGTTGAAGTTGAAGTTGACTTTAATTCAGTCTCAAAATCACAGAAGTCTCTAAAGTGATTGTAATAAAGTTACTGCTAGATTGCTGACATTAACATGACTGTCAAAACGATAATTATCTCTATGACTGTTAAAATAACGTTGCTATTCAGTTGCTACTGTGAGAAAGATACCTACTAACTGTAGAAGGCCTGTATGTACATGTTGCTATCCACAAAGGGGCTCATATGAGTACATTTTATGTTACATTACAATTACGCACTGAAATTATGTGCCCATTATCTTATTATAGGCTTGGGGATGGCTCCCGTGTTAGGGAACCAGTGTAATTGCCGCTCAAATTGTTCAGAATCCCTACAGGGTTGACTACGAAATTAAAAAGGTAGTATTTTACTACCTATTTATATTGTAACGTCGTCAGAAGCCCTAAAGCCTGACTAGTGATGTAAAATGAAAAAAAAAACAATTTGATTTTTTTCACTTTATTGAAAAAAAAAAAAACTTAGCGTCGTTTTTTTTATTTTTTTTTTTCTAGCCTACATTTTAGTTTAATTATAAATAAAATTTGTAATTTATACAATAAATCAACATATTATTTATTCATAATTCACTAGTTCCAACAATAAATCACAAATCAAAAGTCATTTTTTTTTTGAGTTGTTGTTATTATCAATGAACGTCGCGTTGCCAATATTTTTAGGAAATGGTACTATTTTATCAGAAAAGTACCGCAGGTTCAAGAATAAACCTAAGACTCTTTTATGCACTCTTAAGTATTAATTATTTAACGGTAAATGCCATAACCGTTTCAGATTTCATGCTCTTGAAAAAAACATGGTCCAGAAAAAAAGTTTTTTTTTCAGGTTTTTTTTTTCACATTTGAAAAAGAACGGTTTTTTTGCAACACTAAGTCTGACCACCAGTCTTACCAAGGTCAGTAAACAATAAATAAAGATTCACCTGCATCTGGCTACACTGAAAGTTGACCCCTACATAACCATTTTTTTAGTGAGTATCAGACTTTTACTGACTAAAACACACCCGTGTTCGTTCATTTGCCTTCACCAAGGGCCACGGTATATCTCACAAACAACCCCCGGCCCCGGCAAATTACAATTTTCCACAAAAGGTGCTGTTAAAGAAAACAGAAAATGCATGAAGGTAATTTAAAAATTAAGATGAATTTCTGGTTCGACGACTGTCAGCTGCTCATGTCTGTTGATTTGATTCAATAGGCCGCCTTGCAAAACATTCTTCTACAAGAATTAGCGACTTCTCTTTCACTAACTCTCGATGGTAGGCCATAAAATGTGGCTGCCTGCAGAAGTTACCACCCACCAGAAAAAGTCTTGCCGCAAAGCGATTTGTCGTGTTCCGGCATGAGGTCTGGTAAAGCCGTAAGGAGGACGGGTCTAAGCATTGTGTTGCGATGTGTGCCGGGTACGATGCGCCATTTTTTTTTTTTTTGTAAGTTATAAGCTAGCGCTTGACCGCAATCCCGCCTGATGGTAAGCAGTGATGCGATCATTGACGGTAAAGCGAGCTAGTTTATTAAGAGCCTATTCACTCGAGCCTTGAGGACACTCAAATTGTAGTGTGACGGAAACACCGCCGCTGGCAAATTGTTCCAGTCCCTCGTGTATGCTGAATAAAAGAGGAAGCAAAAATGTTGTTGTGTCGCGTGTTTGGTCGTGGAGGGTCTCCAGATCAGTCTCCTTCTGGCGCAGCATCGTTGGTCGCGTTGTTGGGTTTAATATTGGATCACCCCGCTCAACCGCCGTCTTCCTCCCTCTTCAATCAGTTTTTTTAAAGTGAATAGGGTTTTAATAAACTAGCGCGCTTTATCATCAACGATTGCATCACTGCTTACCATCAGGCGTGATTGCGGTTATGTCCTAGTTCATAATTATAAAAAAACCTGTAGGTTCCAAATGCCCTTCTGACGGTCAACCCTTAATTATATGACTTGTTTGTGTATGAATGGAATAAGATTGACGTCTAAGTCTGATGTCCTATGAAAGAAAGTATGCGAGGAAGTCCTCTGTTCCATGTTAGTTGGTGTAATTGGGGTTGTATCACTTTAATTAACTAGGTATAATAAATAAATCTGTCAATTGTGAGTCGCACTCGCACATCCAGGGTTTCGCTCACTACTAGTCTATGGTTATTAAATGAAAAAAAATTAAATCAAATACTTTTAATTATAAGTGTTCAAAGAATTAGAATTATACCAGAGAGACGTAAGTGATCTTAAAAAGGTTAAGTTTTCTTTTTGAGGACCGGAACCATAAAATAGAATAGAATACTCTTTATTATGTACACCATATACAACTTGTAACAAAAAGGGTATTTACATACCAAGGGCATGGCATCTTTAGATGATATCAAACGATATCGGAAGCGTTTCAACTCAAAATAAAATACACAAAAAATTGGTACCAAATTTTCGGTTTCGTGTGTTTCTTAAAATAAAATCATAACAAACGTGGCAGCACACTACATACGTTAATAACTACTCGTTACCCGTTACGTTACTTGCCAAAATACGATAAATGTCTTCAATATCTCTGTGCGACTAGTATGATAGTAGCCTATCAGAGGCGGTGTTTTTCCTCATAACTTCCTAACATAAAAAGATAGGATTAAAAATCCCTTCCAATATCGTTTGATATCATGTAAAGATGCCATGCCTTTGTTATGTATATACCCTTTATGCTACACGTTGTATAGGTATCACAGAAACATAAATATAAAGATTTTACAAACGGTGACCCAATGGGCGGTCTTATCACTGCATCTGATGTTTTTGGTGGCAACTCCAGGCATTTGTGTAATAAAAAAATATCTAATATTGTTATATAACTAGTTAAGCTGACAATATGATAATTATTTATCAGAACATCAGTCAGACGTTTTAGTTTACAGTGGGTTTTTGATGTACTAATGTACCAGGTCACTCAGAAAGTATTACGACAAAAAGGTTTTATATGAGAAACTGCCCAGTTATAAATGATTTAAAAAATATGATTATTCATAACTAATAATAGGTACGTTCCAAATTGAAAACCTCCTTCCAAATTTTTTGCGAGCTAATCAAAATACCTATTCGTGTCTCTTTGAAAAATGGATTTGCGTCGAGACCATTTTCACGCTATGAATTTTTACGATATAAAACTTTCTGAGTGTCCCACGTATAGTGGGTGGATATTCACCGTACCAGGGGTCGCGTTGGGAATTACGTTTTATACGTTGTTGGGCAAATAAATATTTTGAACATTGTGACAAGATGAATTAGCAATATCCTCTAAAATGATTCCGATTGACATTGATAGTTTGTTAATCAATTTTCCCGCTGGGTTTACTGGTTTGGGAAGTATCCTTGCTTGAAAAACCGGCCAAATGCGATTGGGGCTCGGACATGAAGGGTTCTGTAGCGTATCTATAAAAAACAAACTCTTTTTAGCAACTGTTGTTACAGAAGCTAAAGAAATATAATTATCATGTGTGAAAATGTCAACTGTCTAGCTGCTACGGATATTGAGACAGACTAGAACCTTACATGGCCATAATTATTTCAACCGTTTTTTTTTTTGTGTTGTTGTTGAGTTTACAAACACACATACACAAATAGCCAAACCCGGAACAACTAGGTAACTGTTTCGGGTCTGGCTTACAATTATTTTTCCCGTGTGGGAATCGCATCTGCGGCACACAGTGCTTGGTCGCTTAAACTACGACAACCGTGCCGTCTTTGATTACGGAACGCACAAAGGGATCCGTACCATTTATTTATGAAAATAAAGGATTTAAGTTATTTGTATGAAAGATTACACGGTAATAAACGGTTTACGATTTACGAGGTATTAAAAAAAAACTACTTACAGATCTCGTTTAAAACAATTTTCGTTGATAATTTTTATAGTCCGTGTGGTACCGGGCCTAGAATTGTACCAACCCATATCCTCCCGTGGGTGTCGTAAGAGGCGACTAAGGGAAATCACCAGGGAAGCGGGCAGCAGCGCTTCTCCTGTGTAATATCAAATCACTGCGATCCCCAACCCGCCTGCCAAGCGTGGGGATTATGGCAAACCCCCCCAATGATGCACACGATACAGCCCAGGCCCCTAGTCCCCGGCAGCTCCGCTATTCCAGTCTACGGTAGCGGACTCGGTTACGGCGGAGCAAGGGGTGCTAAGAATCTCCGGCAGAGGTCCGGCTACCATCACAAACGACGACCTTTGGCCCTGGCAACATTTAACACGCGCACACTACGGACCGATGAGAAGATTGTCGAACTGGAGGAAGAACTGAGCCAGTTGCGCTGGGACATTGTGGGGTTATCTGAAGTCCGAAGAGAGGGAGAGGACTCGATAATCCTGAAGTCTGGCAACCTGCTCTATTTCCGGGAAGGCGACCAGCTGTCCCAGGGTGGTGTCGGGTTTATTGTCCACAAGTCCCTCGTGAACAACGTGGTTAAAGTCGGGAGCCTTTCGACTCGGGTGGCGTACCTTGTACTGAAAATAACAAAACGATATTCGTTAAAGGTTATACAGGTCTACGCCCCGACGTCTAAACACTCTGACGATGAGGTGGAGGCCATGTATGAGGACGTCAGTAGAGCCATACATTCCTCCAAAACCCACTACACCGTTGTCATGGGGGACTTTAACGCAAAACTGGGCATGCGAGAGGCGGACGAGACGAAAGTGGGGCAATTTGGAGTTGGAAATCGGAATCCCAGAGGTCAGATGCTAATGGATTTCATGGAAAGGGAAGGACTCTTTGCGATGAATTCTTTTTTCAGGAAACCATTGCACCGCAAGTGGACCTGGCTCAGCCCCGATGGTCAGACCAAAAACGAGATAGACTTCATAATGTCAACGAGAAGGCAAGTGTTCAACGATGTCTCCGTGATCCATGCGGTAAAAACCGGGAGTGATCACCGTATTGTTAGAGGCATCTTGAACCTCAACATTAGGCTCGAACGCTCTCGACTTATGAAGTCTACGCTCCGTCCAGCGTCAACACAACTCCAAAACCCCGAGAGCTTTCAGATCGAACTACAAAACCGCTTCGAATGCCTCGGTGAATGCGTAGATGTGGACGACTACAACAACAGGTTTGTGGAAACTCTCCAAACGGAAGGGTCTAAGTTCTACAAAACCCTCCGTTCAAAAAGACAGAAGAAGATCTCCGGTCCCACCCGCCGGCTAATGGAAGAAAGACGGGAGGTGATCTTAAAATCCCCTGATGACGCTTCGCGCATCAGATGCCTTAACAGACAGATCTCAAAGTCTCTGACTCGCGATATACGCCAATTTAATACAAATTGTATTAAAGAGGCTATCGAGCGGAACAAAGGCTCCAAAGTGTTCGCACGAGAATTGTCTGTTGGACAGAGTCTACTTGCGAAGCTGAAGACTGGGGATGGTAGGATCGTCACTTCCAAGCCCGAGCTTTTGGGTGAGATCGAGAAATTCTACGGAGAGTTATACACATCAACACACGCACCTGTTGTAAGCCTGGCTAATGATCCTAGAGCCAGACTAACCCGACACTACACCGACGATATCCCGGACGTCAGCCTGTACGAGATTGGTATGGCCCTGAAACAGCTCAAGAACGATAAGGCGGCTGGAGATGATGGAATTACGGCTGAGCCTCTGAAAGCGGGTGGCAAACCAGTTCTTAAAGCGCTTCAGAAGCTATTTAATTCCGTCATTCTTAAAGGCGAAACGCCTAAGGCGTGGCACAGGAGCGTGGTGGTTTTGTTTTTCAAAAAAGGTGACAATACCCTCCTGAAAAACTACAGACCGATATCCCTCCTGAGCCATGTCTACAAGCTGTTTTCTAGGGTCATCACGAATCGTCTCGCTCGCAGGTTTGACGACTTCCAGCCTCCCGAACAAGCAGGCTTCCGAAAAGGCTTTAGCACCATAGACCACATTCATACGCTGCGGCAAGTTATACAGAAGTCCGAGGAGTATAACAAACCACTATGCTTGGCGTTTGTGGACTATGAGAAGGCCTTCGATTCGGTTGAGACTTGGGCGGTGCTACAGTCTCTCCAGCGGTGCCAAATTGACCATCGATACATTGAGGTGATAAAGTGTTTGTACAAAAACGCCACCATGTCAGTCCGTCTCCAGGATCAGGACTCGAAACCGATCCAACTGCAGCGTGGAGTGAGACAAGGAGATGTCATATCTCCTAAATTGTTCACTGCTGCGTTGGAAGATGTCTTCAAGCTCCTGGACTGGAAAGGACTTGGCATCAACATCAACGGCGAGTACATCACTAATCTCCGTTTCGCAGATGATATCGTGGTCATGGCTGAGACCCTGGAAGACTTGGGCAAAATGCTCAATGACCTCAGCAGAGCTTCCCAACAAGTGGGTCTAAAAATGAACATGGATAAGACGAAGATCATGTCGAACTCTCATGTCGCACCCACTCCAATTGTAGTTGGTTGCTCTGCACTCGAAGTTGTTGACGAGTATATATACCTGGGACAGAAAGTCCAACTAGGTAGGTCCAACTTCGAGAAAGAGGTGTCTCGGCGAATCCAGCTCGGTTGGGCAGCGTTCGGGAAGCTACGCTACATCTTCTCGTCGTCCAAGATACCACAGTGTCTCAAGACGAAAGTCTTTGACCAGTGTGTGTTGCCAGTGATGACTTACGGAACTGAAACGTGGTCGCTCACAATGGGCCTCATACGAAGGCTCAGAGTCACACAAAGGGCAATGGAAAGAGCTATGCTAGGAGTTTCTCTGCGTGATCGAATCAGAAATGAGGAGATCCGCAGAAGAACCAAAGTCACCGACATAGCTCTGCGAGTCGCTAAACTCAAGTGGCAGTGGGCAGGGCACATTGCTCGTAGAACCGATGGCCGATGGGGCAGCAAGGTTCTGGAGTGGCGGCCACGTACTGGAAGACGCAGCGTAGGGAGACCCCCAACAAGGTGGACCGATGACCTGGTGAAGGTCGCGGGAAGCCGATGGATGCGGGCAGCACAAGACCGGTCATCGTGGAAAGCCTTGGGGGAGGCCTTTGTCCAGCAGTGGACATCTATAGGCTGAGGAAGAAGAAGAAATTTTTATAGTAATGTACATCATAAATGTTTTTTTTAGAATTTTAATTTTCAAAAAAAAAAATCTGTGTTTCAGTTCTAAGTATAGGGAGCCCCCAATATTTATTATATATATATATATATATTTTTATTTTTGCAAGAAAATCTTAATGAGGTTCACAGAATACATCTACGTACCAAGTTTTAACAGAATAGCTCTTATAGTTACGGACAAAAATTGGCTGTGACATACGCACGGACAGACAGACATGACTAATCTAGGGTTCCGATTTTTCCATTTGGCTACGGAACCCTAACTAGCGTGTTACTCGGGAATTAATTGTACTTAACTGTATTACCTGATAACATTCACAGCACTACCCTTATAATGTCTGTTTGGTACTCGCACGAGTAACTGGAGTAAGTAACGGTCGCAAAGTAATTGCACGATTATTTTAGATTGCTTTCGCGTTAGACGTTGCGATTGACGGTAACGAAGTTTTAGGGGTGGCAATTAGGAAACCTTTGTTCGGCCTTTAGAGAAAAAAGGAAAGAAAGAAAAAGTATTTATTGAGACTCGGAGAGAAAGAGCAAAAAACTAAAATAAACTAATTAAAATTTAAAATGAATTAATTTCAAAATTAAATAGGTAAAATAAGTAAAAAAAAAACAAATTACAAAAAAATAGAATCAGAAGTCCTGTACGAGGCCAAAAGACACTTATCCGAACGAAGGAAAGAAAGAAAAAGTATTTATTGAGACTCGGAGAGAAAGAGCAAAAAAGTAAAATAAACTAATTCCAATTTAAAATGAATTAATTTCAAAATTAAATAGGTAAAATAAGTAAAAAAAAAAAAACAAATTACAAAAAAAATTAGAGTCAGAAAGTCCTGTAGGTACGAGGCCAAAAGACTCTTATCCAAACGAAGGAAAGAAAGAAAAAGTATTTATTGAGACTCGGAGAGAAAGAGCAAAAGACTAAAAATTTAATTTTGAAATTAATTCATTTTAAATTTTAATTAAATTTAAAATGAATTAATTTCAAAATTAAATAGGTAAAATAAGTAAAAAAAAACAAATTACAAAAAAAAATAGAATCAGAAGTCCTGTACGAGGCCAAAAGACTCTTATCCAAACGTGAAGCTTCGACAAAATATTGATGTGGAAGTTTTGGCCGGAAATTCAAGATAAGTGTCACGCTCATTTTTCATTGTACTTTTAAAATTATTTATAGTTTTGTTGTTTGTTTGCTAAATAAAAGTGCGTCATCTACGTATTAAAACGTGCATTCAGTAAATAATTCATAAAGAACAGTGAAATATCGCAGCATAGTGTCTACATCATGACTTTGTCTCAAACCTTTCTCGCGCGCGCGGTTCACGCGGTCATCTTTTTTGATATGAATTATTTATTACGTGTCATTGACTAAATGCACAAACCGAGCGAAGCCAAAAAAGAAAGAAAGATGAACTTTGAAGATTTTTATTTTACTTGAAATTGGCACAAAGTCGTAACTAGTGCCACACAAAAAAAAATAATATTGTTGTGGCATCAGTGATATAAATGCGTGCTTCTGCAAAAGTGTTTGTTTTACTATAAATATTTATCTAGGTATTTAAAAAATGCAGGGCCAGGTTATTAAGACCATTTTAAGTATACCTTTAATACATTAAACTTATACTTAAAATAATCTTAATAATTACTTAACGACCAATGCACAGATGGCAGTACAATAAATACAAATCTGTCAACTGTAATAGATTTTCCACTTTATCGCTAAAACATTACGGTTAAATGTTGATTGTCAAAATTATGAACATGTTACAAGTACGGCTTATATGGAAGATAGATATACAATAGCATGCAGCCTTAATATGCAGCATACTGAACTAAAATAAACTAAAAAATTTAGAATACTAGTAACTAGACTAAAAAATATGCCAGCGTAATAAGCTAAATGGCAAGCCGCTGGATGCGGGAGGTGCAGGACCGGTCGTCGTGGAGATTCTTGGGAGGTCTATGTCCAGCAGTGGACGACTTTCAGCTGAAATGATGATGAATTCGTTCTAA
Organism: Sesamia nonagrioides; assembly: GCA_017933935.1. Classification (NCBI taxonomy): domain Eukaryota; kingdom Metazoa; phylum Arthropoda; class Insecta; order Lepidoptera; family Noctuidae; genus Sesamia; species Sesamia nonagrioides. The sequence goes on from JADWQK010000341.1 coordinate 486,655, forward strand.
ATTTTGCAACGCCAGATAGTTTTGTCAAATAATTTAGAATTTTTGATAGAGTGTCAGTAGAAAATGTGTCATAAAAAGTTTTGGAAAAAACTTACATAAGTTTGACACATTTTGTATGTAAGTATAATTGCTTTAACGTAAGTAATCCATACTAATATTATAAATGCGAAAGTAACTCTGTCTGTCTGTTACGCTTTCCCGCTTAAATCTCTCAACCGATTTTGATGAAATTTGGCACAGACAATCCTTAGACCCTTAGAAAGGACATAGGCTACCTTTTATCCCGGAAAAATTTGAAATTCCCGGGGGAAATCTAAAAAGCACGATATAACCGAACTCCACGCGGGAGAAGCCGCGGGCGGAAAGCTAGTAACATATGAATTAATAAAGGGTGTATTTAATTAGAATAGAAAAACTTCAACAATGGAAATATTTGCCCTAAGACGAATTACAACCAAAATAAAATGCTGAGAAATTAATATTAAAACAATAGATATTAAACGCATGCTGTAGGCCTAGTATGAGTTTTCGTTACGAGACAATATAAAGGGTATATCTGACATCGACGCACAAACGAGTACCATAGATCCAATACATGATTCTGAACCCCCACGTGGTGGAATTTTTCGTCGGCCTTTTCATGATTTAAAAAAATACATATCTAGTTTTTTTAACTTTAGACCGTTCATAATTACTATACTTTAATAACCCAATAAGATTTTAAAGTTAAAATTAATTAATTTGCTAATTACACAAAAAAGCGTAATGAAAACAAAACTCGAAAAACGATCTTATCAGCTGATTTAATAGAGTTCACATCAAGGATCAACGTCATACCTACAAACCCGCCCGGCGGCACGCTTGCAACGTTCAAAGGCCGAGCCGACACTTTTTTTTAAACACTGTGTATTCTGTAATCCTTCATTAACGACATAAATGACTATCATAATTTTATTAGTGGCATGCGGTCTAGCCTTTTCGCGAAGTTTGCGTTACGATGTCAGATACACCCTGTATAGAAGCACACGCTTGTTCCTTCTGTTCTTGTAATCTCACAGCTTATTTTTGAGACTCTGTTGGGCTGCTAAACTAAAAAAAAAAAACCAGCGTAGGGAATAAGTTCTGATTTTTGCAACGCAAGCAACAATTTTAGGCTAACCAAGAAATAAACCCACACCCATGCAAACTTGCATTTAACCCTTTTTTGTTTTGGGTGGGAAATCATCAAATGACCTCTCCCGCTCTGGGCGGAGCGAAAGGGCGTGTCACACTTTTACTGATTAAAACCCACCCGTGTTCCTTCACTTGCCTGTCCGGCAGCGCCACGGTTTCTAACCTACCTGCAACCCTGACCCAGGAGCCATCGGTCCCCGTCACCGTGAAACCTTCAAGACTAAAGTGAACAGGATCAGTGTATCTGGAGGAGGAGGTGTCAAGGAGGGTTTTAAGGTCTTAAATCTTATTTAACACTAGCGGCCGCCAGCGACTTCGTTCGCGTGAAGTTAGTTATGCTCCGCTCCTATTGATCGCAGCATGATGTTATATAGCCTAAAGCCTTCCTGGATTAATGGCCTATCCAACGCAAAAAGAATTTTTCAAATCGGCCCAGTAGTTCCCGAGATTAGCGCGAACAAACAAACAAACATACAAACAAACTCTTCAGCTTTATATATTAGTATAGATGAGGCGTAATCGGGGTCAAGCGCAGGACCAGCAGCACCCTAATTGCATAACACCCTATTACTAACATTTGGAATCATATTAATAATACATTGCTCCATCACTCACTGCCACACTGAAGGACAGGTCTAATGATGGTTTTATAGACACACAAGTGACACCTGTCTTTGCCCAAGCTGCGGAAATGCGCGCTTTAACGTCGCAATCAATGTCGCCGGACGCGTGGAGCACAGACCCCAAATATTTAAATTGGTCTGTGTAATCGACCATGTCACCGTAATTACACTGCATGATTAAGAAAAAAAATAGTAGAAGAACTTAGAAAATTTAATTAAAAGAAGAAGAAAACGTAATTAAATTAAATTTATCACAGTGAAATATCTACTCTACGCTTAATCAGAAATGTTCAAATAAAGTACATGTAAATTACAACAAACAGCAGTATTTTTACTTTGCAAATTAAAGGAGAATAAGCATAAATTACTCTAAAACCATAATTCAATAATTGCGACTTTAACAAAACCCTTTGTACCAGCCACAATTGCCCAAATCAGACGATTCACATAATGTAAAGTAATGATCTCATCAGAACATACAATTCCTTAATCTCAGAGAATCAACTCAACGCTCGCAATCAGTTCTTAATTCTGATTTCGCCTAATGGAGGCAGATATTAAAACTCATTTTGGAATAATAGGCTCCTTGAAATTTTCATTTTAGCTTCTTTGATTTTAAATATTAAAACAGTCGACGAACCTATTTGAGTTTTTTATCCGAAGCAGACAAAGAGATTATAATTTTAATGTCTTTGGAAGCAGATATTATTTTTCATCACTTTTTGATTATTTCTGTCTTTCATTCGACATCTTTCCCTCACAGCGAAATATTTAAACACAATAGTATCGGAACGTTTTTTGCCCGGTGGTAGGCCATAACATCGGCTGTCGGCAGAAGTTACCACCCACCAGACAAAGCCTTGCCGTCAAGCGATTCGTCGTGTTCCGGCATGATGTCTGGTGAAGCCGTACGGAGGATGGGTCTGAGCAGTTGCGTTGCAATGTATGCCGGGTACGATGCGTCAAATGTTGTTGTGTCGGGAGTTTGGTCGTGGAGGGTCTCCACATCTATCTCCGTCTGGCGCAGCATCGTTGGTCGTGTTGTTGGGTTTAACGTTGCACCACCTCGCTCAACTGCCGTCTTCCTTCCTATTCACTAAGTTTTTTTTAAGTTACTGGGCTTGATGAACTAGCGCGCTTTACACTCAACGATTGCATCACTGCTTACCATCAGGCGGGATTGCAGTCAAGCACTAGTTTATAATTATTTAAAAAAAAAATGACGCCATTTAACTGGTTAACAGCGAAAAATTATTACTGAACCGTTCCAAAAATGTCGGATTACAGCAGTCGCCATCTTTCACTTGTCTACAGAATAAAATTAAAATGAAATGAATGTTCATTCCTACGTAATTATGTCGAAACGTGGAATGAAATAAACATTCACTTGAGAGTAAACCATTCCTTCAAAATAAGCGTCTGACATCAGCTTAAGGCTGTAGCGTTAGTCTGTAATTTAGCCTTATTATATACCTGCTAACATCACACCGAGATTCTTAGGAGTTGACCGAAATAAAGCAAAAATAATTCATGCGCGATACACACACACATGGTCGGGTCTTTTTACGTGCTTTTTATTAGCTTCACTTGTATAACTTTCGATCCAGCCGCCCCTTGCTATCCTCTCTAGCGACGCCCTAAGCCGAGGTTCGTACCCCACGGGGGGTACCCTTAGTGCGTAGTCACCTAATTTTAATTTAGTTTTAAGTGCCCCTGGCTGGAGGCTTTAATTTTAATTAAAGCATCCACAGGAAAGTCCGATTAAGTAGTTACGGTCTCTTAGTAGCCACCTACGAGATGACATATCAAAAAAAAAAAAATCACTTGTATGTTTGCTTGCTTGTTTGTGCGTCTCTAACTCTTTGGACTACGAGTGAGCGGCTCATTACTGTAAAATGTCCCATCGTTTTCAATACGTTCGTTGGCCGAGCGGTATTGATTTGTGCAGGCAAAGTATTTAGTTTAGATTTAGTTTTAGATTTACATTTAGTTACTTGGCTAACGCATCATTACGAATTTTAGCACTTGCTATTCTGTCTGTTGGAGATCAAGAAAAGTGTGGTAAAAACAAATGGGCACCACTTAAGCGTTCGTGGTATCCGTATATTATTTAAAAAAAGATTATCGAACTAAAAAGCTGAAAATAATAAAAAGCGTGAGGCGCTTAATATACGAAAATGATGGCACAAAGCGCCTCACGCTTTTTTCTCATTTATACTAGTATTGTTTATACACTATTGTCTAGATTAAATATTAAAATTATTTTCATCCCACCATCTCGGAAAGAGTATTTTTAATCTTCAATATCTGACTGGAAAAGCCGATTTTATTCTCTAGAGGATAAAGTAAATTGAATTTAGAACATCGTGTGCACTAAGTTTGTAAATTAAAAAAAAACATTAAACCTATTTACTGTTACCTCTATGGTGCCGAATATATCATACAACTTTTTTTTAATTTGTTAAAAACTCAGACTCGGAACCTTCTTGGTGTTCTTTTTTCAATTTTCTTTGTACGCGGTTCTTTACGCGGCATTTTTTCACGTCATTGTTAAACCTTATATTAAAAAAAAGAAACTTGAAAACAAGTGAAAAACTAAAATGAGTGATTCTAGCGACGAGGAAGTTTGTTTGACGCCAACAGAATTGACTGAAACTGTTAATAATGCGCAAATGAAGCTTTCTACCTCAACAATCACGCGAGAAGTATTTAAAACAGTACGATATGTTCAACACGTGGCGACTAGCAAAAGGAGCCAAAACTTTCTCAGAAAACGTTTTGCTGGCATATTTTATAGAATTATCCAAGAACAAGAAAGCAAGCACTCTATGGAGTACGTATTCGATGCTAAAAGCAACAATAAACATGAAAAAAGACATACATATCGATACCTATCCTAAATTAGTAGCATTTTTAAAAAGAGCCTCAACTGGTCATCATCCAAAAAAATCGAAGGTTTTCACAGTATCTGATATTGAAAAGTTTCTTAACGAAGCACCCGATTCCGTATATTTGGCGGCAAAAGTAAGTCAGTTGCACATTCAGTATCTACTTAAGTACATATATTAATCTCAATTAAATAGTATACTTAGTAAATGTTGATAGGCATAATTATGCGTTCATATAAATTTTATTCATTTATCTACTACAATACTCTTTACATTGCAGGTTGTTCTTATTATTGGAATAAACGGAGCATGTCGAACTAATGAACTAACACAACTTAATGTCAAAAACATTGAGAAACATTCAGATGATTTACTATTAATTAATTTACCTAATACAAAGACAAAAAGAGACCGCAACTTTGTCATTCGCAAGGAATACGTAACGATTGTTGAGAAATATCAAGCCTTACGGCCGCCTAACACTCCAATCAATCGTTTTTTTCTACAGTATCGCAATGGAAAGTGTGTTAGACAGCCTATGGGTACTAATAAAATTGGCAGTATCCCACGAGAAATAGCAACATTTCTTGAACTTCCAGAACCCCTGTTGTACACGGGTCATTGTTTCCGACGAACTTCAGCCACACTTTTGGCTGATTCCGGAGCTGATCTCCTGTCCCTTAAGCGCCACGGAGGCTGGAAGACCAATGCAGTTGTAGAGGGATACATAGAGGATTCCATCCAAAATAAGTCTAAAATAAGTGAAGGCATCGTAGGAGCCATTACACTGAAAGAGCCTCAATCGGAAACTTGGACTGGCCCTTCTACATCAAAAATAAGCCGTTATGAAACACCTAACCATCTCCCTCTCTCTCCAACATTCACGCCAAGGGAATCCGATGAATCGGTACAACTATTAAGTATGACAGACAGTTTACCGAAAAACAGTACACAAGTGACTAACACCAATATTACAGTACCAAACAAAAATATTACACTCAATTTAAATAACTGTTGCAACGTTACTTTAAAATTTTCTTAATTATACTTTAGTATTATTTTATCATGATTTAAAGATTATTCTGTAATACTTACCTGTCATAATCTAGTAATTAATACCTAAACTGAAATAAAAGTGTACCTATCTTGTGATTGTAAACATTTTTTTATTGCATTTAGTCATTTCCTCGCTGAGGTGGAATGAAAAGTTACGTGTTGCACTCGAGTGCAAAGATTTTTCACCTCGTGTCCTTTTGATTCCCTCGCTAACGCTCAGGATTCTAATTTTGAATCACTCGCTGCGCTCGTGATTCAATTTTAGAATCCTTCGCTTGCTCGGTCATCAAAATTGAACACGCGGTTAAAAAGCAACTTTGCACTCTTGTATAACAAATAACTATTTCAACTTTTTGTTTGATATTCTTTAATAGCATGTTTTTTTTTTTAGTTTTTTAAACTACAGGGGTTGGCACTCGAAGTGTTACCAATTCAAAATGCTGTAATTCTGTTAAATATGAGCATATTTATTTAAAAACTTCAGTATCGAAAAAAGACATTTAAAATAAATAAAAAAGAAGCTATTGTTCGATATGGCCACATTTAGCGCGGATAACAGCATCGAGTCTGACCGAGAAGGCTTCACATGCTGCACGAATGTGGTCTGCTGGTATTTTGTTCCATTCTCGGCGAAGCGCAATCTTTAAGGCGTCGACCGTCTCATATTTTTTTGTTTACACTTTGGCTTCTAGAATTGACCATATGGAAAAATCCATTGGGTTTAAGTCCGGGGAATATGGTGGCCATTGTTGCGAAGAAATGAAGCTCGGAACATTTTCTTGTAAAAAAATTTGGGTTTCACGAGCTTTGTGAGATGGTGCCGAGTCTTGTTGAAAGGTCCAATAATTTCTACCAAATTGCTTACGTGCCCAAGGTAACAAAGCATCGTTTAAAATCTTTTTACGGTAGATCTGCTGGTTTATCTTTACATCCTGGTCTATGAAAACGAGAGGTGAGCTTCCCATGGCAGTTACCGCCGCCCAAACCATCACAGATGCTGGTGCTCGCTTTCGCAAGGCAATTCGTTGGTCTAAATTGTCATTTGATTTACACTTTAATCATACGCGATCATTTTGCTTGTTCAAATATTGCTGAACGTTAAAAAATTTTTCATCGGAAAATACCAAATTTTCAAGCAAGCTATCAACGTGCAAGTGCTTTAAGTTCTTAGCTCTTTTTAGACGAACTGTCTTTTGTGCAAGTGTTAAATCTTGCACTTTTTGTAATTTTTAGGGCTTCAGTTGAGTTTATTTTTTAATATGCGCCCTATGCTCCGGGCAGATACATTAAAACTTTTCGCCAATTTAACTGCGCTTTGTCGTAGATTTCGTTCAATTCTAGCCTTTACCTTTCGAACCATTGCTGATGATGTTGCTGTTGTTGGATGTCCACCTCCATGGCGTTTTTTGATGCTACCCGTATCATTGTAACGCGTGATGGTCCGATACACAAACATTTTGTTCAAATGTAAATGTCCTAGCTCATTAACGATGGCTGCCTGCGATTTTCCAGCCAAATACAAAGCAATGACACTATTTCGTTTGACTTCCATCTGCAAAACTTTTTTTAACAACGACGAAAAATTAGGCTTTTGTTAGTTTATTAACAATACCATACACTAAGGAATGTGAAAAAATGGGCGCCATTTTGTAAACAGTTTAGTTGCTATAGCAACGTAAAATTAGTAACACTTCGAGTGCCGACCCCTGTATATTTATTGATAGTATATGAACGCAACCACACTTGTTTGTGGCAACGATTGTCTAAAAAATCAGACAAACAATGAAATTATACATTTTATTGTTTCTCTGATTTTTTCAATCTATGCTGTCATAATCTCAGCGTTAATCCCAGTCGCATCCGAAGCTTTTTCAGCATTGGAGTCTAGGGTCCGCTTTACCAGTCTAACTGCTGATTTTGGCTAAATTTCGATATTTTCCATGATGCGACTGCCGTCGGACCTCTACAACCCGAAAGTGATATCGAAGCATTGCAGTTAGACCAGTTGTTGGATTTTGAGGGCTCCAACAACCCGTAACGACTGCCATTAGATGTTCGTATGGCAACAGGGACCAACGCGGCTTAACGTGCTTTCCGAGGCAACACAGGCCAGTGCAAATATTAATTTTTCAATCTATGCTGTAACTTGAATAAAATTCACTGCATTTCTCAAGCAATTTATTTTTTTCATTTACCAAACGCTAAAATATTAACATTTTTAAATTAGTCGACCACTTTTGATTCTATTACCCTGGATAATTTGTGTTTCAAAAAAAAACGAAAGTAGCAGACGAAGTCAGGGGCAGAGGCTGGTAATTTATGGAAGAATTAGTCAAGTGTTTGCTAATAGCCATTTGAGCTTTATGTGATGACAGTGGATCTTGGCGATGAGCCAAAGAAAACTCCATGTTGGACAAGCTTACTGAATCCCATTTGTAAACGGTGTCTTGTTTCAGTGTTATTTTAACCATTATTTTTTATCTTTAGCTAGTTTAATTTATTAATGTATGGGCTGCTGAATGAAAATGAATCGCACACACCATTTTTTTTTATTTTGGCTGGGATAGGAAATCGTCAAACGACTTCTCCCGCTCTGGGCGGAGCGGAAGGGCGTGTCAGACTTTTACTGGCTAAAACCCACCCGTGTTTCTTCACTTGCCTGTGCGACGGCCAGGGCTACGGTTTCTTGTTTAATCGCACACACCTTGGGTGTTAGCTTGAAGGACAGTCATGGATTGCCAAAGATGATGCTTTATTGTATACTATCGCAGTCGCAGTGTGATGTTATGCCAGGAAGGCTTTAGGCTTTTTTAAAAAGGAAGGCTTTAGGCTATCCTAAAGCCTTCCTGGATTAATGGGCTATCCAACGCAAAGAATTTTTCAAATCGGACCCGTAGTTTCTGATATTAGCTCGTTCAAACAAACAAACAAACTCCTCAGATTTATTTATTAGTATAGATATTTAAATAACTCGTAATAAATGCTATATGAATAAATAAATATATAAATCACACAGATTGAGCTAGCCCCAAAGTAATTTCGAGACTTGTGTTATGGTAGGTATAGTAACTCAACGATACTCATCATTCTCCTGCCCTTATCCCAATTTATTTGGGGTCGGCGCAACATGTCTTTTTCTTCCATACATCCCTATCAGAAGCCATCTCGGCAGTCACCCCTTCTTAGCCATATCATCCTTCACACATTCCATCCATCGTTTCTTTGGTCTTCCCCTACTCTTATAGCCATCAACATTCATAATTAAAACTCTCCTCACGACATTCTCCTCATTTCCCCGTAACACATGCCCGTACCATGACAACCGCTTTCCACACAACTTTTCAGCTACCGGTGCCACTTTCAGACTTCCTCTTATGTACTCATTTCTTATTCTATCCATTCGTGTAACACCACACATCCCTCTTAGCATTCTCATCTCGGCTGCATGCAATTGCCTTTCATTCATCCCTTTCAGAGCCCAACATTCTGATCCATACAAGACAGCAGGTCGGATCATGGTTTTATATATTTTCCCTTTAAGTTTAAGGGGGAATGCGGGAGTCGCAGATTGTTCCCGTGACCTGCCGCCATTTCATCCACCCAGTGTTAATTCTGTCCTTAACCGTCCGATCTATTTCGCCATCGCTTTGCACGAGTGAACCGAGATACCGAAAGTCGGAGCAGTTTGGGAGAAGTGCGCCATCAAGCGCTATGGCTCCAGAAGTGGAGAGACCGCCGAAATCGCAGAACATAATATATTCGGTTTTGGTTCTGCTGATTTTCAAGCCAACATTCTCCAGCTTCTGTTGCCATTTCTCCAATCTGCTCTGGATCTCAGGTCCATCTTCACCGACGAGAACAATGTCATCGGCGAACAGCATGCACCAGGGTGCCTCCTCCTGGATGTCCGACGCAAGAGCGTCCATAATCAACAGGAAGAGGTACGGACTTAAAGCCGATCCCTGGTGCAAGCCTACCGCCACACTGAACTCGTCGGTATTGCCAGCAGCCGACCGGATGTAGGTACAAGATCGACTGTACATAGCACGAATTAACTCTACATACTTTCCAGGCAAACCTTTCTCTTTCAGGGCCCACCACAGCACATCACGAGGTACCCTATCATACGCTTTCTCCAGAACAATTAATTAATTAGTAATTTGTGCAAGGCGACGGAAAAGTGCTGATCTATGTAATGTGCGCGTATCATGTACGATAACTGGGTCGTACAATTAAGATTTTTTATTAACATAAAATATTTACGAAGCTTTTACTACTTATAAATAATGTGACAATTACCCTATTATTGTTAATAACACTTTAACAGGCTAGGATCGTACCCTATCCCTGGCTCTACTACCAAAACGTGATCGTTTATCCATCGCTTTCCCGCTTAAACCTCTCAACCGATTTTAATGAAATTTGGCACAGACAATCTTTAAACCCTGAGAAAGCACATAGGCTACCTTTTATCCCGGAAAAAATTGATATTCCCGAGGGAAATCTAAAAAGCGCGATATAACCGAACTCCTCGTGAGCGAAGCCGCGGGCGGAAAGCTAGTAATAGTATAAATTCTTGACTTTTTATGTTATTCAAACATTTTTCTTTCGAATTATTTAACAGTTGTTCTTCTATTGTTAATGAATTATGGGCTTGAAATGATTGAAATTCAAAGTTACCGTACCATTAGCATGCCTCCGTGGTAAAAATGCAAAGCAGCGATTCAGTGGCGATTTAAAAATCTCATTCAGATAAAATAATTTTGACAACAGACTTTTTTACGCGACTCATAAAGAAGACAGAAAATCTGATCATCACGTGGCACTGGCAGAATAGTCGGAACAGGCTCAGTTGCCATAAACGAAAAAAAATAACATATCTTCTATCAATCGTTGTATTAGGCAGTTCTGTTCAATAAGCGTTTTGTACAAATAGATATAACTAGCGGCTGCCAGCGACTTCGTTCGTTATGCTCCACTCCTATTGGTCGCAGCGTAATGTTATATAGCCTAAAGCCTTCCTGGATTAATGGGCTATTCAATGAAAATAGTTATTTGTTATACAAGAGTGCAAAGTTGCTTTTTAACCGCGTGTTCAATTTTTGTTGACCGAGCAAGCGAATGAGTGATTCAAAATTAGAATCCTGAGCGTTAGCGAGGGAATCAAAAGGCCACGAGGTGAAAAATCTTTGCACTCGAGTGCAACACGTAACTTTTCATTCCACCTCAGCGAGGAAATGACTAAATGCAATAAAAAAATGTTTACAATCACAAGATAGGTACACTTTTTATTTCAGTTTAGGTATTAATTACTACATTATGACAGGTAAGTATTACAGAATAATCTTTAAATTATAATAAAATAATACTAAAGTATAATTAAGAAAATTTTAAAGTAACGTTGCAACAGTTATTTAAATTGAGTGTAATATTTTTGTTTGGTACTGTAATATTGGTGTTAGTCACTTGTGTACTGTTTTTCGGTAAACTGTCTGTCATACTTAATAGTTGTACCGATTCATTTCTTTCTTTCAGTTTCTTTTTTTTAATATAAGGTTTAACAATGACGTGAAAAAATGCCGCGTAAAGAACCGCGTACAAAGAAAATTGAAAAAAGAACACCAAGAAGGTTCCGAGTCTGAGTTTTTAACAAATTTAAAAAAAGTTGTATGATATATTCGGCACCATAGCGGCATAGAGGTAACAGTAAATAGGTTTAATGTTTTTTTTTTAATTTACAAACTTAGTGCACACGATGTTCTAAATTCAATTTACTTTATCCTCTAGAGAATAAAAACGGCTTTTCCAGTCAGATATCGAAGATTAAAAATACTCTTTCCGAAATGGTGGGATGAAAAAGTTTTTTTTAATCGGACCAGTAGTTCCTGAGATTAGCGCGTTCAAACAAACAAGTAAGTTTCAATGTCCGTCCAGACAGCGCCACTAAAAACACTTTTCGTAAAGCCACTTTATTTACAGTGGCAACCCATAAAAATTTGCGTTCAAAATCAGTGTTACCGCAATACTTAGGTACACAAATGTCACAAAAAATTCCATATTCAAAATTTAAATAATTCGCGAGCGGGATTCCATTACCTTTCGTATGTAAATCTGTATTAACATACTTTTGAAAATTGGAAACATTTATAACACGAATCTTGATTTTGCCGTAGACTTTCAAAAGTGCTGATTTAGGATCTTTTTTCTTTAGCACTTGCGGCCTTTGAAGGCAACCCGTAGCCGTGAATTTAGCAGATTTTTTTTACCAAAAAGGTCAAGGTTAAGTACACGGTAATGTGTTATGGTAATACCGAACTTTGTAGGGAGATTCAAGGTCCACGGAAAATATTTTGGCTCAAGGCCCAAATGAAAACTGGCGCCGCCATTTTGTTTTTTTTTTAATTATTCTAAGTAACATTTCACAAAACATTCTTTTTGCCCGCGGCTTCGCCCGCGTAAAGTTCGGTTATATCGCGCTTTTTAGATTTCCCTCGGGAACATAATTTTTTTCCGGGATAAAAGGTAGCCTATGTCCTTTCTCAGGGTCTAAAGATTGTCTGTGCCAAATTTCATCAAAATTGGTTGAGAAGTTTAAGCGGGAAAGCGTAATAGACAGACAGACAGACAGAGTTACTTTCGCATTTATAATATTAGTATGGATAAACTAGTCCTTGACCGCAATCCCGTCTGACGGTAAGCAGTGATGCAATCGTTGACCTTGAAGACACTTAAATTGTAGTTCAACGGAAACACCACCACTGGCAAATGTTTGATTCGAACACATGATTCCCATCGACACGCATCGCATCGCCCGCGCTTTTACTGCGTGTACGTTTAGCATTCTTTATGACATATTTCTCTTTTTTCAGCTTCTTAGAGTCGTGGAGTGATGATCTTCAATTATAATAATGAAATATAAACTTTATTTCTCAAAAGGTTACAGAGATTTTGCATTGGCCCCAAACTAGGCAAACCTATATCTTGGGTACCAAAAACCAAACGTAACCTATAAATATTCCTACCCAACCTATAATATATAAATATTTTTTCAAATTAAATTAATAAATATATTCAGACAAATCACACAGACTGAGCTAGCCCCAAAATAAGTTCGAGAGTTGTTATGGGATACTAACTCAACGATACTATATTTAAAATAGATACATATACAATATGTAAAGAAAACCCTGTCCGATCCGTGAAGGTATTGTTAGGTATCGATAACTGATTCTACTAATGCCCACAAAGACAGGCTAAACTTAAAAAAAGAATCCCCCTAAAAAATAAATATTATTTCGCAAAAAGAGGTAACCTATTACATGTGCGGTAGCAACCCCTTCCGCGGGCGGCGGGGGGCAGGGCACGCGGCACCTGTGACGTGGTCGCGTCGCTATTCGCTTATAATAATACCGGTGTTGTCACTTTTTTAAAAATTAACAAATTTCGGGGAAATTGGAATTAATTCCCGGGAAAAAAGGATTATTTCAAAATTCATTAGTATTGTTATTATGATGATTATGTAAAATTTTATATTATATTTGGTCAAGTGTTTACCTAACCTTTATTATCCTTACGGGTCGGACAGGGTTTTCTTAACATATTGTATAGATAAACATCCAAGGCCCAGGCCATTTTTTTTAAATCATAAACTAGCGTTTGACTGCAATCCCATCTGATGGTAAGCAGCGACGCAATCGATGATGATAAAGCGCACTAGTTTATTAAGAGCCTATTCACCTTGAAGACACTCAAATTGTAGTCCGACGGAAACACCGCCGCTGGCAAATTGTTCCAGTCCATTCAGGAAAAGATCTTTATTATTGCTATAAGTACATTTAACCACACTTTTTTTTTTTTTAGTAGTGTGGCTCCATCGATGACCGATGATTCTGCCAACGTCAAGGTGGAGAGAAATAAAGTAATATAATATTATACGTAGTGAATATCGACTGTTGATCGGTAGTATTAGCGATGGTTCTTCTTTGGGCTAAAACAAACACAAGACGACACAAATATTAGTAAACATAAAGGTTGGAAAAGATTAAATTTTTATTTTGTTAAGGGAAATAAACTTATATAAGATTTTAATAAATGGGGTATGAGCCAATGTTAAAAGGAAAGGTAGGTTGACAGGACGAGGAATATGTTTAGGAAGCAGATCATATAGAGGATGAGATAGTTTAGGACAGGAAAAGAATAAATGTTCTAAAGATCCCTCTTCAAGACCACATTCGCAAAGAGAATGGTCCCTGACCCTAATTTTAGCCAAGAATACTGGAGAGCAAACAAAACCAAGGCGGAGACGAATTATAGTAGAGGTAGCCAACTTGTTGACATATTTGTGCTTAAAAAACCACGATTTGGAAGGGATAGAAGGTTGAATAGACCCATAAAATTTGCCTTTAAGGAATCTGGAAGATTGCCAAAGAGCATTCCATGAAAGAAAGAAGGAATAACCACACTTTTTAGCTTAATGTTGTACGTTTATCTGCAATTGTCTTTGAACGAGATAGAATGAAGTGAATGTACCTATGTAGGTATTCATAGTAACGCTAAACGTGAAAGGAGATGAGCAGCCAACTAGTTTCCGCTTCTGGAGCGAAGAGCAAATATTCTAGACCTCGTGTAACAAAACTAAGAGACGTTAGCAAAAATCCTATTTGCTAAGTAAAAAGAAAAGATGTCTTTTACTTCTAAAGCAAGATATTAAAGGGTTACAGGATATCCTTGGAGTGAATATTACAATTTATGATAAGCTTTGACTTGTCTTTATCTAAAGCATATCCTGAATTCGCTTTATGTTTCAACCAAAGAGGTTCATAGATGCACAATATTTAATTTTGGAGATGAATTCAAACTTTAATAAAGATTATGTAATATGTTAATGTTATGTTATTGAAGTTGTGGTGGCTTAGTGGTTAAAGCACCAGCCTCTCAAGCCTGAGTGTGCGGGTTTGATTCCAGGTCAGGCAAGTACCAATGTAACTTTTCTAAGTTATATGTACTTTGTAAGTATATCTTGGACATCAATGACTGATTACATGATAAAGGAAAACATCTTGAGGAAACCTGGACTTTCAGTCTGAATTCGCCAAACCGCATTATGCAAGCGTGGTGATTACACACTCAATCCTTCTCTGTATGAGAGGAGACCTGTGCCCAGTAGTGGGACGATAAAAAGGTTGATTATGATGATAATGATGTTAATGTTAATAACGGTAAAAAACAAAATATTAACACATAATAGGTAAGTAACGGGAATCGGCAAAGAACAGGTAAGATAGCATTCACAAGGATCGATAAGTGAATGACAAACACAGATACGTATTTTAGCGAAAGTCATTATACATATAAAAGGTTATTTTTTATTTATGCAAAACACAAAACACGTGTCCAGTATTTTTAAATAAAGAATCTATGTACAAGATTTTTTTTTAGATGATAAAATCAATCAAAATCGCGCTCGGTAACCACACTGCAACGATTTACAAATGTGTTTGGGGTACAAATATAATATGGTGTAAAAATAATTGGTATCGGTTCAGTTGCTTATTACCCGACTACGGCAAAGCAAAAGGAGGGTTATGATTTTGACAGGCTATGTATGTATGTATGTATGTATGTATGTATGTATGTATGTATGTATGTATGTATGTATGTATGTATGTATGTATGTATGTATGTTCATCTGTTCCCTCGTAACTTCTAAACTACTTATTCGAATTCGATAAATGATATATCATTAGAAGCGTCTTAATTGTCTGCTGGTTATAGGCTATATGGAGTTTCACAAAATCTAACGTGGCGCCCTCTAGCGGACAAAATATACAGAGTAAAAAAATAAAGTTAAGATAAATATGCCGTGTTTGGTATCATTTGAAAGGGCTTAACTTGTACATTTTGAATATATATATATATATTACTAGCATTTGCTTGTGACTTTACCTGTATTCATGGGCTGATTGCATATAATTCACATCTTTTCGTTATAGATAGCTTCTTTACTACTTATCAGAATAAGACCACTGCAGAACCATTAGAAGGGCCTTGATATTCTGTTGGTTATGAGCTATAAAGCTTGTCACCAAATTTAGTGTTATGCCCTCTAGCGGACAAAAAGTTCTATGTTAATACAAAATTAAAATAAATATACCGTATTTGGTATCATCTGAAAGAGCTTCACGAGTACTTTATGTTTGTACATAATCCCTAGTAATGCTTCGTAGAAATTTGAATGTAAACCAGGGTTTGGTAAACGGAGCGATGGGAGTCGTGAAGGCCTTCGAATGGCCTGCTCTTCGGCGCGATCAGTTGGAACAGGAGAACAGCCAAGCGCTGTTCTCATTCAATTTGACGACGCATCCATAAAAGCAGATACTAACGGACTTATCAAAATTGAGCCTTGCCTCACTGAATTTGACGGCTTGAGGGGTTCTGGGCAAATTCAGCGTAAAATGCTCCCGCTGATTCTTTCTTGGGGTTGTACTGTACATAAATTACAAGGTTGTACTCTAGATAAAAAAGTTACACATCTAGGAAAGTCATTGTTTGCTAAAGGACAGGCCTATGTCGCTCTCAGTAGAGTTAAAACCATAGAGGGATTATTTATAAGTGCCTTGGATCATAATAAATTGCTTAAAAATCCACATGACAGTCGATCGTTAGCAGAATTAGATAGATTAAGAAATCTTCCCAGGTCCTCTTAATATAAGTTTTTTTTTTAATAATTATAAACTAGCGCTTGACTGCAATCCCGCCTGATGGTAAGCAGTGACGCAATCATTGATGCCTGCGCACTAGTTTATTAAGCCTATTCACTTAAAAAACTTAGGAATAGCAAGGATGACGGCCGTTGAGCCAGGTGATGCAATGTTAAATCCAAGAGCAACACGGCCAACCGTGCTGCGCCAGAGGGAGATTGATCAGGAGACTCTCCACGACCAAACTCCCGACATAACAACATTTGGCGCATCGTACTCGCCACACAACGCAACACAAAGTGCTCAGACGCGTCCTCCGTACGGCTTCACCAGACATCATGCTGGAACACGACGAATCGCTTGGCGGCAAGACTTTGTCTGGTGGGTGGTAACTTCTGCCGGCAGCCGATGTTATGGCCTACCACCGTTAGAAAAGCATCCAATCTATTTATACTAACGGCCTCATCCACTAATTCATGACCCATTCGGTGCCATCGACGCAAATGTGCGTCGCTACTACGAAAAACCGAGAGCTTCATACGGTGAAACCGTTGCTATACGCGCTACGCTTCAAGCGCTACGAAATAGTAAAATAGGACATCTCTACATATTACTATACGCCGATACATAAGTCCGTGTGGTACCGGGCCTAGAATTGTACCAACCTATATCCTCCCGTGGGTGTCGTAAGAGGCGACTAAGGGAAATCACCAGGGAAGCGGGCAGCAGCGCTTCTCCTGTGTAATATCAAATCACTGCGATCCCCAACCCGCCTGCCAAGCGTGGGGATTATGGCAAACCACCCCAATGATGCACACGATACAGCCCAGGCCCCTAGTCCCCGGCAGCTCCGCTATTCCAGTCTACGGTAGCGGACTCGGTTACGGCGGAGCAAGGGGTGCTAAGAATCTCCGGCAGAGATCCGGCTACCATCACCAACGACGACCTTTGGCCCTGGCAACATTTAACACGCGCACACTACGGACCGATGAGAAGATTGTCGAACTGGAGGAAGAACTGAGCCAGTTGCGCTGGGACATTGTGGGGTTATCTGAAGTCCGAAGAGAGGGAGAGGACTCGATAATCCTGAAGTCTGGCAACCTGCTCTATTTCCGGGAAGGCGACCAGCTGTCCCAGGGTGGCGTCGGGTTTATTGTCCACAAGTTCCTCGTGAACAACGTTGTTAAAGTCGGGAGCTTTTCGACTCGGGTGGCGTACCTTGTACTCAGAATAACAAAACGATATTCGTTAAAGGTTATACAGGTCTACGCCCCGACTTCTAAACACTCTGACGATGAGGTGGAGGTTATGTATGAGGACGTCAGTAGAGCCATACATTCCTCCAAAACCCACTACACCGTTGTCATGGGGGACTTTAACGCAAAACTGGGCATGCGAGAGGCGGACGAGACGAAAGTGGGGCAATTTGGAGTTGGAAATCGGAATCCCAGAGGTCAGATGCTAATGGATTTCATGGAAAAGGAAGGACTCTTTGCGATGAATTCTTTTTTCAGGAAACCATTGCACCGCAAGTGGACCTGGCTCAGCCCCGATGGTCAGGCCAAAAACGAGATAGACTTCATAATGTCAACGAGAAGGCAAGTGTTCAACGATGTCTCCGTGATCCATGCGGTTAAAACCGGGAGTGATCACCGTATTGTTAGAGGCATCTTGAACCTCAACATTAGGCTCGAACGCTCTCGACTTATGAAGTCTACGCTCCGTCCAGCGTCAAGACAACTCCAAAACCCCGAGAGCTTTCAGATAGAACTACAAAACCGCTTCGAATGCCTCGGTGAATGCGTAGATGTGGACAACTACAACAACAGGTTTGTGGAAACTCTCCAAACGGAAGGGTCTAAGTTCTACAAAACCCTCCGTTCAAAAGGACTGAAGAAGATCTCCGGTCCCACCCGCCGGCTAATGGAAGAAAGACGGGAGGTGATCCTAAAATCCCCTGATGACGCTTCGCGTGTCAGATGCCTTAACAGAAAAATCTCAAAGTCTCTGACTCGCGATATACGCCAATTTAATACAAATTGTATTAAAGAGGCTATCGAGCGGAACAAAGGCTCCAAAGTGTTCACACGAGAATTGTCTGTTGGACAGAGTCTACTTGCGAAGCTGAAGACTGGGGATGGTAGGATCGTCACTTCCAAGCCCTAGCTTTTGGGTGAGATTGAGAAATTCTACGGAGAGTTATACACATCAACACACGCACCTGTTGTAAGCCTGGCTAATGATCCTAGAGCCAGACTAATCCGACACTACACCGACGATATCCCGGACGTCAGCCTGTACGAGATTGGTATAGCCCTGAAACAGCTCAAGAACGATAAGGCGGCTGGAGATGATGGAATTACGGCTGAGCTTCTGAAAGCGGGTGGCAAACCGGTTCTTAAAGCGCTTCAGAAACTATTTAATTCCGTCATTCTTAAAGGCGAAACGCCTAAGGCGTGGCACAGGAGCGTGGTGGTTTTGTTTTCAAAAAAGGTGACAATACCCTCCTGAAAAACTACAGACCGATATCCCTCCTGAGCCATGTCTACAAGCTGTTTTCTAGGGTCATCACGAATCGTCTCGCTCGCAGGTTCGACGACTTCCAGCCTCCAGAACAAGCAGGCTTCCGGAAAGGCTTTAGCACCATAGACCACATTCATACGCTGCGGCAAGTTATACAGAAGTCCGAGGAGTATAACAAACCACTATGCTTGGCGTTTGTGGACTATGAGAAGGCCTTCGATTCGATTGAGACTTGGGCGGTGCCAAATTGACCATCGATACATTGAGGTGATAAAGTGTTTGTACAAAAACGCCACCATGTCAGTCCGTCTCCAGGATCAGGACTCGAAACCGATCCAACTGCAGCGTGGAGTGAGACAAGGAGATGTATATCTCCTAAATTATTCACTGCTGCGTTGGAAGATGTCTTCAAGCTCCTGGACTGGAAAGGACTTGGCATCAACATCAACGGCGAGTACATCATTAATCTCCGTTTCGCAGATGATATCGTGGTCATGGCTGAGACCCTGGAAGACTTGGGCAAAATGCTCAATGACCTCAGCAGAGCTTCCCAACAAGTGGGTCTAAAAATGAACATGGATAAGACGAAGATCATGTCGAACTCTTATGTCGCACCCACTCCAATTGTAGTTGGTTGCTCTGCACTCGAAGTTGTTGACGAGTATATATACCTGGGACAGAAAGTCCAACTAGGTAGGTCCAACTTCGAGAAATAGGTGTCTCGGCGAATCCAGCTCGGTTGGGCGGCGTTCGGGAAGCTACGCTACATCTTCTCATCGTCCAAGATACCA